>JAZAYU010000269.1:0-341529 GCA_038501625.1 Corbicula japonica | reverse complement strand
TCAGCTACATTATTCTGCAAATCACAGCTCTTATTTCGTTTTAACGTAGATAATACTTTGGAAATTTCTTCATTGCTAAAAGGTCTGTCTAATTGGTCAATATGTAGTAAAACAACACTTAAACTTGTCTTTACTTAAGCTTTTTGTAAAACAATGGTCTGAACAAATGTCACACTTTTTTGTCACACTCCTGACATTTTTTGCCCATTATTTTAGAATATTGTTTTAACGGATGGTGCTATTTTGATGAAACTTCACAAATCTTTAAAGGGCATGATGAGACACCTCTGTAAAGTAGGAAAATGGAAGTAACTGTTTGTTGTACATTTTTATAACAGGAAAACCCTAACCAGCCTTTTTTTTGAAACAGCCCATATTTCCCAGTATGTTCATATACACAAACACATATTTACAATGTTAATAGTATTTTCTCATAAGTTCGTTTAGAAAAAGGCCCAATATCATAAAACTAAGATTTGAGATCAGTCTCAAATCTCAAAAATCTGATTGGCTGAAATGGCGACTGGTCGCCATTTCATTCAATCAGATGCTTGAGATTTGAGCCTGATCTCCAGATTTAGTTTTATGATCTTGGGCAAAGGAGACATTGATTCTGAAAGTGACTATGGACATTTTTCATTATTGAATTGCATTGGTATGGTTATAGAAAAGGATTGTAAACCATCGTCACAATTTTTTGCAATACCATGATATTATTACTCGACATCTATCCGCCTTTAGGCCAGCTGTTGTTGATAGAAAGTTGCTGTAAAAACTTACACTCGTCTGACAAAACTGATGCATGAATTTCTGCGATATCTCAAACAATTATGGCTGTAAAACTAATAAAACTACTACTTTAAAGTGGCAAGGAAAGCAAACTTTATTATCCAATTGGACTCAACATGTGGTTTAGAACAATTTATATGTCAAATAAGCTATATAGTTATAGACTCGAGTATCAGGACTCTATTAACGGTTATTAATATATTCATAAGCACTTTACACAATTCCTTTATTATCGACATAACATAACATTTCATCATCGGGTCATACGTGAATCAGTTATAAAAGTCCTTCTCAATGATAAAATACTCGGAAGTTACATTTACAACAAGCGGATTTATCATATAAGATCACTTGCCGAATATACATGTATTTTGTTATTTTTACACATCTGACTTTGTTGTATTTCGCGGTCGCTGTAACACTATTAATTTTTTTTAACATTTAGCGAATGCTGATACATTTGGTGGCGGTTCTACATATAGCGTTGAAATTAACAACATTTGTAGAAAAAAACAACAACATACTGTTTGAGAAAGGAACCGTTAACATGAAACCATGCAACCCTCTTACCGATAGGTCCTCCTTTACAACGCTATTGGTTTAAATTTAAATGGTTGATTTTGAAGTATTTCAGACTTTTTTTCAGGCATATCCGGAGGAAAATATGTAGAATATAAAAGACCCGTGAAAAAGATTGTGCTCAAACCTGGAGGTAAATAACTTTATAAACATACCTTCACTAGAATAAAATCTAGTTAATTACACCGTGTTCAGCAATCTGAATGAAAAAAGAAATCATTTTAATAGTAAAAACTTACACTGATAGAATGACATTTTGAGGCCAGATAACCATTTCAGAAGTTCGGTCTGTGTTATTATTTGTGTAGATTTCACTCCAGGTGCTACAGTAAATGATAATTTTGTCCAATAATATTGACCTGGAACTTCATTGACTTTCATAAATGTCACTGGATAAACCACCTATCTTGCCAGTGAATATATCAATGTATTTGTTAACTTCACACGTTAGTGACATCTTTTGTACTGGTAAACATGCCGGACTACCGAACTGGAGGGCTCCGGATCGAATCCGAGCGAACACCGCCATGAAAATACACATTTTTAAAATTTGCTTGTAAAATTAATTTTAAATCGTTTTTTTTCTACAATATTAATGACATCATGCAATCGTAAAGGCTATAAATGCAATTTGCTTTAGCGCAATCTAGATTTATGAGCAGTTATTAAAATACTTCACAGATGGTAAACAGAAAACTTCTGCATTAGTTTTAGGTGAATGGCTATTTTAAAGTTCTGAACTTAGATAATTTGAAACTGATTATATACGTTTATACCAATTTAAAAGTAGATTAACATTTACGAAACAGACAAAAGGGTAAAATGCAAGAGTGCCAGGTCAATATTGTTGGACAATACTCGCCCTTTTGCTTAACGATGCTGTAAACACGCGTTATATGTATGAATGTGTGCTTTTACGTACAACATTGTTGAGTTAATGTTTGAAGTTATTTTACCAAGACAACTTGTACTTGCTTGTTCTTATGAGAACTAGCTGGGCAGGTGTGAGATTTGTGCACCCTAGAAGCCAGTTTAAACCCCATGTGTCAAATTGTTATGCCACTGACCGTATCAAGGCGGCAAGCCCACGGGTTCTCTTTCTCGTTAATTGTTTGGGATGTCTACTGAGAAATTGATCATTTCAATACCCATGCTCTTTGTTCCTCTCCATTTGTTGACTGTGTGGAGAGGCTGCGTGTTCTGCATATTGCCATTCCTTACATGCATTTTCACTTTATAGAAACTGCGACTATAAAAGGTAATATCTTTTATAATTATATTGTAAGTAATCTTTTTTGTTACAAGCAGAAACAACTCTGTTAGAACGCTTGAGGGCAGTGCTAGGAGCTCCCGTGGACGATGCAGAAGTTATACATAAGCGAAGCATTAGCAGTGACAACACAGAACATGTTGCTTTTATAGAGAAGCTCGCAGATAGAACTCGAGACAGACATTTACGAATGGTTGTGCCCGGGAATCGTGTTGGAAAACAATCTTTAAATACACATATACTAATGATTAAGACTTTAAAGACAGAAGAAGACTAAAAACAATTAAAATAGCATTTAATGGT
Source organism: Corbicula japonica (assembly GCA_038501625.1). Classification (NCBI taxonomy): domain Eukaryota; kingdom Metazoa; phylum Mollusca; class Bivalvia; order Venerida; family Cyrenidae; genus Corbicula; species Corbicula japonica. The sequence continues at coordinate 338,588 of JAZAYU010000269.1, read as the reverse complement.
AAGGGGCTTTAACTTGGTGATGTATTTTGCGATGTGTTAATTGTTTTAAAGGATGCGTTACCAAATGTCCAAACTGACTCTTAAGAACTTGAAAATTGATATTTTGTTCCCTTAACAACACACTTAAACTGTGTTAATTTATACTTAAATATATTCCTACGTGTACTGAATTTGGACACTCAAGTAATTTTTTTCTTACCTGAAGAATGCATACCAATATTTGCTCTAGCTTAGCGTGTGGGATGGATCAAAATTATACTATTTACTGGTGTGAATATTGAGTTGCGCTGAACTCGCGGCTATGCGACGCTTGCAGTAATATGCATTAATCATCATTGACGATGAACATGCTTAATCATACCGAGTCTGTGCTGTTTTCATATGCATGCATATCGTGTTTGGTGGCGTTCGATGTTCCCCTTTATGTCTATTTCATACATTGTAACTCTATTGAAACATTTAAGCATTTTCTGTTTTCAGGAGGTGCAAAACGAACTGTATAAAGAATTAAGAAAACAACACTTCTGGTTTGTCAATTTATGCTACAAAACTCCTTTTATTCATCTGTGTTGAAGATGAAAATTAATAGAAATAAATTACAAAATACGCAGTTTTCTTTCAAAAGGTCTTTGATGACGACTGTTCAAATGCAAACTTATAGTTCAACAGTTTAATTTTAATTATAAGTAATAAAAAGAAGTTACAGAAGCAAATTTCTATTTAATATAGATTTTTATAGATTATTTTGCCAAAAAAGTGAAATATGCATATCATGAATAGACATACTAAGAAACCATACCGTCCCCATACATCCAAAATGAAGTTTTTAACTCCCATCGTTGTCTTGCAATTAAAGAGTTGTGAGATGTGTGTAAAAGTCTGTTTTAATCAGGATGAAAAAAAACACTATTTTGCAGTTACCAGCAGGAATAGCATGATGCGGATAGAGCACAATACTAGCTTTTTATGTTTTATCTGTTTGTGTGCTTTTGCATGCAACATTGTTGAGTTGATGGGTAGGTTGGAGTTGTTTCAACAAGACAACTAGTACTTGTTTGTTCATATGAGAACCTGTTGGGGGCGAGTGTGAGGTTTGTGCAACCAAGAGCCTGGTTTAAACCCCTAGTGGCAAATTGTTTTGAAACTGACAGTTCTAAGGCGGTAATACCAAGGGTTCTCTTTTTCGTTAATAGTTTGTGGTGTCTTATTTGAAATTGATATTCTTATAAACGCATGCAAAAAGAGAGCATGCGTTTATAAGAATATCAATTTCAAATAAGACACCACAAACTATTAACGAAAAAGAGAACCCTTGGGATTACCGCCTTAGTTTGGATTAAGGGCTAGTGTATGATTGTATGAATGTACAAAGCTGTTCTTTTTATTAATATTGTACATCAGAAAAAGAAGAAAGTCGATTAATATCTATATGCATAAAATAGAGAGTGCAGAGCAATTTGACCTACTTTAAACACTTTTACCTCCATTGATGGTAATATTCTAATTTAAAACCATGTGGAATGACAGGTATATAGGTATACTTGAACTATCTTTTATTCGGTGTACGGAAAGTATGTGCTGTGTCTGTCTCTTGCATCGTTGGGTAAGCGCTGTCGCCGTATTTGCATTGATTTGGTGTTGTCCATACATCTCATGCAACAAACTTTGAAGAGTCGTTCCCGCCAGTAGTATTTATCTAATATGTCTCTAGTTTGATTCATTCCAAATGACGTATTGCATTTTTTATTGAACGTGTAATTGTTGACATATTTATACTATTCCACGAATTGTTTCCCTTAATGAGAGAAAAATTAACATTACATTAATAAGTGGTCGGAGGTTATAAGGTCTGCTTTTGGTAAAATATAAAAACACGTATATCAACTGACGAATGCAACTTTAAATAGAACACATATATTCGATCAGTGCTATGTTAGCATAAACTTACAACCACTTTGTTGGTATTTTTATGATCTCTTATCTCATTTAAGGTTTTATGCAAAGCTGACATGATTGTAATATAGCTACTCTCTTATTGCTTTGATTTTATTTTATCGCTACTTATTATAAAAAAGTTCTTTGTCATGTTATTAAATTTATTAATCAGTATGCAAGAAGAACAAACAAAAGTAGGTAACGATTCGTTATATTGCATTTTTTTTAAAATTAAGAGCATGAAGAAAAGTGTGATTTAAGTCAGAAATGTTAGGCATTGCTCTGTTCGCCATTGCAAAGTCGAAAAAAAGAGAAAAATATCAAAATCTCTCAAACGGAAAAATGCAGCTCAATAAAACTTTGAACAAACCAATATTATTAATATATGTTTAATTTACAAGGAGGCCGATAAGTGACCGTAAAACAAAAGGTGCTGACCAGCTTACGACAAAAAGAGGAAGTATGGTTTTATAATGTACGGAACAAACCCATATAATAAGTCGGCTATATGCATCTTGGAAACGTTGGTATTTTGAATTGCAAATTAATGCTTTATTTCTGTCAGAATGGTAAAACCCTTGAGAATTTATATATAAAAAGGATGAACAATTAATCATAAATCTACTGCTGGAAAAATATAAAATAATCAGAAATGTCCACAACCTGAAGACAAAGACTCCCCACTAATCCGAAGAAGTAGACAAGAAAATATGTCATGGGTTTATAAAATGAACGACCATGAGAACCCGAGGGAAAATAGGAACGTCCAGTCGCGATTTCAGCCAATCAGATGCTTGAGACTTGAGACTGGTTTCCAATATCAGTTTTATAACCTTCAGCCCTAGTTTAAAGACTTGAAAGATGAACTTCTCATTATTTACATGCCCACGGTTGACTGAAGGTTACATTTGTTCACCTACTTTTGAACTGCGCGCATGATTGTACTACAAATACTTGAACCTTTACCTCACACCTGAGGGCGGGTTAAAACCTGGTCACCTTGAAAAATGTACAAACCAACCATACATACGATATCTGTTAGAGAAGACAATTACTAGTTTATGCCGAGTTAAAATAGCAATCGAAAAAAAGACAAAAGCAGTAAGCATTTGCTGAACTTCCCTGGCTATCAACTAAAATCATTCCCTAAAACCCCAAATAATAACGTTAGGTGCTCAAACATGTAATACTTTGCAAGCGCATAAAATGTTTTCTTACACATGTATCATGTGAAAATACATAATTTTTGAAAACAAAAAGCAAACCAAAGGAAATTGCATATCGAGCATTGGCGAATAGTCTGTGCGAATAGAAAATAATGGCTTTATAGAACGGACAATTATTAATTGTTGATTTTATTTCCGTATTTTGCAGGGGTAAATACGCGAAAAATAATTCGAACGATAGTAGACAGTGATAATCCAGAAAAACATATTTAAACTAACCAAATGATGACTTTTAATTATTATTATTTTATAAGATTTTTTTTATTTTTGTGAGCTTTTGTATGCAACAATATTTAGTTTATTAGTTAGTTGGCGGCCATTCAGAAAGACAACATGCGCTGGTGTGTTCATATGAGAACCTGTGAAGCCGAGACATCCTAGAACCTGTATTAAACACCCTCTCCCCTACGTGGCCACTAACTGTAAATGGCGATTACCACTCGTGTTCTCCTTTTCCTTAATTATCCGTGGTGTCCTTCTTAAGATTAATCATATTATAAACCCATGTTCTCTTTTTCATTTTACTTTTTGGCTGTGTAGGGAGGTTGTTTATTTATGGAAGTGGCTTTTCCTTGTATACATTAAAACCGGTAAAAATGTTTTCTATTACACAGTGAAACTAACAGGGTGATCGCAAAGTATATAGTCTTGCAAAAGCAAATTTATTTTGAAGGTCCACAAATAGAAGAAATATGGCCTCGATGTTCAGGGCAAGTTTTAAAAAATTCGGCTTTCGTGTTGTCGGAAATTGCAAAGTGGATTTTTTTTCAAATACATGTTGTAATTTGACAACACCGAACTAAATTATTTACACGATTTAAAGATTTGACTTCTGTTACTTACTATGAATACTCGGCAAATTAAAAAGATATATTAGCTAGAATCATTTTATTTTAAGATAGTGATAGTGACTAGGAATCAAGTACTGTAAAAGTCAACAAAACCAAACGAATTGTTGAAGATCGGAACAAAAAAATGAACTCATACCCGCCTGGCACCAGCTATATGGTTTATTAAAAAAACACAAATACTTATCATCTCATTTTTTTATTTCAGTAAAATTTTCATTTTCTGTTTTTTTTTTCTGATATGCTGAATCATCTATGTTCTGTGAGATAAGGGAAGTAAAATGCATATCAGTAAGGTACCTGCAGGAGTTGCTTTTCTTGGAGGTATTGACAATTATTGTATAAGTGACATGAGAATATATAACAGAACATAGGGACGGGAGCCAATCGAACCCGCATGAAATACTGACCAGTAGCTCAATGCGCAGAATGAACCGATTATGACGCAGCAATTCCACAAATTCTGTAGCACTAGCCTTACAATATAAAATTGAAAACAAAAAAAAGGATTAAGTTAGGTATCATCATTTAGCCTACTGGTTTATTGAATTAATAACTTATAAATGAATATATAAATAAAAACAAATCATAGGATAATGTTAAACATAATTTTATTTTTTTTTATTTTTATTATGTTTGTCGTAAAAATGTGCTAAATATAAACACGAGATTATATTTAAAGTGACTGCATCAGTTATATCTACCACTATGATCCATATCGAAAACGCTTAAAGCGAAAACGATCTTAATGATTATATCCGCTTTGGAAAGCAACAAAAATAACTCGCTCAAATAGGTTTTGTTTATTTGCACACAAATCTACGTCATTATGTGAACCGCGAACAGACAGCCACGTTTGATAGGTAATTTCGTTAATATTTACGCACTGAATAGTGAGTCAGTCACGAGTGTTTATTTTATGTAAGTTATGTGCTTATTTAGCATTCGTTTCATTAGAATCCCATGCAGTTATGTTCCTCTGATCAGGCAAAACACAAATAACTTCGTTTATTATGGAAGCTTGTAAACGATCAGTAATAAAGGCCCAAGATCATAAGCTGAAATTGGAGACCAGTCTTAAATCTCAAGCATCTGATTGGCTGAATTGGCCAATGAGATAATTGAGATTTGAGACAATTTCCATTCTCAGTTTAATAATCTTGCGGCATGGTATGACTTTTTTTCAGTTAAATAGAAATTCCATTGTATCTGCCTTTGTCTTATCTTCTACTATGCAGGTTTTAAATTACTAGTCATTTAAAAAAACAATGGTTCATCACATTCGTGGAGCTAGATTTTGTACTGACTGCCGAGGGCAAAATGAAATCAAAAAACAACTTAACCATTGATGTTTAAAAAGCGGAAAATGTTTTACGGTATGATCTGACTGTATATTTGTACAATAAACGTTGTCCTCTGCTTCATTTAACTCTGTGTCCGTTTATAATAGAATTGAAATGAAATGTGTTTTGATTTGTGATGTAGGCTATATTTTAATAATTTCGGTCAACTAACAGTTGTTTGTTTCAAGTCCTTGCTATACATATAGCCAAATATTCCATCAACAGTGACGTTTCTTTGAGTCTTTTTGTATATTTCAAAGTCCTAAAGCAATGATGTTTTATCTAAACGGAAAAGATTATACTTTAGAAAATAAAAGGCAATTTTAAATTTTCTATGTTTTTCGTTAAAACCATCTTTAAATTAACAAAAAGAGGTTACTAACATGATATTCTACAACGCTTTTTATGCCTGTTGATTAACCAATCTACAGTTGACCATTATGCTTACCTATTTGGTTGCACGACGGTGACAGGGGTTTAAGAGTTTATGACGTTTTATGGGGAAATCTTGTAAAAGAACCTGGAAGTTCGATTTGTTTCTTTTATCCATGTCATCGTATTCTTACTGATTTGACTCTAGGAACTCTGGTCTCCATAAGATCATCGAGTATCCGCCGTTTTGCAATGCAATGCTGTTAGCTTCTTATGTTTTATATGTGTGTTTGCTTTTGCATGCAACATTATTGAGCTAATGGGTGGGTTGGAGTTATTTCACCAAGACAACTTGTACTTGTTTGTTCATATGAGAACCTGTTGGGACAAGGGTGAGTTTGGTGCATCCTAGATACTGGTAAAAACCTTAGTGGCAAATTGTTTTGTCACTGACCGTTCCAAGGCTATAACCCCAAGGGTTCGCTTTTTCGTTTGTTGTTTGTGGTGTCTTATTTAAAATTTATATTCTTATAAAACATGCTCTCTTTTCCTCTCTCCTTTTTCGCTGCAAGGGGAGGCTGTTTTTTTCTGAGTGTGGCGATTGCTGATGTCTATATTTCACCTTTTCAGCATGTTAATCGCAATCGCCAGTAATGTGAATGGAAATTACTGCATGTTCTGCCTTGCCATGGTATACAGCGCAACTTAATATTCACAATAGATGCGTGTCAAAACTGTCACGATTTTCATACGAAGTTTAATGTTATTGGTATACTGTTTTGAACTGATCGGGTGATAAAATGCTAATAGTTCATGACGTAGCCCTGTTTACGGATAGATCTATCCAATAATCACTATTTAAGGTTGAATAAGACGATCTTTAAGTATAAAAGAACGAAGAGTCGCATCTTCAGTATTTTAATTTACTAGACATTGTTATTTCATTTCCTTTTTTTATTTCGAGAGAAACAGAAATGAAAGGAACGACTTTATTCGTGATGATTGTTGTCTTAGGAACAGCTCTGAGTAAAAGTAAGTACGAACGGCTTTTAAAAACCGCAAATGGTTAAGATGTTAAAACTTCTGTCGCAAATATTTGTAGAAATGAGAATTTATGATAATTGTAAACAAATGCTTTAAAAAGAAAACAAATATGATAAGATTTCTTCCGGCGAACATCATGAAGTATGTCTCAAATAAAATCTATTAAAATTTACATCAATTAAAAGAATAAAATTTCAAAGAAGATTAAAAAAACTAAATATTTTATCAAAATTTAAAGAGCGTTAAAGTTATAAAAGAAAAAATGCACGGGGCTTTTATCTTCGAATCCTTTAAATATATGCACCTTTCAGTTTTATATTTATCAATATGCTGTAAGAAGACATTCAGTGCCATATTAGAAATTTATAAAACAGTAACTCTTAACATTATATGGGATCAGACGGCAGGGAAAACGCTGCGTCGACAGTCTCTCACTTAGCGTTGGCCATAAGTCAGTTTTTAGATTCACCATTCACAAGCACATTGGGTTATTATTCAGATTTGTTATTCTGGACTATATAATAAATCAACATGCTAAGATCCAAAAACCTTCTTAGATTTACAATTTGTAACATGGAGGTCTGCTTCCTTTTAAGGCATCTTCAATATCAAGGAAGACAGCTTAGATGGATATTTACAAGAGCTACTTGCAGAAAAAGGTTTGTTTATATATGTCAAAATATATTTGATGAATAACTTTTTGCAAGATAAAATGTAATACAAACGTACTTCTAATTAAGTTAGATATTTATGAGAACCTGTTGGGACAAGTGTAAGGTTGGTGCCAACTAGAACTTTGTTTAAAAAATGTTTTGCCACTGACCGTTCCAAGGCGGTTACCCAAAAGGTTCTCTGGGGTTAATTGTCAATTGTGTGGGTGTCTTATTTAAAATATATATTTTATGGACAAATGCTCTCTTTTGCTCATAACTTTTTGGCTGCATGGGGAAGCCTGTTTTTTTTTTTTTTGGTTTTGGCAATTCCTGATATGTGTTCTTTATTCTTTTTAAAGGAAATATAAAACAAATCCTGTTTTGCTGTGTTTATGATTTCAACAACAAATATCGTCTTATAAATAACTTAAGCAAGCACAACTATGTCAATAATACATGCGTAGGTCGTATTCGTACCCACAACATCATGGCAAATAGACATGCCAAAACGTTTGCCATAACAGCAACCTTATTACTAAGCACACATAAAACTGAGACCGGCGTACATAAATCTGAAACATCATGGTTAAATTGAAACAAGTCTCATGTTGGATGACCAGTTGTTGAGTTTTGCTAATTGTCTTTTATTCCTCGTATAATATTTTGGACTCAGATCTCTAGTTGACGTTGATTTTAGTTAGATCGCTTTTTATTAGAGCATCAGGTGTTAATAACGTATGGTTCATGTATTGTCAATCGCATACTATTATTGTGTTGGTTCATGTATTGTTAAGGTAATTGTTTATACATGTATATCTTACACATATTTTGGTTCGTGTATTGTTAATGGCGTATTTCGGTTTGTGTATTGTTAATAACGTATAATGGTTTATTTATTCGCACAGACACCACTGTAAATGAAATAAAACAGGTTCAAAAACCAAAAAAAGTCACAAAGAGCACGAACAATCGTCTGATCAACATTTTATATAAAAAACTTTAACGGTTATTTATATATCTTACAACTATTTTGCAGAAGACATTGGACAAGAGCGTTTAAGAAGACAGACTGGTAAAAGTGAAGAATCGGCAAGCTCTCTTTCGGATCCAGAAGAGGCGTCTTCGGACACCAATGAAGAAGAAAGAAAGAAACGTAGCACTGAATCCGATGATACCGCGGAAAGTGTGGAATCTTCCGATGTGTCAAGCGAATCAGATGGGTCATCTGACGAACCTCAAAGAAAGAAACGAAGCACAGAATCCGATGATACCGCGGGAAGTGTGGAATCTTCCGATGTGTCAAGCGAATCAGATGGGTCATCTGACGAACCTCAAAGAAAGAAACGTAGCACTGAATCCGATGATACCGCGGGAAGTGTGGAATCTTCCGATGTGTCAAGCGAATCAGATGGGTCATCTGACGAACCTCAAAGAAAGAAACGTAGCACAGAATCCGATAATACCGCGGGAAGTGTAGAATCTTCCGATGTGTCAAGCGAATCAGATGGGTCATCTGACGAACCTCAAAGAAAGAAACGTAGCACAGAATCCGATAATACCGCGGGAAGTGTAGAATCTTCCGATGTGTCAAGCGAATCAGATGGGTCATCTGACGAACCTCAAAGAAAGAAACGTAGCACAGAATCCGATGATACCGCGGGAAGTGTAGAATCTTCAGATGTGTCAAGCGAATCAGATGGGTCATCTGACGAACCTCAAAGAAAGAAACGTAGCACAGAATCCGATGATACCGCAGAAAGTGTAGAATCTTCAGATGTTTCAAGCGAATCAGATGGGTCATCTGACGAACCTCAAAGAAAGAAACGTAGCATTGAATCCGATGATACCGCGGGAAGTGTAGAATCTTCCGATGTGTCAAGCGAATCAGATGGGTCATCTAACGAACCTCAAAGAAAAAAACGTAGCACAGAATCCGATGATACCGCGGGAAGTGTGGAATCTTCCGATGTGTCAAGCGAATCAGATGGGTCATCTGACGAGCCTCAAAGAAAGAAACGAAGCACTGAGTCCGATGATTCCGCGGGAAGTGTGGAATCTACCGATGAGTCAAACGAGTCAGATCAGTCTACCGAGACCGCTGAAGATACAAGAAAGAAAAGAAACATATAATTTGGCGGTACTTCAAAGGTCCTCAATCGGCCACTAAAACAATAGTTAAAAGTTATTTATAAATGAAGTATCGTTTTACTGGATAGGACTTGAAAATAAAAGAGTTAGAGGATCATTTGTATCTAACAGGGCTGAAAATTATAAAACTGAGATTTGAGACTGGTTTACATTTTCAGTTTTATTATCTTTTGACAAAAATGGCATCTTGTAAACATATGAAACACTGTTCAGTCAGATAAGTCGCATAATTAAACAGCTATGAACACAAGCAATGTGGCAAAACATTTATTCCTATAATCGCTTTTGAACTCAGTATGCTTAAGAATTGTGATTTATATACTATTACATAAATACATTTAATGACTTTGCTTAAAATTTATGGTCTTATAATGCATTTGTGAACCTAGTAAAACATGCAGTGAAATACTTAAATCTTTGAATTACATTATGCATGATTTGTTCCTCCAGGGTAGTTGTATCATGCTTCAAACACTTCGTCAAAGGGAAGATTACATAAACACATTTTATAAAATTATGTGTCTGTAAAATTATATCAAGAATAAACCCTGTCTGGGGTATAAATTACTCCTCTATATGCATGCATGTTTATTCTTCTCACTCCCCGGAGGTTGTGCAGGGCATTTATAATGGAAACGTTTACAAAAGTTAATTTGTTATGAATGCGAACAATAAAATTTTGAAAATCAGCACATTAGTGATATTAATACACTAGATTAAACCAGTACTGTACATCGTTTTATTCGAATATCTTATGAAAACGAGACATTTACGGAGCATTTATATCACCATAAAATAAAATCGCGCGCATTATTGTCAAAAAAAATTAACTTTAAGTTAAATTTTATACTTGAAGTGAAATAATGAAATAATTGACAGAAACAAAGCGAGTTTTGACGTGAGTTTTATGCATTAGCATAAAGTCTTTGATTTGGCAGCCTTGCAACCCGGCAGCTTTCCAGCCTGTGAGCTAGAAGTATATGGCTCGACAGATGTGATGTTATAACGTGTTTTAAATAATCATAAAAATCAAAACGCACGCATTTCTTTTTTTTAAGAAAATGCAAAATTGGAATATTGAAAACCAGAAAGACCTCAATAAAACATATTTTAGACGTACGATTTTAAGACGCAAGTATCTTTTTTTTTCGAAAATCTTAGGAAAAAAAAGAGACTTTGACTTTTCCGCATTTTTTTTCTGGCGATTAATAAAATCTTCTAAAAGCGAAAAATGTATATTAGGTATTGTCAAATTCAGAAAACATAGCCTCCCCAGGGAGCCAAAAGAAGAGAGGAAAATGAGCATCTATTTATATAATTATCCATTTCAAATGATTTTTGAAAAAAAAAAGATAATACCTATCTAGATGTTTTTTCGATTGAAAGTTTTAAATCACGTTATAACATCACGTCTGTCAAGCATTGAACTTCACACTGCCAGGCTGCATACTTCACACTGGCAGGCGGCTGGGCGGTCAACACCACATGCTTCCAGACTGCCAACTTGCCGAACATCCCATTTACGTCGACTAAAACTGCACGTAGCGATATTTGACAGCATCATTTTACGAGTGATAATTTACATCATCCCAACATGGTCGCACTTTGCGATATATTTCACAGCATCGACTCACCTCTCTAGGACCTAAATTTAACAGCATTGATACAGCACTGCGAGTATCGATATTTTACATTGGCAACACAGCATTGCAGGTATCGATATTTGACATTAGCAACACAGCACTGCGAGTATCGATTTTTTACATTGGCAACACAACATTGCAGGTATCGATATTTGACATTAGCAACACAGCACTGCGAGTATCGATATTTTAAATTGGCAACAGAGCATTTCAGGTATCGATATTTGACATTGGCGACACAGCACTGCGGGTATCGCTATTTATGCCCCCACCCTACCCTCAATTTGAAGAAGCGGGGGTATATTGCTTTGCACATGCCTGTCGGTCGGTCGGTCCGAACAATTCAAAACATACAGTCCTCAGATTTGGTAGGGAGGCTAGTCATCGCAATTAGATGACCCCTAATGGCTTTGAGGTCGGAAGGTCAAAGGTAAGGTCTTTATCAATGCGGTGTTTGGGTGCCGCTTTGCATGTTTTACAAACACCTATTGTTTAAACTGGCGACACTGTTCTACGTGTATCAATATTTTACCCTTGCGACACTGCACTAAGGGTATCGATATTTTACATGAGTAACACTGTACTATGAGTATCGATATTTTACACTGGCGACAGAGCACTACGGGTATTGATATTTTACATGAGTAACACTGTACTATGAGTATCGATATTTTACACTGGAGACAGAGCACTACGGGTATTGATATTTTACATGAGCGACACTGTACTATGACTATCGATATTTTACTCTGGCGACAAAGCACTACTGGTATCGATATTTTACATGAGTAACACTGTACTATGAGTATCGATATTTTACACTGGCGACACAGTTCTACGGGTATCGATATTTTACATAAGCGACACTGCACTTAGTGTATTATTGGTATCGATATTTTACACTGGCGACACTGCACTTAGTGTATTATTGGTATCGATATTTTACACTGGCGACACTGCTCTAAGGGTATCGGTATTAAACACTGGCGTCACAGCACTTAGTGTAGAATGGGTATCGATATTTTACACTGGCGACACAGCACTGCGGGTATCAATATTTTACATTTGCGACACTGCAATATCATTCTCTGGTGCTGGCTTTCCCAAGTACAGGTTTGCCACACATACAGCTCACGGTAAATAATTTTAGAGGAGATTTGGTGTAAGTTTTTCTTTTGTATCTCCGGAAATTCAAACCTTCTAAAAATGAAATATATCAGCGCCCTGGTGAAAAATTAATGATTATGTTCTGCAAGTGTCACAACATTACATCTTGAAATAAACAAACTTAGGCGAGTTAAACGCTAAAATGTCAAATTTAAAAAGAAAACGTAAAATACTCAGAAAATACTGCAAATTTATTCATTTTTGATACAGTTTCGTGTAGTCCTGTCTTCCTACAACAACCAGTTCAAACTCCAAGCCTAGATCTGTTTTATCTAACGAATGTCTTATTTTAAAGATGGTCAGTGGTTTCAAAACGGCACTCTCAACGCACAGGTGTGAGCTGTATGTGTAAGTGCCACGTGTACTTAGGAGAGCCGGTACCAGGGTGCGACTAAAGGTATCGATATTTTTCACTGGCGACACCTTACTATGAGTATCAATATTTTATACTGGCGACACTGCACTAAGGGTATCAATATTTTACGTAAGCAACACTGTACTATGAGTATCTATAATTTACATTAGCGAAAAGCACTACGGGTATCGATATTTAACACTGGCGATAATCATCGATAAAAAGAAAATTATAAAATCCCAATAATGGCCAAATGCCGTTCAATGAAACTTTGCACAAGTGTTTCTAATGTATCTTTATTTTGCATAGAGTAAGACACGTTAGATAAGTAAGGAAAAAAACTAGACCTAACAATTCCTTAAAACTCTATTTACATAAATTCACAAAAACTAAGCGATACAAAACATAATTTTAGATTCCCACGTGAGTGCAATGATACTGACAAGAAAATGTTTTGTACTTTGTAAAAAACTTTCAACTACTAAAAGAGAAATCAGTGATTGTCATCCGTTTACGCGACCAGGAAGCGACCAGGAAATTGAAGGTCAAACACACTTTTACTAATATCTCGTAAAGTTTACATATGTAAGTCACGAGGACACAATAAATTGTTGTCAGTATCACATTTCTAATGTTGGCATTTAATATAATGTTTTGTGTTGTTTAGTTTTGGTGAATTTATGTAAATAGAAGTTGAGGGAAGTTTTAGATCTCGCTATTTTTCTTTACTGTTCTAACGTGTCTTACCATCTGCAAAATAAAGATACATTGATAACATACATTTGTGCAAAGTTTCATTTAACGGCATTGTGCCGTCATTGAGATTTTGATAATTTCTTTTTATCGATGAACGTGCTTTAAAGGAGTGTGGTAAGCCCTTTTTTCTTTTGCGATTGTTTACTGAGTCGACACAACATTTAAGGTTGCAATGTGTTACACCATAGACATCACACTTGAAGTTGAAATACCTTTAGACATCGGCGCAGAACATTAAGTTGAGATATTTTATAGCACGGAAACAAAACCTCGCGTTGATATATTTCACAGCAATTATATTTTTGAATTCCTTTGAACTAGTTTTGCTACCATTAAAAATTAAAAAAAAATCATGTAACAAAATGAGTATCTAGGCTTGACATGACATAGTTTTTTCATTACTCTCTTGTAAAACATAAGCAAGCAATACTCAAAAGTAGAGTTGAGTGAAAAATGTCAAAAAAACCATTACCGCCAGGTTATTGAAAAGTAAGTGTGCTTTTCATAAGTTCAAGAAAAGCATTTTTTTCATATTTTGAAATGACAATCCTGGCTTTCTGATATATTGAACATCAACATTAGGGAAATCATTATATGTAAATCGGTAGAAAGCTTAAGTGATGAATCATTGCAGCATCAACTTAAAGTCAGTACTGTTATCAGAAAATAACGAGTTACCGGTGTTATGCAGTGATAATTACGTTTATCAGGGTTATTTGATTAACCGTTATGGGTCTATTCAAAGACATATATACGAGTAGATAGGTCGTTGGATTATTATTATCACGTACATTTTAAAAATTGGAAACAAAATATTTTCCAGTAGAGGACAAAAGGTAAGACAAGTAAGAAATTTAAGGGTATCACAGTAAATAAACCGGCTTGACCAAGCACAATTATGGGATTGACTAGTAGATTCCTTTGATGTGGGCCGATCCTGAACGCCTACCAAATAAAGAAGCACTTTTTTCATTACCTTCCAGGTGAGAGATTCAGAATTCTCATGCATAAAAATGTTGGTGTTCCGATGTTTCAAAAATTAATGTTGTAGATCGAAAGACAAGTTCAGATTAAAACAGTCACTTAAATCAATGGCAACATGGCAAAAAAGCTAATAATTTAGCTTGAAAGCTTTACGGCTTACAAGGAAAAGTTGTTTATCTTCTCCAAAAATGTTAAAAAATGATCGATTATTATCTTGGTTATGGAATTTTAATATAAATAGATCCCTCAGAACGTCACGCATTTAATAGCTTTATTATTTTGGGGGCAGAGTGCGTAACTATTCCATCTGTTTCATATTTCTAAAAATTATAGAATAATTGTGCACTAAATTTATGATCATTTCTCTTAAATAAAACAATCTTTATTTGTTCTGCAGTTTTTTTGTTTGGAAAAGAAGTACGAAGTAACATTTCTGAATGCCATGCACTTTTCAATAAGCAAGTCAAGCTGTGCATAAAATATTCTTATGTTTACTTATCTGTAAGATCGGGAGTGTGCTTTCAATATTAAGATCGCTTAAAGAAATCTTACAATGAGCGTTTTTTTAAACTACAGATAGCGTCCTGGGCTGAAGGTTATAAAACTGAGCATGGAACCAGTCTCAAATCTCAAGCATCTGATTGGCTGAAATGACGACTGGTCGCCCTTTCTGCCAACCAGATGCTTGAGATTTGAGACTGGTTTCAAAGCTCAGTTTTATAACCTTGGGATCTGTTGTGTCTTCAATCTAAATTAAAAAATACGTTTATTACGCTGTTGAAAAGATAGTTAATTCTAAATTTCATTAAAAGAACTGTGAAAAAGTGTTCGTGTTTATTTAATAAAAGTGCGACGAAGTAACTGTGATGTTAATAACGTTTTGTTTAAAATTAACAATAATTTGAATTATAAATATATGAAAATGCAAAAATGCGTTTAAATTGTGACATTGTGTTAGACATTATAATAGTTTTTTTCTGTGGAAAATGTGTTTTTGCGCCACCTATATCGGACATTGCGAGATTTCCTGTTGACAGTGTTACTGATAATGTAGGGACCGACTTGGAGGGGATGAAACAACTGTTTAATGATACACTTTTCGGGTAGGTTCTTTGAATACTCCCATCTTATTAAAATTATTCTTCGTTATAGTAAAAGTGCCTATATAATGGATGAACCTGTTTCATTGACAATTAAATATGTTTAGTTTGTAATGTTTTTATTAATCAAAGTTTAAGTTTTAGTATTTAATTAATCAAAGTTTAAGATTTAGTTTCTCTTAAGTATGATTTATGTTTTTTATTCTGAATATTAAAAACCATTGAGCTAAAATTTATCTTGTTTAATTTTATCTCAATGGTTTTCAATATTCAGAATTAAAAAAAACATATTTATTTCTTAAGAGAAACTAAAACTTAAACTTTGATTAATTAACATAACCATGTTTTACAGGTACGACACAAGAATCCGTCCCCGTATTGACCAGTCTGAGAAAGTTCCAGTGAATTCATTATTCGTGCCACAGAGTATACTGGAATTCGACACCGCCGAGCAGAAGTTTTCTGTTCTTGGTTATTTCCGAATCTCTTGGCGAGATGAAGTAATACGATGGAATCCCAGCGACTATGCAAACACAAACACCATAAAAGTTCCAGTCAGTGAGATATGGACACCAAGTCTCATTATCATGAAGGTAATGTGTATTTTGAATGCAATGATCGAGTCCGAATACTCACAAAGTTAAGACTTTGTTTCTATAAATGGTTTTAGCAAAGTTCAATACATCTGTTACTATTTTCTTTTAAATGTATTTTTGAGACAAGAAAGGCGATTTATTATTAAACTGAATAGGAATGATTTGCAGGGTCACAGTTTAACAAAAATCCTGCCAATAATGGCGGAATTTTTATATAAGTCTTTCAATAAGTAAAACCATATATATCATTACAACTGCCATCGCAAGTATTTGTTAGTATTGTTTTAAGTATGTCTAAATGAAAAATCATATGACATTTTAGTAGATGTTCAAGTTCTATTAAAATAACGTGTTTATCAAAGCAGCCAAAAAAGTCAGTGGCGATGAAATGAATTTCTGCGTTCGTGCTTATATAATTTTTCTTTTAGAAGTATTCATCTTCACTCACACCTATTTCACTGTTTCTAGTCTTTTGATGGTGATGGATTAGTAGGAGATCAAAACACTGATATTTCTAAGATATCATCGGACGGTGATGTACAGTGGGTCCCAGAGGGCATCTACAGGTACGTTAAATTTTCATGATAAATTTTGCTAATCGGTCGACCTCTATCTTTGTATGATTTGAATCGATAAAGTAATAGTATTTAGCGAAAGGTGATGTATGTTTTTGTAACTTTGATACTATTCTGATTGTATACTTGTAATTATGTGTTTATTTTAAAAATAATATTGATGAATTATTCCGCGACAATGACGACACAAACCATTTTGAAATTTACTAATTTATTTAAAAAATACATTATCTATTTCTTACTCGATATTTCACAGTGTGGTGTGCAACGTCGATATAAAATATTACCCGTTTGACGAACAAGCCTGCGTGTTGACGTACTACGTTTCGGATGAAACCATAGTTACTGTGGAACTCGATCATTCCGCTGACGTTACCCTCAACGAGTACTCGGAAAACTCTGCATGGAAAATTACCCAAATATCAAAGACCAGATACCTCCGCTACAACACCTACTATATTGACATCAACTTCAGGCTTCAGAGACGAGCTAATTTCGCTACTTTCACATTGATTATGCCCTTGTTGATGCTTGCTTTCCTCAACGTCTGTATCTTCTTGGTTCCTATTGGATCTGGCGAGAAAGGCTCCTTTGCTATCACAATATTCTTGTCTTATGGAATATTCGTTACCATTGTCAGCGACACACTACCCGACAATTCCCTACAGGTCTCCTATTTCCTGCTGTTTATCATTGTTCTTCTTTTCATGAGCGTGCTCTCTGTGTTCTACACAATCATCCAAGCGAAGCTAATCGCCAGCATCGGTCACAAGAAATGCAGCATCAAATGTCTACGCCCTAATTCAAATATCCCAAACAATAAAGTCCTCCCCTTCAATGTAGATGAAGCTGATACTAAACAAGACGGTGGAAATGGGAACAAATCGCAAGTCTGTGTAATTTATGGTCTAAATGAAGACGAGCCATACACGTGGGCAATGTTTTTAGATAAGCTTGACACGATTGCCTTCTCTGTATTCTTTGGATTAATTGTTCTTACAACCGCTGGCTTTTTCAGCCTAATGCTTAAACGTATAAGCGAGGCGACTCTTAGTCAAATATGATGTTGTTTTTTCAATCAGTGCTGTTAGTAATTTCTTCTTTTGAAGGCCGTTAAGCATCACAGTTATTTCTGTAAATAGCAATCCTAAAATACTTTAATTTGTGCGGCCTTTTTTAACAAAGGTAGTTTCAGTTCCCCACCCAGTATAGCTGCTGATATGGTCTTATCACTTAAGTGATATACCTCCTGATTTTTTTCGTGCCTTTGACATTCTCTGAGAACGCAGAATTTAAATTCTTAGATCGTATGTCAAAGTTCTCATCCGTTCAGTTCCGCATATCGTTTTCTCGTTTAGAGCATCCTCTTTCTTTTGTTAAGGTAACCTACGCCGCTGATCATAGAGTGGTATTTCCTTGAAAATACCGAACTGAAGGTTCCATGTTCACCGTCTATTCTGGGTTCTTAGCAAACTTTGTACTGTAAACCTGTGTGTATGTGTATGCTTAATCCGACCTAGCGGTATATGCAGTAATGTGCGTATTACTTTAAACTTATCTTTCCTTCAAGTTAAACGGATTTAATCTTCCTCTTGTTTATACTTGTTTTTCTTTTCGTGAGTGACCTCTCTGTGATCTACACAATCGCACAAGCAAAGTTAGTAGCCAGCATCGGTCAGAAGGAATGCAGTATCAACTGGGCCCAAGATCATAAAACTAAGTTTTGAGATCAGTCTCAAATCTCAAGGATCTGATTGGCTGAAATGGCGACTGGTCTCCAGATTTAGTATTATGATCTTCGACACTGTCTACGTTCTTGAGAATTCAATTTCAAAAACATTGTAGCAAATTAAATGTGTTTCTTCCAAATACATTAAGATGTCTAGTTGCATTTCATTAAAACAAAAAAACCAAGAACTGACATCACGTCTTGTTGTTTGCCGTTCAATGGTAATTTTCTTCAGCCATCGGAAAACATAAAATACAAAAAAAAACAATACCAAAAAAAAACTCCAAAATGTTCAAACACAACTTATACAAAAATGTCTGCGCTCAGTAAATATGGAAATATTATCATTATAAAACGACGAGAATATAATTTTGCGTTTGTTTTTGCCGGAATTTAAACTGATTATTTCGATTTGAAGCGTAATTACAATTTTCAATTATATCGTAAAATTATTTTTTTTTAATTTTTGTGACAGAACGTTTCTGCATTCATCGAACACATCACAATGATCAGATGTCACCGAATATAACTTAGTTACACAATCATACAATTAACAATTGATGTTTGATGTTTTAAAGGGGAGTACACAAGCATTCAGAAAATTTAGAAACAGAAAATGTGTTAAGGCATGTATATAAAATGCATTGTGTATTATTAATTAATGTACTCAAATTTCTTACATATTCAGTTCTTTCTTGCGCAAACGCACTCACATAGGCCTCGCACACACACTCGCTCACCCAAAACCACGCTCATACACGCACTCGCTCACTCACACGCACATACACGCACGCACCTACCCATTAAATGCAAAACACCTAAACATTAACACAGATACATTATGTGCAGTTTCATTACTTATTATTATATCATATTTTGTTTTGTGATGTTGTTTTTATTATGATCATCGTGTTAAACTTAATCTTGTTATGTAAATACTTGTAAGGAGGGCCATATGGAAGATTAGTTTATTGCCTACCTACTAAATATGTCACCCTCTATAATTAAAGAATATTTTTACTTACTTACTTACTAACGTACGTACGTACGTACTTACCTACCTTCCTACGTACGTACCTACCTACCTACCTACCTACCGACCTACCGACCTACCTACCTACCTACCTACCTACCTACCTACCTACTTTGATCCAAAGGGGTCTCCTTATTTGTTGTTTGTGATTAAATATGAACTTTGATCAAGAGGGGTCTCCTTATTTGTTGTAAGTACATACGAACTTTGATCAAGAGGGGTCTCCTTATTTGTTGTGATTACATACAAACTTTGATCCAGAGGGGTCTCCTTATTTGTTGTGATAACATACGAATTTTGATCAAGAGGGGTCTCCTTATTTGTTGTGGTAACAAACGAACTTTGATCAAGAGGGGTCTCCTTATTTGTTGTGATTACATACGAACTTCGATCCAAAGGGGTCTCCTTATTTGTTGTGATTACATACGAACTTTGATCAAGAGGGTTCTCCTTATTTGTTGTAATAACATAAGAACTTTGATCAAGAGGGGTCTCCTTATTTGTTGTGATTACAAACGAACTTTGATCAAGAGGGCTCTCCTTATTTGTTGTGATTACAAACGAACTTTGATCAAGAGGGGTCTCCTTATTTGTTGTGATAACATACGAACTTTATTTGTTGTATTTACAAACGAACTTTGATCAAGAGGGGTCTCCTTATTTGTTGTGATTACAAACGAACTTTGATCAAGAGGGGTCTCCTTATTTGTTGTGATTACAAACGAACTTTGATCAAGAGGGCTCTCCTTATTTGTTGTGATTACAAACGAACTTTGATCAAGAGGGGTCTCCTTATTTGTTGTGATAACATACGAACTTTATTTGTTGTATTTACAAACGAACTTTGATCAAGAGGGGTCTCCTCATTTGTTGTAATTACATACGAACTTCGATCCGGTGGGATAACTTTATTTGTTATTATCTGTGTGCTGTGTTAAATTAATAAAACTTAATAGCTTTATATTATATTTCGTTATCCTTGCAAGAAGAAGAAGTTGATTGCCCATGTGTATGTTTATGGTTAATGTTCCCGGTAATTGTTATAAATGATATTTCCTCTAGCTGGGAGCGAACCCGCACCATCACGGCGACAGCGCCTAGCCCTGCAATTCCGACAACGCAAACAATTGAGCTAACCGGGACAACCCCAAATCAGGTTGATCGGAAAGCCCTGATAAACGTAATCATCACTGAACGACATCGGTTATTTTAATGATAACAGAACTGACTTTTTACGGCCGCCACACACACATATAGCGCTACTGTGAATTTATAAGTATTATCTAAAGTTACACGTGATATATCAAAGGTTTTCATCCTGTTATCATCTTTAATAACAGGTATGACACATCATGCAATAAGAACAGAAGTTAATGAAAAAGTAAGATATGCATTCCAGGAATCGCAGCTCCCCACGCAGCAAATAAAATAGAGAGGAAAAGAAAGCATTTTTGTACGAATATCAATTTCAATTTCAAATAAGACGCAATAAACAATTAACGAAAAAGAGAACCATTGGGGTTACCGCATTGGACCGGACAGTGGCGAAACAAGTTCGAGTTGTCTTGGTGTAAAAACTCCAACCCACTCATCGCTCAACAATGTTGCATGCAAAAGCACGCAAATATATAAAACATAAGAAGCTTATAGAATTACAAAGGCAAAGGGGCGGGTACTTAATGAGCTAACCGAGACCAGTGCCCAAGGTTATAAAACTGAGCATGGAAACCAGTCTAAAATCTCAAGCATCTGATTGGCTGAAATGGCGACCAGTCGCCATTTCAGCCAATCAGATGCTTGAGATTTGAGACTGGTTTCCAATCTCAGCTTTATAACCTTCAGCCCAGAACAGCAAGAACACGATGACAGTGATAAAATCTAGCTTCTAGGTTCTTGAACAAGATTTCCCATAAACCTTCATAAACTCTTATACAACTGCCACCGTCTTGCAACTAAAGATGGAAGTGACAAATGAGATTTTGAATTAGGTTATGTTTGATGTTACTTAACATTCAACTTAGCTACGGTCATTAATATCTTGTAACAATATCGTTTTAATAAAAACTCTTCAGACAAAATAACTTGTTAATCTTAAATGTTTCACTGGTCTGTACTGTCTGCCGGTCGAATAATGTTTTCTGTACGTTCGATCAGTGCTGATAAAAA
The DNA here is from genome assembly GCA_038501625.1 of Corbicula japonica. Taxonomy (NCBI): domain Eukaryota; kingdom Metazoa; phylum Mollusca; class Bivalvia; order Venerida; family Cyrenidae; genus Corbicula; species Corbicula japonica. The sequence continues at coordinate 316,915 of JAZAYU010000269.1, read as the reverse complement.
TGAGGATATCCGACGGTTGTCAAGTATGATGCTACACATGTTGTTAGTACTACTGACAACGATTTTTGTTTAACCTATTAGACCAGTTTTGTTTGGATGCTTACAAGTACAGTATTGGATATAATTCAGTCTCTTAAAACACACTCTGACCTTTAAATATTTGACTTTGACGTTTTCTATAATACTCACAGAAATGTTGATAAGTCCGGTCCATTGTTTCGTTCGGCTAAGGAGAACTGATTCATTTTCTTGGGATCATTCCCTTCTGAGCATGGAATGTAATTTGACATAAAATACTGAACAAAAGATTCAGTGATAAACGTCAAAATCGCACCATCATTTAGGGTGGATCAAACTTGATACAGTTTCTTTAATATGCTTATTTTTAAGTTGAACTCAATCTGAGACTACTTTGCTGGCTTTGGCAGGTCGATGCAATTCTATTTTAGGAACACTTAAGTTGCAAGCACATTAATAAGCGCCCTATTTCGGACATATAAATTATGCGACAATAAAATGTAATCAAACGTGTATATACAGAGTAGTTGTTATACATAACATAAAAAGAAAAGGTTAATTATAATTGAAACTTTTAACGATCTAAATTAACTTACCAATCTTAACCGATTTTACCGCCGTAGTAGCAGACAGACCGAACTTCCAGCAAACACGAGGAAATATTCGACATCCAGGACACGGAACAAACAAAGAAACTATGAAGTAAAAACCCTTTTAATTCAATTTCGCTTATAATATACCTAATCTATCAGAAACTGCAACACGGTGACGCTTCATTTTACCTCCTATATATGAAGTACCTGGTCTAAAGGGGTACATTTAATATGGTTAAAACAATTATTTGTTGATTAGGAGGAAACTCTTGTCATATGTATGTACCCCATAAATATTTATTAATAAGTATAAATAATTAGTAATACTTATTAATAAGTATTAACCTAAAATTGCAGAGTGTAATTAAGTCAATGTAGGACAAAATACTGCTTTAATTACATAACATGAACAACACCAGCTCATAGCTATTGCTTACTATGACCAGTACATATTGCATAAGGTGTATGAAATGATTAAATTTCGGTTTTCCATGACGATTTCCAAAATATATGTGGCACGACTAACTCTTTAATTTGATTACATTTCTTGTTAATGTCAATGTTCTAAGTTTATTATAAATTTTGTTTGCCAAACAAAAGCATGGTCTAACATGATAGTTATGACTGGAGTTGCGTATAGCCTATTGTTATACGTATCTGTTTTCGTTTTATCAGCGTTTACATAGACATGTCGTCACACAAACTTCGTTTTTAAATAATATGTCTATGGCTTTGCGGAAAAAAAACTATTCGAACGGTTAAGTAAATAAAGATAAAATAGTGTCTATATTTGCACAAAATACTCGATATAATATTAATCATCACATTGTTTTTCATGCGACTCATCAGAGTGGCATTCTTCCAAACTAATTCTTTTGATATTGATTAAAAATCTGAGACCTAAGACCAATCTCAGATCTCATGCTTACCTTTGATCCGTTCGGAAATTGTGAACAAGTGAACAAACCAGATTGCCACTATTTGAGATTTCACAGAATCTGATATGAGCGTGGGTGGGTTCGTGGTCCGGGGTCCGGTGATGGGTATGCGCGGGATGAGGCACAGCATGTGTTGAAACAAAATGGTGGTTTTTGTTTCTTTTTTTTTTTACTAAATCTTATAACTTGTAAATTCTCGTAATTCCTATCATTTATTTAACACACAAAAAAAAACAACTTTCAAAAATGTCCGCTTCAATTATTTAGTATTGAAAGTATTCATTTCAAATTAGAATCTGAACATAAATAATTATGTTCCTGGTAGACGTGTAGAAATAACGACGTTGTTTAGGCACCATCGAATTGGATGAATATGTTGCATTAACACAATGCTCACAGAGATGCCATAGAACTTTCCACAGTCCATGCTTATTTGTACAGTGAGCAGAAAAGCGATGCTTATAATATTCAGTATTTATTACCAACATAAATTGTTGATTTAGTTAAGGCAGCAGATCTGGTCAAACTTGAAGTTGACGAGCGTTAGAAAAGGTGAAATATGCATATCAGGAATCGCGACATTCAGAAAAAACAGCCTCCCAGTCAAGAAGAAGAAGAAGAAGAGAGAGAGAGAGACAGAGAGAGAGAGAGAGAGACAGAGAGAGAGAGAGAGAGAGAGAGAGAGAGAGAGAGAGAGAGAGAGAGAGAGAGAGAGAGAGAGAGCACTGGTAATACCGTAATTGTGTGGACATTTTCACCATATTTTACCGGACTCTGGGGACCTATCGTAATTCTGGGGACATTGTTAATAAAATGATCAGTTTCAAAAGAGACACCACTAACAATTGACAAAAATGAGAACCCGAGGGGTTACCGCCTTGGAACGGTCATTGGCAAATCAAATTACCACTGGGGGTTTAAACCAGGTTCTAGGGTGCACCAACCATACACTTGCCCCAACAGGTTGTCATATCACAAAACAAATACAAGTTGTCTTGGTGAAATCACACAACCCTCGGCTCAACAAAGTTGCATGCAAAAGCACAACCAGAGCTCCTGGAGTAAAATCAGCAAGAATACAGGGATAAATGAAACAAATTGAGCTTCTGGGTTCTTTTATGAAAAGATTTCCCTATAAACCTTCATAAACACTTAAACCCCTGCCACCGTCGTGCAACCAAAGAGGTAAGCATAATGATCAACTGTAGAAGGGTTAATCACCAGGCATGCAGAGCGCTGTAAAATATCATGTTGGTAACCTTTCTTATTAAATTTACAGATGGTTTTACGAATAACGGGGAGAAATTAAGAAGACAGTAAACAATAAATTAGGATGCAGATGCATTTATTATTTTCACTTACGCTTTATGTTGCTCATATCTTTTGTTTTAGTTAGAACGATTTCTCTGTAACTATTACATAAACTCGAGAACAATATTTGTATTTAAATTAATCTATGATCAAAGAAACTGTCGTTATGCCACTGTTCTTAAAATTCTTCACAACTATTGCTTTACTTTAAAGGCTGGTTTTGCATTGCTTGCAGTATATTCTAGTAGATCAACCTGACAAAGAAATGATAGTGCTTGTGTTGTCTACCTTACTGTACTTTTCAATGTGGATAGTACAGTCTTAACCGCACCTTACTGAGGTCTGGTTCCTGACTGCAGATCTCCCTCCATCGTCAGCTTGGTGCCCGCCAGATGTTTCGGCCCTTATCCAAGTACATCTGTCATGGCGGGTGGGCCCACCGTCTTACGGTGTGGAGGTTGATCGCATCCAGCTTGTCTCCTCGCGTCGTAGCCACAGCCAGCTAGACGCCCGCTCTGCAGCCTGGCTCAGCTTCTGGATTGCCCGGCGCCTGTCTCTGCCAGTGGTGCCAACAGCTGTCATCAATCTGCATACAGATTGCGCACAGAACCCTCTAGCGCCTACTTCGATAGGGAAAAGCCATGTCCGCCAACCTCGGTGTCGGCACTGCTCAAGTAGTTCAGTGTACTTGGCCTTCTTCCTCTCATAGGCCTCTTCACATCTCGTCTCCCAAGGTACTGTCAACTCGATGACAACGAGCTTCTTCCCTGTCTCGGACCACAGTACAATGTCTGGTCTCAAGTTGGTCTGGACGATATCTGGGAACACGAGCTTCTTTCCTAGGTCGACTGCCATATTCCATCCTGTGGCGCCGTCAAGGATTGATTTCTTCTGTGAAGCTTCTGTCTTCGCAGTTTCACCCGATCTCACAAAGTTGATGTGGCCTGTCTGTGAGTTACTTCTGCGTGGCTTCTTCTTCTCCCCTTCCAGCCAATCGGCAACCTCTCTGAGGACGTTGTCGTGCCGCCAGCGATATCTGCCCTGCGTCAGTGCTGTGGAACACGAAGATAGAACGTGTTCCAGAGTGCCTGGTTTCTTGCACAGACTGCATGTTGGGTCTGTGATAAGTCCCCATCGGCAGAGGTTAGCTGGAGATGGCAAGAGGTCATGAACTGACCTGAGGAGGAAGGATAGACGAAGTGGTTCATACTTCCAAATGTCTTCCCAGGTCAGCTTCCTGTCCATGGTTTCCCATGTTGTCCATGCTCCTTGCGCACCCATCTGTACCGCTCTGGCCTGTCTCTTGTTCTCCTCTTCCTTCCGTACTTCTGACTGTATCAGGGCTCGCCTCTCAGTCTGGTTGGCTTGGCTCCATAGGAGTGTCTTGGTCGCACCAATGCCTTGTCGTCCGACAGCCGTTACACCGACGATGTCCTTGTGCATGAGAGAGCTCTCCGCCTGGCTGACCGTCTCTGTCGCTGACCACTTTCTTCCAGTACGGGTAACGATCCCTGCTTCCCGGATCTGCTCATCTGGGGAGTCTCTTAAGGTAAGCACCAGTCTTGTCTTCGCAGTCTTGAATTCTTCTACCAGTGAAGAGAGTGGGAGCTGCAGTTTGTTGGTTTTTCCGTACAGTCCAACACTGGAGAAACTGGGTGGGATTCCAAGCCACTTGCGAAGATGTCTACTGGTGGTTCTCTCCAGGGCTTCTATTGTTGAGCTGGGTACCTCGTACAGCATCATTGGCCAGATCAGCCTTGGTAGTAAGGCATGCTGGTACAGCCAGGCCTTGAACTTCCCAGGTAGGTTGCTTCGGTCAATCTTCTTCAGCCCGTCTTCTACCTGGTTCTCTAGCTTCTTGACGTTGTCCTTGTCTGATAGGCTGGCATCAAACCAATTCCCAAGGCCCTTGATTGGATTCTTCGTGATAGATGGGATCTCCTCGTTCTGTACTCGGAGCACGAATCTGTCTGTTGTCTTGCCTTTCTTGATAATGATGGACCTGGACTTTACGGCCTTGAACTTCATTCGGGCCCATGAAGCGACATCTGACAGGGCTGTCAACATCCATCTAGCCTGGACGTGTGTTGGTGTCGTCAACGTGAGGTCATCCATAAAGCCTCGGCTGGATGGGAGATAGATACCTGACTCTGTCTTTGGTCCGCGGGTCTCTCTAATGGCAGCATTGATGAGCAGATTCATCCCCATGACGAAGAGTACCACAGAGACAGTTCATCCGGTGACTATACCTCTCCAACTTCTGCCACTTCGTCAACTGGTCACCAACAGAAAACCGAAGCTTGATGCCGTCAAGGTAGCTGGTGATGATTTTCTGGACATGGTTGTCTACGTGGTAGTGTTGGAGGGCTGTGTAGATCAGTTGATGGGGAATAGATCCGTATGCGTTGGCAAGATCGAGCCAAACTACTGTCAAGTCTTTCTTCCCCGTCTTCGCCTCTTGGATTAGTTGGGTGATGGCGCTGGTGTGCTCTACACAACCGGAGAAACCAGGTACTCCACCCTTCTGGACTGAAGTGTTGATGTACACGTTGGTCGTCAGGAAAGAGGTAAGTCTTCTGGCGAGAATAGCGAAGAATATCTTCCCCTCGACGTTTAATAGCGAGATGGTCCGGAACTGGTTGACTGTCTTGGAGTTCCTTTCCTTGGGCGTGAATATTCCCTCTGCTTCCTTCCAGGCTTCAGGTACTTCCCCTTTCCTCCACACCACCTTGAGGAGTCTCCATAGCCTCTTCAGTAGGAGTGGGCACATCTTGTACACTTTGTACGGGATGGCGTTAGGGCCAGGAGCAGAGCCCCATCGAGCCTTCTTGACGACGTCCTTCACCTCTCCCAGTGTGGGTTCAGTGGTTACTAGTGGCGTCTCTGGTGGTAAGGCAGGATCTATCCGGTCACAGTCCCCTAGGGCGTCTTCTCTGTTGGCATCTGAATGCGTATCATGTAGGTACTTCTCAACCTCTTCTAGTGGGGTCTCGAGTGTTCCTGAACGCTCCTTGTCAAGCAGAGTCTTCGCGAACTTGTATGGGTTGGCTGTGAACGCGGCTCTCTTTCGTGTTCGCTCCCTCGCTTTTCTCCTCGTGTTCTCGGCTCGCCGCAGAGACTTCAGCTGTGTGCGCAGTGTGTCACGTAGTTGAGACAGGCCAAGGCGCTGCATTGGTGAGCTGTCTCGATACTGCTTCTTCAGCTGTCTGATTTCTCTTCTCAGGTTTTCTATGCGGTGTTGCCTCCGGTTCGGCTTTTGAGCCTCCTTGCGTTTCTTGGCTTCTTCAATCCCAAACCTCTCCTTTGCCACAGAGTAGACAGGGGTAGTAAGGGTGTGTAACTTCCGGTGTACTGGACCTTGCATGGATGATTCGAGGATGATGTCTAGGTCCTCGTCCAACTGTCTCCATGGTGCCTTTTCGGATGCCTTGGGCCACTTGATCTTAGGTGTTCTTGTGGTAGGCAGTGGGCATGGTCTGTCAGGGATGGCCTCTTGCTCCTGTGGTTGGCTGCTAGTGTCCTGTGAGTATTTCAGTAACTCTAGGAGGGGGTCGTCTTCATCCATCACTGGATCCTGGGTGGCATCGTACGCTGTCTCTTGAGCGGAGAGTTCATCAGTACTGTGGGTAGTCTCCTGACTGAAGTATTCCCGCGTCTCACTAGCCATACTGGCTATGCGCTGCTCAAGTGGCCTCACGCGCTGGCAACCAGCCTTCCCCTGGTGAATGCGTAACCCTCGTTGGTTTTTGCAGACTTTGCCACAAGGGCAAGTTACTGTCCCTGGTGCTGAGTTCGTAGTCGATTGGGCAGGCCGTGTCGATTCCATAAAATCCGTCCATGTGAGTCTTTCATCCTCCCCCCCTCTCGGAAGACTCTGGGGGTGTCTTTCATTATTGGAGTCTGTAGCTTGTCTGTGGGTGTCTTCTCACGAAGGCTGCACGTCGGGATGCTACCCCTAGTGCCCCGGTTCCAGTCTGTTCCTGGGGTCAACTGTCTCTCCAGTGTCACCAATCTATTCCTGGTTGCCATCTAGTCTTTCCTAGAAGTCACTGGTAAACCAGATGGTCAATGTGGATAGTACAGTCTTAACCGCACCTTACTGAGGTCTGGTTCCTGACTGCAGATCTCCCTCCATCGTCAGCTTGGTGCCCGCCAGATGTTTCGGCCCTTATCCAAGTACATCTGTCATGGCGGGTGGGCCCACCGTCTTACGGTGTGGAGGTTGATCGCATCCAGCTTGTCTCCTCGCGTCGTAGCCACAGCCAGCTAGACGCCCGCTCTGCAGCCTGGCTCAGCTTCTGGATTGCCCGGCGCCTGTCTCTGCCAGTGGTGCCAACAGCTGTCATCAATCTGCATACAGATTGCGCACAGAACCCTCTAGCGCCTACTTCGATAGGGAAAAGCCATGTCCGCCAACCTCGGTGTCGGCACTGCTCAAGTAGTTCAGTGTACTTGGCCTTCTTCCTCTCATAGGCCTCTTCACATCTCGTCTCCCCAAGGTACTGTCAACTCGATGACAACGAGCTTCTTCCCTGTCTCGGACCACAGTACAATGTCTGGTCTCAAGTTGGTCTGGACGATATCTGGGAACACGAGCTTCTTTCCTAGGTCGACTGCCATATTCCATCCTGTGGCGCCGTCAAGGATTGATTTCTTCTGTGAAGCTTCTGTCTTCGCAGTTTCACCCGATCTCACAAAGTTGATGTGGCCTGTCTGTGAGTTACTTCTGCGTGGCTTCTTCTTCTCCCCTTCCAGCCAATCGGCAACCTCTCTGAGGACGTTGTCGTGCCGCCAGCGATATCTGCCCTGCGTCAGTGCTGTGGAAAATAATGTTATTGTTTAGTATCAACCCAAGACCGAATCGAGATCCGTTATATTGCATTTGTATGGGGAAGCAGACATTGGGGTCAGGGGTATCCCCGGAAATCTTTTACAAGTTAAACACAATTTGGATTGCAACTGGGACGAGTCCAACCGTTCACAATAGACCCCAAGAAGAGAACGCATGGATAGATGCGGTTTTGAGACGGAATCGGGGAATCAAAACAAATCACTTCGTATTTCTTTGAAAATGCATATATTCAAGGGCAAAGTCTAGTTTTGAATATTGGGGCGGCGGGGTTTTTGTAACATTTATTATATTCATTATCACTTGAATGTAATAAACATACTTTAGATAAGGTCTTGCGAATACCAAAACCTAAAACGAAAAAGGTAATTTTAACTTTCTATATAACTTTGCTTACCAAAGGTTTTTAGTGATTCGGATTGCCTACACAAACTGTACCTTTCAACTTTCCATGACAATGTTTTACTATTCAATGATTTTCCACTATAAAATCCAAATAATCAAGATTCCATGAATTTGACAGGCAATACTTGTTTTCCATGACTTTTCCAGATCTGTGTCAGATCCTGCCATCAGCAATCCCAAATGAGTTCTCTACACGTTCTTACTATACGCCAAGTTTCATGTCAATACGATGAACCGAACTCAAGTTAATCGCCGGAAACCATGATTATTTTTAGTAACGATGACCTTGGTCTTTGACGGACCTACCCCAAAAGCAATCCCAAGCAAGCCCTTCACCTGTTCTTACTATACACCAAGTTTCATGTCATTACGATGAACCGACCTCAAGTTAATCGCCGGAAACCAAATTAATATTTTTAGTAACGGTGACTTTGACCTTTGACGGACCGTCCCCAAAAGCAATTCCAAGCGAGCCCTCCACCTGTTCTTACTATACACCGAGTTTTTTGTCAATACCATGTACCGAACTCAAGGTAATCGCCGGAAACCAACCAGTTTTACGCCAGCCCGCCCTACGACGAAACCTATTCTCATAATCTGTTTTATTTTCAAAATCCTGGTTAAAAACAAGAAAATATGCGAGAACCAGCAATAATATATGTTGAAGTTCTAAAGTTCTAGCAATACCAGCATTCTAACAAAATTGTTGAAGATCAGAATAGTAAATACAATATTTTTGAGTCCCTGTCAGGCTGCTCATCCCCCCAAATACAATTACAGCTTGATTTTCGTTTCTTTCTCTATACGTTTGGACAAAAAAGTGTTAGACGAAGAAATAGTGCTTGACAAACCTACCAATTATGGTACTTGCAAGATAATTATTAAAAATGTTTGTAAGATTTTTCAACAGCTTAAATGCATTCCTTTAAAAAAGGTAATATACGTATATAAGTAAACTATTTTTTGTATGACATCCAATAAAAATTAAGCGCTTCTGTTTCAAATTTGGCTTATAGTTTTAACTTCTGTGCCATGTGTTTTTGGTTAAAAGGTTATGCTAATGACCGACTAGCTTTTTGTTAACTTTTGTTTACAGACAGCCTTTCCCGCCAAAGTCGGATATCCGTTAGTCTCTAAGAAAATCATAAACGGTGTCTTGCTTTTGACCAACAAATTCAAGATAACTCAACGAATCTATTTCATATATGTCATCATCCTGAACAGTTGTTTGATTCAAATTAAGTATCAGCTCAACTTATATGCAACTAATATTTTGCTATAAAGGTTTGCATCACGTGACCTTCTTAAAAAAGACGCAAAACATTATTTCTATACCCTGTAGAAAATACAACACACGTTTGTTTACATAATTTAACATGTCGTTATAGATGAGCTCAATTTCGGATTTGCCGTAACTACAATGTCCAAATATTGTTTCATCAACATTTAGAAGACTTTTCTTGCAAACAGGGGAACGGAATAGCATTCTCAAGCTTAAGACGGGCGGCTTTGTCTAAAGTGACCACGTCCGGTGCCGCTGTTAACGGTGTTACCCTTCAAAGTTCAAGTTTGTTCCATTATAATATGTCGGTCATCAGGATGACCGACACTTAATTAAGTATACAAGATACATGATTATCTACATTAATGTCTGTTCCGGTAAAGCTCTTCTCTGTATATCAAGCAATCAAACCTATCATCTACACTATCCTTTTGCATGCGTCTTAGGAACAGGTGGCATAGTCTAAATTATCCGTTCTGGACCGTGAGTCACTGTTAACCGGTGTTCAGGCTAAAGAGCTCAAGTTTGGTCGATTATAATAGTCGGTCATCAGGATGACCGACAAAAATATCTGCGAATACCAACAGTAAGTATAAATAGAATGAGATGTAAATAGCCGTACAGTAATAGAACTACCGAAAAATAAAAAAAACTTGGTTCTATATAAAAATTTAAACACTATGCTGTCTTTTAAAACTGTTTATTTAAAACATTCAATGAACCTTCTTTATAGATCTCACCGGAATAATAATTTTTTCAAATTGTAAATTATAAACTTGTTGAAGTCCCTGGCGTTATTATAATCAAATTGATTCTGATATTCATCGTTTTCGCGTTTCGGAACTCGTATTCACACTTCAGACTGAACTAAATATTTGTTTAAACTAAGTTCAAATAATAATTATTTGACTAAAGTCACTAAAATTAACAGAAAACCGTATGCTGTGTCATGCTCCCTTTTGCGCAGGTAACATCATCTTTAATATGCAAATTCGTTTTTTAAACTTATTTAAGAAAATATATAAAATTTACTTTAATTTTAAACGAAAATCCAGGAATTGTTTACAAGGTGAAATCTCTCGTTCAGTTATCAGAATGATGTAATATTGCGTTTCGGAGTTTGCTGTAATACACCGATTTAATATTCGTAGGACCTCAGATATTTGTTCGAAAAGCCTCTCTATTATTGTAGGTATCAAACGCTGTTGATTGAAATTGAAAATACTGCTTAAATAGTTCAACACAATCATTTCAGTTTAATCAAAATCTGTACTAATTACTCAAATCTTAGTTTTTCTGATCGACCATTTCCCGAGTCAGATTTTCTTCTCGTTTATAATTAACTGATAAGTATGTTCCCTTCTTAGAAAATGTATGTATGAACTGGTTCCCTTCTTAGAAAATGTTTGTATAACCTGGTTCGTGAAGTTAGCAGCTTAGTAGCCTGAAGTTAGCAGCCTAACAGCCTGAAGTTTACTGTCTAACAGACCAGCAGCCTAGCAGCCTGAAGTTAGCAGCCTAGCAGCCTAAAGTTAGCAGCCTAGCAGCCTGAAGTTGACAGCCTAGCAGCCTGAAGTTGACGGCCAAGCAGCCTGAAGTTGACAGCCTAGCAGCCTGAAGTTGACAGCCTAGCAGCCTGAAGTTGACAGCTTAGCAGCCTGAAGTTGACGGCCACGCAGCCTGAAGTTGACAGCCTAGCAGCCTGAAGTTGAAAGCCTAGCAGCCTGAAGTTGACAGCCTAGCAGCCTGAAGTTGACAGCTTAGCAGCCTGAAGTTGACGGCCAAGCAGCCTGAAGTTGACAGCCTAGCAGCCTGAAGTTGACAGCCTGGCAGCCTGAAGTTGACAGCCTAGCAGCCTGAAGTTTATAACCTAGCAGCCTGAAGTTGACGGCCAAGCAGTCTGAAGTTGACAGCATAGCAGCCTGAAGTTAGCAGCCTAGCAGTCTGAACTTGACAGCATAGCAGCCTGAAGTTAGCAGCCTAGCAGCCTGATGTTGACAGCCTAGCAGCCTGATATTGACCGCCAAGCGGCCTGAAGTTGACAGCCTAGCAGCCTGAAGTTGACAGCATAGCAGCCTGAAGTTAGCAGCCTAGCAGCCTGAAGTTGACAGCATAGCAGCCTGAAGTTGACGGCCAAGCAGCCTTAAGTTGACAGCCTAGCAGCCTGAAGTTGACGGCCAAGCAGCCTGAAGTTGACAGCCGTGCAGCCTGAAGTTGACGGCCTAGCAGCCTGAAGTTGACGGGCAAACAGCCTGAAGTTGATAACCTAGCAGCCTGAAGTTGACGGCCACGGAGTCTGAAGTTGACAGCAAAGCAGCCTGAAGTTAGCAGCCTAGCAGTCTGAACTTGACAGCATAGCAGCCTGAAGTTAGCAGCCTAGCAGCCTGAAGTTGACAGCCCAGCAGCTTGAAGTTGACGGCCAAGCGGCCTGAAGTTGACAGCATAGCAGCCTGAAGTTGACAGCATAGCAGCCTGAAGTTAGCAGCCTAGCAGCCTGAAGTTGACAGCCTAGCAGCCTGAAGTTGACGGCCTAGCAGCCTGAAGTTGACGGCCAAGCAGCCTGAAGTTCACGGACAAGCAGCCTGAAGTTGACAGCCTAGCAGCCTGCAGTTGACAGCCTAGCAGCCTGAAGTTGACGGCCAAGCAGCCTGAAGTTGACAGCCTAGCAGCCTGAAGTTGACAGCCTAGCAGTCTGAAGTTGACAGCATAGCAGCCTGAAGTTAGCAGCCTAACAGCCGGAAGTTTACGGCCTAACAGACCAGCAGCCTGAAGTTGACAGCCTAGCAGAATGAAGTTGACACCCTAGCAGCCTGAAGTTGACAGCCTAGCAGTCTGAAGTTGACAGCATAGCAGCTTGAAGTTTACTGCCTAACAGACCAGCAGTGTAGTAGCCTGAAGTTAGTAGCATAGTCAGGGGCGTAGTAAGGGCTTTTGAAGGTGAACGCAGAATTCTAGGGGGCATCGGATCCCTTTCTGAACACCATATGGGGCTTAAAATTATTAGAATAAACTTTTAAACAATATAAATTTATTTAATGTCTAGGCTGCTCAAATGTGAAGGTAGCAGCCCAGCAGCCTAGCAGCCTGAAGTTGACAGCTTAGCAGCCTAGCAGCCTGAAGTTGGCAGCCTAACAGACCATCAGCTTAAAGTTAGCAGCCAAGCAGCCTGAAGTTAGCAGCCTAGCAGCCCAGCAGCCTAAACATACCGATAGATGTAAGAAATTCGGAATCGGCTTGATATGCATTATCGTCACTTTTTAAGGACACTGCAAGCTTATCCCATATGAAATGAACTTGAATTTTTTATTCCAAATTTCTAATCTGGTGAAATGTGAAGAAATTCTGCAATAGCTTAAACTGCACCACAATCCCTTTCTGAACACAATAGGAGGTAAAATAATTGAAATTTACTTTAAAACCATTAATTTAACTAAATCTCTTAGCTGCTGAAATGTAAGCCCATTAGCCTAGCAGCCTGAAGTTAGCAGCCTAGCAGCCCAGCAGCCTGAAGTTAGCAGCCTAGCAGCCCATCAGCCTAGCAGCCTGAAGTTAGCCCAACAGTCTGAAGTTGGCAGCCTAGCAGCCCAGAAGCCTTCAGTTGGCAGCCTAGCAGCCCATCAGCCTATCAGCTTGAAGTTAGCAGCCTAGCAGCCCAACAGCCTGAAGTTGGCAGCCTAGCAGCCCAGCAGCCTAGCAGCCTTTACTTACCGATTGATGTAAGAACGTCGGAAACGGCCTAAAATAAAAGAGTATAAATCATTTGTTAGGCACACAACCGGAGATGAAATCAACCGGAAAATTTTTCTTAATTCTAAGCTGTTAAATGTGAAAAAAAATCTGCAATGGCCTGAAATGCATCATGATCATTTTCTAACAGCAATACGAGCTACAATGATATGAAATGAACTTTAAACCATAACTAGTCTGCTTAAAAGTAAAGGTAGTAGCCTATCAGTCTGAAGTTAGCAGCCTAGCAGCCTTGCAGCCTAAACTTACCGATTGATGTAAGAACATCAGAAACGGCCTGCAATGCATTATAATCGCTTTTTAAACACATAACAAGGTTATTCGAAATGAAATCAACCTAAATTTGTTTTTAATCATCTTTTAGATTACAACAAGGTTATTCGAGATGAAATCAACATAAATTTGTTTTCTTTTTTCTAAGCTTGTGAAATGTGAAAAAATCTCCAACGGCCTGAAATGCATCATGATCACTTTCTGACGGCAATACGAGCTAAAATGATAGGAAATGAAATGAATTTTAAAATCTTAAAAATTCACTTTTTAATAGGCTGCTGAAATGTAAAGGTATCATCCTAGTAGCCTGAAGTAAGCAGCAGAGCAGCCCAGCAGCCTAGCAGCCTAAACTTACCGGTTGATGTAAATCGTCGGAAACGGCCTGAAATGCATTAGCACACAACAAGGTTAATCGAGATTAGATTTAACCTGAATTTGTTTTCTTTTGTCTAAGCTGGTAAAATGTGAAGAAATTCTGAAACGGCATTTAATGGATCATGATCACTTTCTGACGACAATACGAGCTATATAATGATATAAAATGAACTTTAAAACCTTAAAATTTTTAAAAGTTTTAATTAGGCTGATGAAATGTAAAGGTAGCAGCCTAGCAGTCTGAAGTAAGCAGCTAGCAGCCCAGCTGTCATTCGGGCTTCGCACACTTTAAACAACCCAACTGCTTTCCATACCCAAATGAAAACCATCAAATGTCGATTTAATCCTTAAGTGTATTTAAGATAATGTAATGCAATGCATAATACTGTATGAACTTTAGAGCTGTCTACCGACATCACTGCACTGTCATCGATGACAAAAAAATATATCAAAAATGAACGTCTAAATGCATTTTAATAAAACCTTGCTTAAATAAATCTATAAACGTATCTTTATTTTATATACCAGGAGTTTAAAAAAGAGAAGAAAAATAGCTTAATATAAATATTCCCGAAATATCTAACTATAACCAAACACAAAAACTGAACAACAGAAAAAATCATTTTAGATGCCCACATGTGTGTTATGTCCTTTTAAAGAACTTTTTTACCCCAATGGCAAATTTATTTGCCACTGTTCCATGGCGGTAACCCCAGTGGTACTCTTTACCGTCAATTAATTGTGGTGTCTAATTTGAAACTGATTCTCTGATAAACTCCTGCTCTCATTTCCTGTCTAATTTTTTGCTGCGATGAGAGGCTGCTTTTCCTTGTTGTCGCATTTCCTGATATATTCCTGATGAAATTTCATTGTAAAGGACGAAGTTGAAGGGTAAATATTGTAGTTTAAATGTCAAACATTTTAAATAAAACATGTTTAACTCTCGTTAATAATTGACAATATAAATACATAGAGTTTTCATCTTCATTTAGCGATTGATTTTAATTTTAATATCTAGTATTTGCTTTAAATTTTAAGTTGTCACTTGTAAAGAGGGTGGGTTTTCTATACAGATCATGGTTGCTGATTTTCCAATATGGCATGAACCAGTTTTGCCAAAATACACCTTTAAGTACATATTATATTAGAAGAGAAGTAGGCCTACATTCACATGTTGATTAGGTGTGTATTATGCCAAGTGGAGTGTAGTTTCGTAACTGAAAAATACATGTGATTTTTATTCTTGATCTTTAGATTTTTAATAATATTTAATTTGAGTCATTCCCTCTTGTCTTTGAGAATTAAAAATTTGTTGAGCCTTAATAATAATATAGTTCTCGCCGTTGTAAGACACATCTATTTCAATAAAACAATAGAAGCTTATTTTATCAGTGCAAATCTGTTGCTGGCGTAAAAAATGATGACCGCGTTTATTAGTTATTCACACAACAAGTCGCTTGTCCCGTTTAGCTCAGTTTGTAGCATGTTCGGAGTTATGGGGCTTTGCGGCGCTGTCATCGTATTGTTCGAATCCCGTTCTAAGCTTATATCAATGCACCAATTAGTGGACTTAAGTATTTTGTATGTCTCACCTATTTGTATAAAATCGTACAATGTTAATGGAGATTGTATTGTATTAATTTCAACCAGAGATAAATACATTCATTTGACAGAGGATCAAACGCCTTTTATAATTGTTCGAATATATTGATAGGGAAAATTCCACAATGAAGATTACATTATCAAATCAATATGCATAAGAATGTTTTAGTGTGCCAAAGAAATGATTGCTTGTTTTTGTTTTTCATTCATATAAAACACATGGAAAATAGCATTTTCTTTTCAATTTCTTACGATTATGTAGTGTATTTCAAGTCCAAAATTGCCAAATTCGTACCCAAATGTCAGTATATCAGTTTATGGTGTGTCAATATTCCGTCTTTTTTATTTGGATGATTTGCCTTGTGGTGTTTTCTAAATACTCGTTAAGAGTTAGGTTAGGCTAAAGTTTCACCGTGGCCAATATATCATCCATGTCATGTGCTTTTAATTAAGGTTCTTATATTTTCATCTTTAAGTGGTATTGTTTCAATTGCAATATCTCACGGGGTTTATAATCCACAGCTTGTTCGAGAGATAAACAACTATTAATGATTTTAATGAACGCAATCTTTTAATTACCGATAAATATTTGGCACATGAGTTCCGGTACCATAAATTGCAAAACAGTTAATTTTAATCCGATAAAACTAATTTTACAGAATTGCCCCATATTCCGTAAAAATCCAGCCTTAGAAGGTAATGGCCTTGCCAAGAGAAAGGGATAGATACTCGACAACAATAATGCAACTTATAAACACACATAATACAATTACACTTCGTCAATGTTTGCATATTAAATTTAAGCAGCCTTAAAGTTTTGGATATTGTCCAATCACCCCCAAGGATATACTTCCTGCTTTTTAAATTTTGCCTTTGGCGTTGTCTGTGATACGCAGGATTTATATTCTAAGATCCCCTGTCAAATTTAGTTCCGCCCATTGTTTTCTCGTTTAGGGAAAACCCATTCTTTTATCTGGGGACCATACGCCGCTGAACATGGAATGGTATTAATCTGAAAATACCTCATTGAAGGTTCCATGTTCACCGCCATATGCACACCATCGTTCGGGATGGATCAAAATTGTACTGTTTATTGGTGTAAATACTGAGTTGCGCTTTACCCGGGGTTAGGCGGTGAGGGCAGTAATATGCAATCCCATTACTGCCCATGAACAGGCTCATTCAAACCGAACCTGCAGTATTTTCATATTTGTTGTGTTCGGCGGCTTTCAAAGTTTCCTTTTCATCTATTTTAAAAGAACATCTTTTACAGCCTTGTTTAACCATTTTGTCCAAATTATGTATTGAAATATTTTGTTACATGTTTCTGAGATTTTGCAAATTCGTAAATTCTTTCATTTGATTGTGAGCAACTTAAGTTCAGAAACCTTCGACAAAGAAACGTGAAATTCTTATCTTTGAGTTTGCATGTTCTTGTCATGTAGTTTTACTCTACTTGTTCGATTAAGCAAAATAATTGAATCGATATGTAAATTATTAATAAAGTGACGTTAATTCTAGGGCCCAGCGCAAACAACTGCTTTACGGTGCATGTCGACTTTCGTATTGTCACACCAAAACTGAATATTAATTTCATCGTACTTGCTAAGTCTTCATAAAATTTTAATTTTGTTAAAGTGAGAGTTTTTAATCAAAAATTAAAATTGTATTGTTAAACATTTCTTGTAATGAAGAAATATTGTGGATGCTTCACCTATACAATTTAAGAAATAAATTTCATCAAAAATAGAATTACTGTCAAATTAGAAATGAATTTCTTTATAACTACTGTATTATTTATCATACATCACGCGAAAGGCAGGACCATGACGAAAGATTATGCAACCGATGTCGTGGCCACTGACTTGGAAGGCATGAAACAATTATTTAATGCCACGTTAACAGGGTACGTAACTTTTTTTAATTTGTATTTGGTGTTTTGAAGGAATGCTAGATTATTTAAAGAACTACTCATCTATAAATGTTAACATGATTTTTTTAAGGTAAAACATTATACCTAAGATAATTTAAGACATGAATTAAAATTTCAATATTTTGTAATAGTTCGTGTTTCAAAATGTTGACCCGTTTCCTTACTAGTGTTTTAAGTAATCAAGCCAGTATTGTTTTGGATATTGTTCAATCATATCAAGGATATACCTCCTGCCTTTTCCCCTTGCGATCTCTCTGATACGCAAGTTTTATATTCTTAGACCCGAGGTCAAACACAGTTTGTTAAGTTCCGCCCATTCTTATCTCGTGTAGGCCAAACCAGTTCTTTTATCTGGGGACCAAAAACCACTATTAGTCAATGAGTTTTCGCCTCTATTTCGTAAAATTTCGCATTGAATTTTCATGTTCAAGGTCATTATCACAGCATTTTTAAACTTTGTCAAAAGTCGACATTTTACAGGCACCATGAGTACGTATTGAGATCTGCTCGACCCGGGGCTAGTCATAAGCGGAAATAATATGCACTGGTATAATATTACCAATTCATTTTGTTACTGTCCATGAAAAAGCTTAATTTTACCGAGCGTGCAATGTTTCATATCACAAAAAGATATTGTTAAGGGCTTACCACACTTCTCGCAATCCTGTTCATCGATAAAAAGAAAATTATCAAAATCTCAATAACGGCAAAATGCCGTAAATGAAACTTTGCACAAATGTATGTTATTAATGTATCTTTATTTTGCAAATGGTAAGACACGTTAGAACAGTAAAGAAAAATAGCGAGATCTAAAAATTCCCTTAACTTCTATTTACATAGATTCACAAAATCTTAATAACACAAAATATCATTTTAAATGCCCACATGAGTAATATGCTACTGACAACAATTTATTGTGTCCTTGTGACTTACATATGTAAACTTTACGAGATATTTGTCAAAGTGTGTTTGACCTTCAATTTTCTGGTCGCGAAAACAGATGACAAACACTGATTCTCTTTTAGTAGTTGAAAGTTCTTTACAAAGTACACAACATTTTCTTTTCAGTAACATTGCACTCACGTGGGAATTTAAAATTATGTTTTGTATCGCTTAGTTTTTGTGAATTTAGGTAAATAGAATTTCTAAGGAGTTTTAAGGTCTATTTGTTTTCTTTACTATTCTAACGTCCATACTGTATGCAAAATCAAGATACACTAGTAACATTCATTTGTGCAAAGTTTCATTGAACGGCATTTTGCCATTATTGAGATTTCGATAATTTTCTTTTCATCGATGAACAGGATTGGGAGGAGTGCGGCAGGCCCTTAAATTCAAAATATCAAGCTTGCCGATGATATCGTTACATCATTATGATCTACATGATATATAGCCCTACAGGATCCGCAATTTCATTTCTAAAAGTTCCAAATAAAGATTCTTAAAACATTGATTTTTACACCTGTCTTGCAGAAATGGTCCAGTTTTAAAGCATTTTTACAATAAATTGTAAAAAAGAATGTCCAGAGCCTGATGGTCTTTTATAAGTCCTTTTATTAATATTTTCTAATTGGAAAAAACAGTTATTTAAAATAAATCGACACTCGCATTTTAAATAAAAATGTAAAGCAGATCTTTGAAATAGATGAAAGACCCTCGACCACGACAAATATGAAAATATTGCAGGCTCGTTTTGATTGAGCCTGTTCATGGGCAGTCATGGAAATGCTTATTACTGCCCACGCCGCATGGCCCCGAGTTGAGCGCAACTCAATATTTACACCAATAAACAGTACGATTTTGATCCGTCCCAAACGATAGTATGCATATGGCGGTGAACATGGAACCCTCAATGCGGTATTTTCAGATTAATACCATTCCATGTTCAGCGGCGTATGGTCACCAGATAAAAGAATGGGTTTGCCCTAAACGAGAAAACAATGGGCGGAACTAATCAGAATATAATTTTGAGAGGGCATCTTAGAATATAAATCCTGCATATCACAGATTGAACAATATCCGAATTTATATTTGCTGGGATGTTGAAGAAGCCAAATACGACTTTTATAAAAAAATATTTCTGGCTCGGATTGATTGAGCCCTTTTAAGGGCAGTAATGGAAAGGCATACCGCCTAGCCTTGGATTAAGCGCAATTGAAAATTAACACCAGTTGACGGTATAATTAAGGTCAATTCCAACGTTGATATGCACCTGGCGGTGAAAATGAAAGCTTCAATGCGATATTTTCTGAACAACATAATTCTATAATGATCAGCGGCTACCAGATAAGAATGAGTTTTACCCTAAACGAGAAAAAAATGGGCGGAACCTAATAAAGTCAATTTGACAGGAGTTCAGAGAATATAAATCCTTCAAATCACAGAGAACGCAAAGACAAGTGTAAGCTGCGTGTTGTTTTTAATATCCTTATTTAAGTAGAATTATTAAAATACACTCCAAACAGCTGAGTTCGTTTCTATTCTTTTAATCACATACATATCAGTAAATCCAAGACCAAATGATATACAAGTCCATAAACACTGTAGATAAATGTCAAATCCACTATGAACTAGTGAACAACGATGTCCAAGTGTGGTCCTGAAAGTACAAGTTAATGAAAGCATGTTAAGCATAAGGAATAACAGATTCTTACATAAAGTAATAATCCTGTGAAAATTGTCAATACACTGCTTTCATTGAACAACTTTAAATATCACGTTCAAAACATATTAAAAACAATACATATATATTAACATTTGACATAGTGGTCTTTATCTAAAACTTACAAAAAAATCACAGGTGCTCATATAATTAAATCACATTCATTCTTACCAGAATTAATGGATTCTGTGACCCTAACTTTGTCATCAATCGTCCGTCCCTCTTCAGCCACACAGAAAGTGATCTTTGCTGTGAATAACAATAGGGTTTGTTAAGTTTCATACATTTCAAGAAAAGAATTCAAAGAGACCGCCATTTCTGGAATGAGCGCGACCAGATTTAAATTGAAGTAATTTCCAAATGCAACCGAAATAAGAGACATCCCAACAATTGCATGATACCTACAAGTTATCAGAATAGATAACAGTCATCAGTAACAACTGTCAACATCTTATTTGCTTAATAGAAAGATCGTTTTAAGAATTGCGCAGAGTGATCCTTTGCCAATTTTTTCCAAATCTTGACTGCGCATGCCCAAAGTATAAATTACTCTAAAAGAATCAAAACTACCAAAAAGATGTCCTAACAAGTTAAAGCTTTCCAATTAGGTAAAAATCAATAAAATGGACAAACAATAGGGAAATATGTAATATTATACAAATGTGTCATAAAATGACCCTGTCACATGCTCCCCCGGTCTGGGAAATGTCGTCTCGACATGATTCCAATACCTACAGTAAAACTGAAAAATAACTGTTAATCAAACAAATGGTATCATGAAAGTTACCAGCATTGCATTATCATTTGAATCAATAAAAAATATCTGTTTCTGTCCTCCTCTTCTTTAAATTGTGTCCCTACAATTTAAACTTGCAAAATTCATTACCATAGACAAAAATAACTTAAATAACATTTACAATTATTCACTCTTCCAAACTTAATTCATTATTCCATTATAATAATGAAATGCATTCACTTTTTGCTTAATTGTCCACAAAGGCAATTTTATCACTATCTATTTCATATTCCATAGAATGGTGTTCCAGAATACATGCAATAACTTCCGAAGTGATAATCATATGTACAGTTTCACAATTCAAGGATTAAAACAATTAAAATTTCAGTCTTTCATCAAAGCACGAACAATTTTATTTGCAGTCTCAGTATCCATGCTTTCAAACACTCCTGCGTTTAACAAAATATTCAAAGTTCTTAACTTTGTTCCCATGGTTATTTCTGTGGCTTGATTCATGTGATAAGATTCATATCTTTTTGGTGGTTTCCTTTCTCTTGTTGATCTTCTTACAATGTTTTCTTCGACAACTTTTACTCTAGTGTCATCTTTTTCACTGTCACTTAGAATTTCTTTTTCTATTTCTAATTCGTCAACATTATCTATATTCCCTGTGTTTCTCATTATTGTTTCATCATCAACATTTCCCTCATGATGGCCGTCTGTTTGACTACCTTCTTTTCTTACGGTTTGGTCGTCATCAGTCCTCACTGATATTTCTCTGCCTTCTCTGCCTATGCTTTCTTCAGACTGATCGTCGATATGACTATCATTCTTTACTTCTGTTTCATCTTTATCTGTATCTGTGCTACCGGTAGCTTTTTCTCTATGATCTATTTCTCCTTCATCACCTTGATCTCCTAATTCTTCTTCTTTCTCCTTCTCTCTATGATGATTAACTGTATCATGGGCGTCGCCATGTGTAAATGTATGTTGTACATATTCATATACTGACTCATCATCATCTTCAGTCTCAATGTTGTCTTTTTCATCGTTGGCGCCAACCTTAGTCTCTCTAACTGAATCTTTCTTTGCAGCTGCTTTTTCACCTCTCTCTGATATTTCAGTTTCTTTTGTTTGGTGCACCTCTTTTTCTTTGGTTTGATCAAGAATCTCACCTTCTTCTGTTTCTGTATCTTTGTCTAAGAAACTGAGTAGAAGTAGATGATTTCTATGTAACTTTTTTACTACTCCATCTGATGATCGCACCTCAAACACAGGAATATCTTCATTTGGTTGACTTGTGACTGTATATATTTCATCTTCATACTGTCCGCAATTTTATGTTTTCCCTCAAATTTGAAGACTCGCACTAGCACCTTGTCTCCCACA
Source organism: Corbicula japonica (assembly GCA_038501625.1). Lineage (NCBI taxonomy): Eukaryota > Metazoa > Mollusca > Bivalvia > Venerida > Cyrenidae > Corbicula > Corbicula japonica. The sequence continues at coordinate 294,802 of JAZAYU010000269.1, read as the reverse complement.
TTTATCTTTGTGGCCTTTGCTTTCCTGTCATATATCTCTTTCTGTTTAATTCTAGCTTTCTCTGCAACTCTAGCTACTACTTCTTGCGTCTCTTTCATTCTTTGCTTTAGATCTTCTATATAACTCTTTGTAGTTTGACTGATTGATTCCTCTAAAGGAGTGTCGAAAAGAGAATCTATTGGTAGCCTAGGTCGTCGTCCGAACATCAGCTCAAAAGGGGAAACTTTGGTGGTCTCATGCCTTGTACAATTATAGGCGTAAACTAAAGATGGTAAGTACTTCTTCCAGTTGTCCTTCTTTTCTGGTTCTAAAGTCCCAAGCATGTTTAAAAGAGTTCTGTTATATCTCTCAGGGATTGAATTGCCCATAGGATGGTAGGGTGTCGTTCGGGATTTCTTCATTCCTGTTATCCTACATAGTTCTTTGATGATATCTGATTCAAAGTTTGCACCTTGATCCGAATGTAATCGTGTAGGTATACCATAGTGTACAATGAAGTTTTCATATACAGCTTCTGCTGTTGTTTTGGCCGTTTGGTTTTTTGTTGCAATGGCTAAGGCATATTTGGTGAAGTGGTCTGTGATTACCAGGATGTTTCCCACTCCTCCCTTAGAGGGTTCCAGTGTAAGAAAGTCCATGCAGACTAATTCTAGAGGATATGTTGTGACCACATTCACAAGAGGTGTCTTTGCATTGGTTGGTGACTTACGAAGAAAGCATCTATGGCATTCAGAAGTCCATTTCTCTATGTCGGCTGTCATGCAAGGCCAAAAGAAACGCTCTTTTATCAGTGCGATGGTCCTGTCTCTTCCAGGGTGTCCTACTTCATTGTGTAATCCCTCTAAGACTGTGTTCCTATAAACTTCTGGAAGTACCATCTGTTGTAACGTATTGTCTCCATCTTGAACTTCTCTATAAAGAATTCCACGAATCATTTTAAGGTGGTTAAAGTTTTTTCTCATGATCTGATCTGGTTTGGTGTGTGAAAAATCTTTTGGAAATTTCTTGTCTATAGTGGCTCTCACCCACTTGCCTATAATTGGGTCTTCTCTTTGGTTTCTTCTTATTTCCCTCTGTTCAATTTGTGCTAGTGGTTGTCCTGGACAATCTGTAGCTTCAATAATGTTCAGAGATGCTGATGGAATTACCTCCAGATATGCTTCTACTTGGGAGTCCTTACAGATAGTCTTTATTATTCTATCTTCAATCTTAACCTGTTCACCATGGGGGTCTTCTAATCTTTCAAATGGATATCTCGACATTGCATCAGCATCTTTATTCTTGACTCCTGATCTGTAGACAATATCAAAATTGTATTCTCCCAATGCTGAGGCCCAACGTTGTCCGGTTGCATCTAATTTAGCTGTTGTGAGGATATGTGTCAATGGGTTGTTGTCTGTGTAGACTGTAAAGTGAGTATTAAGAAGATAATCAGAAAATTTTTCAGTAACAGCCCATTTCAAAGAGAGGAATTCCAATTTAAACGCTGAATAATTTTGTTCCGACTTGTTGAGGCTCCGGCTGGCATAGGCAATGACTTTTTTCTGATTGTTCTGTTCTTGATATAAGACTGCCCCTAATCCTTTGGAAGATGCATCTGTGTGAAGTTCAAATTCTTTAGAAAATTCTGGATAAGCCAAAATAGGTGGAGAAGTCAAAATATCTTTCAACTTGTTGAATGTGTCTTGCTGTTCTGATTCCCATTTCCATTCTTTTATTTTCTGTTTGTGTTTTGGTGAATTCTTTCTTGCTGATGTAGGTGGCAGAAGATCTGAAAGTGGTTTGGTGATCTTTGAAAAGTCTCTCACAAAACGCCTATAATAGCCTGCGAATGCAATGAAGGATCTCAACTCATCAGGATTTGTTGGTGTGGGCCACTTCCTAACTTTTTCAATCTTATCTGGGTCAGTCTCTATTCCGTCCTTGCTGACGACATGTCCAAGAAATCGAACTTTTTCCTTCAAAAAGAAACATTTATCCCCAGAAAGTTTAAGGTTGCATTCCTGTAGACGGGTGAGTACAAGATCTAATCTGTAAAGATGTTCTTCAAAACTCTTGCTGAATATAATCAGGTCATCAAGGTAAATCACACAAATCTTCATATTGTAATCCCCCAAACACTCTTCCATCAGCCTCTGATATGATGCCGGCGAATTCGAAAGTCCGAAGGGCATTTTGTTATATTCAAAGAAGCCTAATGGACCGACTGTGAAGGCTGTGCGCTCCTTGTGCGACTCTTCCACTGACACCTGATGATATCCGGCTTTCATGTCAATTGTGCTGAATAGTGTGGATCCATGTAAAACATCGAAGACTTCTTCTATCCTAGGTAAAGCATAGGAGTCTTTGACTGATCGCTTGTTTAACATTCGGTAATCCACACACATTCTAAGTTTTCCGTTCTTCTTTCTCACTAGTACAACGTTGGAGGCCCATGGTGATTTTGATTTTCTGATGATTCCGCAGGAAAGTAGATCTTCTAAATGTTTTCTTACTTCGTCAATCATAGATGGAGGAATTCTTCTATGTCTCTGTTTGAATGGAGTGTCTTCTATTAAATCAATTCGATGTTTTATCAGGTTGCAATCTCCGATATCTGTGTCATTCTTTGAAAAAATGTCAATGTGTTTCATAAGTATCACTTTAACTTTCTCATTCTCTTCTGGTGTAAGATTGGAGTCTATGTGGATTTCATTAAAAATTTGCTGAGTAATGGGATCTTCTATCTTATCAAAAACGGTATCATCTATGGAGACTGGTTGTAGTTCACATAATATCGCCTTGGGAGAGACAGTTACTGTATTGGTTGTAAGGTTGGATAAGTTGATAGTTATTTCGCTGTTTCTTCCGAAGTTGTAGCTTGTTACCGTTGGTGTGACATCAATGAAGTCAGGCAATGATGAATCTTCACATTCGCTGGTTATTGCACATGTGGGCATGTAATCCAGTTCCTTGTCTATGTACCCTTTAATGTTTATACTTTGGTTAGGGCCTATCAGTACTCTGGATGTCTCTGCACTCCTTACAACTGCCAGTCTATCCTTATTCTTCTTAAGTTCTTTCTCCCTTATTGTCATGGAACGAAAGGCTAAGTACCATGGGGTGTATAACTTGGCTTTTTGTAATAATTGTTCTCCATGTGTTGATTTACAATCCCGTAGAAATTCGTTCAAAATGTTAGTTCCAAGAAGTATAGGTACTTTCGAATTGTAAGTTGTATTAGGGACAACCAATAGGAGACATTGTTGTTGAGCACACTGAGGTATTCCAACGGATGACAATGACGCTTCAATATATCCTGAGTATGGTAGGGTGTTTCCATCTGCACATTCGATTTTTAAAATGTCTGTAATAGGCTTAAGTGGAAGTTCTGGAAGATGTTGTTTGTAAAAAGATTCTGAGATACTGCTTACACATGATCCTGTATCTATAAGTGCAGTGGTTGAGATGTTGTTAATACTGATGTTTGTTTCATTAGATTGACCAACTAAATGTGGACCACTTTTATTCTTAGCACCCCCATCTGGTCCTGCTACAGAGGTACTCATTTGTTTAAACAATTCCTGGCAATATGTCCTGGTTGTCCACAATGGTAGCAATAGAAAGTTTCATCGGTGTTTTCTTGAGGTTTGAATGTATTTGTACCCGTTGGTCTGGTGGGTTGGTACTGACCTCTACCTCTATCAGCTCTGCCCCTTCCACGTTGTCCTCTCCTATGACGGGGTCCTCTGTATGTTGCTCCACGTCTTGGTTGTTCTGTACCTTGTTCTTGTTGTTTAGTTTTTTCTTCCTCTAACTTCTTTATCCTTTCATTCATCTCTTTAAGTAGATTCTTCACTTCTCCGAGCTCTGAATTCTGTGGATTCATGGCGCTGCATCTAGCTTTAACCTCAGATTCCTCTTGCTGCTTACCTGTTGCCATTGTACTTTCAAGTTTCCTTATCTCCACTTTAAACTTGTCATAATCATCAATCGTTTGAAATGCAAGATTACCAAACTGCTTAAGTGGATGTCGTAGACCTTGATATACAACACTTTTCAGTGTAGTCTCTTGCGATGATCTAAGTGCACCAAGTTCTACCGCCTGTGAAAAAATATCCTCAACTTTTGTTGCATAGGTCACAAATGATTCTTGAGGTTCCTGTTGGGCAGCATAAAACTTTTTAAGAATGGTCTCCTCGGTATCAATGTCACCTAGTGTACTTTCAAACCTCTGAAGAACTTCTTCAATGTCTGCTTTAGTACCTAACCTCCTCAAAATATTTGCTGCTTCTCCCTTAGCAGAGCTCCTTATAGCTAAGAGTATCTGGTCTTCCGGGTAACATCCCTCATCCACCAGACACTGTATTTCATATTTCCATGTTGGATAGGTTACTTCCCCTTTACCTGCTTGTCCATAAAATGTTGATATTCGGGGTGGTCTTCTCCTATCCATTGCTGGATGTGCACCAGAAGCTTCCTCATAATGTCGGATATAACTTTCAAAATCCTCTGGTGTCTCTACTCTTTCTGGTTTGATCCTCATCCTCCTAATTGCTCCAAGCAACTTAAGTTCATCCTCAGTTACATCATCCTTCGTCGCCATTCTTAGTTGTTATCTTGTGTTGACTCGATATACAAGATGTTCAGTCCAAATTTTCAAGTTCACTTTAAGGCACTAATCCACTATGACACTAATCCAACACTGATGGTGATAGGTTCCTATTGCGCTGATTATTTATTTACGTCTCTATGGTATTTAACAAGTCGATTTCAAAACTGTCTATCAAGTTTATCACTATTCTTTTTAAATCTGGATGAGAATAAATCAAAAATCCCAAGTCAAAGAACTTATTTCCTCACAGTATTTCACAATTAAATATCCATGTTACTTTCACTTAATACTTTATCCTGACTTCAATATCTGATAATTCATATCCAAGTAAAAAACTATTAAGTGTTTTCTAACAAATATGAATATTTCTTATTCAAAATCACTAATCGTTCATATAAGTCGGTATTGCACCACCTACAGCACTCAAATTCACAAAATGAAGTCGGCTGAATGGTGTATTACAAATTCAGGATTATATATATATATATATATATATATATATATATATATATATATATACTTAACACTCTTTTGCACTTAATCACCACATAAATCACTATTGCGCTAGTCCCCAACAGTAAACACTTAAGCTCACTTTAAGTGCATCAAGATCCTCATGAATCCAAACGAAGTTTCAATACACTTCCATCATTGAGTTTAAATTACATTAATTTCCACTTGATTCAGTTTTCCGCTAACTATCATCACTCAATTCAATTTGCACAAAATTTCCCACTTAGTTCTATTTTGCACTAATTAATTTCACTTATTTCAATTTTGTACTGACTAATCACTTAATTCACTTTTGCGCTACTTAATTTCACATAATTCAGTTTCACACTGATTTACCACTTAATTCACTTTTGCGCTAATAAATTTTTACATAATACAGTTTTGCACTGACTTTCCTTCTTCTCAACTACTCCTGAACTACTATATCCCTAAATCCCTAACAGACTACCTATACACAAGCAAGGCTATCCTAAATTGCTATGTATATTGTTAATTTGTTGTATTAATATTTATTTATTTATTTATTATTATTAAATTATTTCTTCAAGCCTATTTATTAAATTGGTATATTCCTATGTGTTTTAATAACGTTTAATTTATTCTTAATTGAAATTCTCACTCAACTTACTTTATTTATATTATAAATGCACTTCTACCTTTAAAATGCTTACATTCAGTTATTATGTAATAAAATATTCAACATTCAGTTATTCCAAATTCTATTGTATTTGTAACTATTTGTGGAAATATAAATTATAATTATTATTATAAATATTTTACTATCAAGTACTGCCTCAATTTATTTATATTTCTATAAAAATATCTCAAGTGTATTTTATATATAAATATTTTTTTTTAAAGATTGAGTTTTGAGTTATATATATGAGTTTAAGTTTTAAGTTTGAGATTTGAGTTTAAGTTTTGAGTTTGAGATTTGAGTTTAAGTTTTGACTTTGAGTTCCAAGTTTAAAGTTTTTTAGTTTGAGTTCTACTTTTAAGTACTTGTTAATTTATAACATTTAGCTTTCAAGAATGAATATATTGGTGAAACTTATCTTGGTTAATATCTCGAGTTTTTTTAAGTTTGTAAATTTAAGTTTAATTCTTTTATATATTTATATTTTTATTTTAACTTGTCTTGTCTTCTAATAAACCAACTAACTACTTCTACTGTAACTTACAATTTCCTACCTATAACCAAATCACATTAAATAAACAATGACCAAATTATGAGTTCAATACCAGATAAATCACTATATAAATGCCATATATTACTGTGTACCACAATATTGAAAACAAAAACAACAAAATATATGCTGAAAATCTTTTCCCAGTCTGTTGTAATAAAAAATGCTGAAAGAAAATTATATATATGCCTTAAGTAGAATATAAATATCTGGTAATCTGGCAGTGACAGGTACTGTTGTTCTCCTTTAGAAGCTGGAAACAAATTGTAAATTATGGGCCTATATTAAATTACTTAAATGGAAAGCTTAAACATCACAAAAGGAAATGTCCTAGATTTTGAACTTTGGCCTTTTTAACCTTTGATTATGATTACAAGAAACCACACTTAATGCTGGAATGTCCTAGGTTTATGACAAATGTCAACTTTTGGAAAAATTTTGAAATAAACTAATCTGAAATGGCAGCCTGAAAGTGTATAATGTTAATTGAAATTTGGAGATACAGAAGAGCAGAAATTAATTTTCATGCAGTTATATTATGTCCACCACCAGGGAATTTGCAAGGTGCAGTGATATCTTCTTACATACTTCTTACAATATCACACTTATATTCATCAACACCCAGAGTCACTCTATAAATTACAACAAAATTATAAAAATTTACAAAAATTACTGCTAAAGGATATTACCAAACTATTTTTTATCTCCCTTGAGTGACTCTAGTTATTAATGACAAGAATATATTAACTTACTGTGACCACTATGTCTGTAAGAACACACAACAGATATGTCTTTTTAAACAGTCACTGTTAATTGTCACTGCTGCTCCTCCCCGGAATGAAAAACATCTGTCCTCAGATCTTTCAATGATCCTCCTTGTGTACAAAATATGGTAGTGCCTTCAATCAGAGATGTGAACTCCAAACGAAGATCCAAACACGATAAACGAAGATCCAAACACAATAAAGACCAGGCTCGAGGTCCACTCCAATCCAGTCGTAATGATAAATAGTCCTGCCTCGTCGTGAAGATTGCAAAATATGTGAATAATTGGTAATTGGTAACACTCACAGTGTTGTTTCTTGAAGCTCTATTATGCAGTTCATAAATGTTTAAACCTTGGTAATTCTAAGTAACAAATAATGACAATGTCTCAAAAGTTCTGGATTTAACTGACGATGATAAAATTCACTGGGGGCTCCATTTGTAAGCTGCGTGTTGTTTTTAATATCCTTATTTAAGTAGAATTATTAAAATACACTCCAAACAGCTGAGTTCGTTTCTATTCTTTTAATCACATGCATATCAGTAAATCCAAGACCAATTGATATACAAGTCCATAAACACTGTAGATAAATGTCAAATCCACTATGAACTAGTGAACAACGATGTCCAAGTGTGGTCCTGAAAGTACAAGTTAATGAAAGCATGTTAAGCATAAGGAATAACAGATTCTTACATAAAGTAATAATCCTGTGAAAATTGTCAATACACTGCTTTCATTGAACAACCTTAAATAACACGTTCAAAACATATTAAAAACAATACATATATATTAACATTTGACATAGTGGTCTTTATCTAAAACTTACAAAAAAATCACAGGTGCTCATATAATTAAATCACATTCATTCTTACCAGAATTAATGGATTCTGTGACCCTAACTTTGTCATCAATCGTCCGTCCCTCTTCAGCCACACAGAAAGTGACAGGGTTGGCAAAATGCCGGCAAATATGAGTATTGTCCATGCCGGCGGTATTTACCGGTATTTACCGGCAAATACTGGCAATTACTGGCAAATACTGGTCAATTGAATTGACCAGTCTGGAATTTATACAATATTATCTATTATCAGCATTCATATAGATAATTTCAAGTTTTCACATTAGTTGCCATTATATTTATACTTAAGTTTAACACTTTTATCACTTTATCCATAATAAATAAAAATTTAAGTACTGAACAAGTGGTCATTTGAATTGACCACCCATGGAATTTATACAATACAATGTATCCCTTATAGTCAGCATATGGACAAATTCAAATTTCAATTATTAACAATAATGGAGTCAGCATTTTAGAGGGTTAATTTTAATTATAAACAAGTAATGTACACAACTTACACTAAATATACATGAATACAATAACAAATAAGGTTTAGGTACAAAGAAGCCTCTGTCTACCAGTCAATCACTTCTTTCCCCATAAGATACCTGTAACAGAACACCAGTTTGGCAGCTTTCTGCAGTCACACCAATACACAACAACTTACTTGCACCTAGACAAATTGTATAGGTTATTTATGACACTTTACTGTTGCCTTTGTTGCCCCTGGCTATTACAGCCCCCTGTAATGTTGTTTTAATAGACTAGACATTATGGCCTTGCTTGTGTCAATGGCCAGGTGCACAGGTGGATCAGCATTAATTTCTTACCTGCTGTATTTTTGGTTCTTAGAGTAAAAAAAGACAATTCTGTAAGACTTATTTTTTACTTTAAAGTGCTTAAAGTGATAACCTGATATGAAATTTAATTAAAATATATGAGTAATTTCATTATTATTATGATTATTCATTAATAACAGTCAACTAAGTTAAGATTTCTGCATTATTTTAAGGCAAAAAAACTCATCTGAGTAGTATTTGCCAGTATTTTCCAGTATTTGCCACTTTGGGGAGTATTTTCCAGGGCGGTAAATACCGGTAAATACCACCGGTAAATACCGGGGGTGGTATTTACCGCCCAACCCTGGAAAGTGATCTTTGCTGTGAATAACAATAGGGTTTGTTAAGTTTCATGCATTTCAAGAAAAGGATTCAAAGAGACCGCCATTTCTGGAATGAGCGCGACCAGATTTAAATTGAAGTAATTTCCAAATGCAACCGAAATAAGAGACATCCCAACAATTGCATGATACCTACAAGTTATCAGAATAGATAACAGTCATCAGTAACAACTGTCAACATCTTATTTGCTTAATAGAAAGATCGTTTTAAGAATTGCGCAGAGTGATCCTGTGCCAATTTTTTCCAAATCTTGACTGCGCATGCCCAAAGTATAAATTACTCTAAAAGAATCAAAACTACCAAAAAGATGTCCTAACAAGTTAAAGCTTTCCAATTAGGTAAAAATCAATAAAATGGACAAACAATAGGGAAATATGTAATAGTATACAAATGTGTCATAAAATGACCCTGTCACACAAGCATTAAAATATATATGTTATTTTATGTCTATATATGTTATTTTATATCTATATATGTTATTTTATGTCTAGGTACGACACAAGAATCAGACCACGAATAAACCAGTCTCATGCTGTCCAAGTTAAAACAGAATTTGTGCCAGAGGGTGTTCTGGAATTTGACACTTCCAAACAGAAGTTTTCCGTCCTCGGTTATTTTCGGATCTCTTGGTCTGATGAGGTTATTCAATGGAATCCTTTGGATTATTCCAACACAAACAATATAAAGGTTCCTGTCAGTGAAATATGGACGCCTAGTCTCCTTATGCTGATGGTAAAAGATCATACAATATTATACTTGAGCACAAAAGATACGCATCGTCTACTGTTAAGCTCTTGGTAAACAGTAGTGCTATTTGTACAATGTGGCGCCGTAAATCTCCCCGTACATATAGTCAGAACTATTATCAGATTATCAGTAAATAATCAGATAACGGTGTCATACAGTGATGATTACGTCAATCAGGGTTATTCGAACATCCGTTTTTATTTTTATTTTATTTTTTTTTTGGGGGGGGGGGGGGGGGAGGGGGAGGGGTTGTCCCGGCGAGCTCAACAATCAGATGCTTAATTGGAGTTGCATGGCCAGGCCCTTTCGCCGTACGGTTCACTCCCCGGTAGGGCCAATTTCATTATAAAATCAATCTATGTACCGAAGACAAATATTTTGTATGTGTTTAAAAAAATGTTAAAAAATTATAAGAGGCGGCGTTTTCTTTGTGCTCACGTATACCTTTCAGTAGTTCTTTTTTCGGCAAAGAGGATAAGACAAACGAAAACAATACCCTGCACTTTATGAAGTACCAGGAAGAGGCATTTTTATATCCGAGCCATTTTAACAAAAAGAAACAAAGAGATAATGCGCGTTCTTGTGTAACTAATTCGATAGTGTTGACGTTTCAAGCAAAAGCGATTAACATAGGATTATTGCCCTTGAAAAATGCAGTAAACTAAGACACTACACTGCGGATATAAACAGACAACTCGAAAATTCATTTCTTACAAAATCTAATTGCTTTGATAAAGTAGTAATTTTAGATTTCTTATACATTCCAAAGTTCTAAATTGAAATGCAAAACAAACAACAACATATATTATATATATTTTTCTTAAGTAGCGTTGGAGAATGAATTTAACCGTTTGTTGTTAGTTTTGTGCGAACTCAATTTAGGTGTTGCATAAAAGCGAATGTCAATCTGTAAAAACTTAAGTTACCGCAATTGTATTAATAGATCTCAATGTAAAATCTGCTTTTGTTTCTTTCTGAAATAATCAAACTGTTTTCTAGGTTTTCGATGGTGATGGCTTGGTGGGTGATCAAAATACGGACATCGCGAAAATATCTTCTAATGGCCTTGTACAGTGGGTCCCGGAGGGAATTTACAGGCAAGTTGAATTTCGAGTTCAAGTAGAGTTTAATGCTCCAGCATTAAATTAATGCATCCAGATTTGTTGCAGCTGACGTTTCCATTAAAGTAATATGAGAACTATGTTTTAAATGTAGAACATTTATCAATAGTCTTGATTTGATGTAGACGTAAATAATTTTGTCAAAAGTGTCAAAAGTGCACTAATTATGACATTATGAAAATAATAAGGTTCGCATTTTTATCATAGATTATGAAAATACGACACACGACTACACGGCTTTAGGATAAGCGCGGACCTATATAGAAAGGATAGGCAAATATAAACGAAACAAACAAAGCGTTCCAAATAAGGTGAACAACTCTCATTTTACGAATTCAATAAATTATGGGAGTGTCGCGGGGAAAGTTATCTTCATACCTTCATACAGACAACGTCAATTTTAGAAATGGTGTCATAAAGTTGAGCAGACGACACTAATTTTTATGCATTTCCCGGTATAAAGTACCATAATGTTGTCGAAATGTTTAACAAAATATCCAGTAATATATAGGAACATAAAATATCATTGTAGGTTCTTCCCAAATAAAGTAATAATTAAAATGTCAAAAATACGACCAAAGACATCTTTTCCCGAGGCTTGCCCCATATATCGTGACCAGGCAGTAATACCAAACAGTTTTAATCCATCTAGAATTTTCGCGTGTATTCAGAAAAACTTGAATAAAGATATTGTATTTTGTTTGCACATAATGATAGTTCTAAATTGTGAAACATTATGGAAATGCTGACCTACAGGCCGGTTGATGTGAACATGCCTTAAGAAAATTGTGTTTGGACACGAATATTTAAACGAATAATTAAACATGAAAATCTTCTATCCCACCCATTGCTTTTTTCAACATAATAAGTTAGCAAAATACTTTTTGGGAAAAGCTTAAACATATTTGAATTGCTAACTTAAAAGAATATTCATCATTTTTATCATCGGTTGCATGGAGAATCTTCTCTTTTCGCATTTCGATTGTGAGACCTCATGTATTATTAATTTAATACAAGCGGGCATCCCCGAAATAACTTATCAATCGCCTCGGTTCAGAACCGAACGCACCAAATGTTAACGAACGTTCATTTTTAACACACACTGACTGCAAATTTTCAGAGTACATAACCAAGTTATCTTTTCGTGCCCTATAGGTCCGTTTCCGTATATGAAACATATTTGCTCATAACACCACTCATTTCACGAACCCTATCCTATTTTTATTTAGAATAACGGTCTTCCCATGTAATAAACATGCTATTATTTATCATTAAATACAAGTAGGCCCTTTTGATTTTTGCAGAGCAATAAAGAGCATATTACATAATGTTTGTTTCTTTTTTTTCAAAGGGTATTGATAATCTGACATGTACGAGTATAACGCTGTGATGAATGATGTATTTAATTAAATGAATTATAATACTCACTTCGATATTTCAATAATTGTAGCGTCGTGTGCCACGTCGACATCAAGTACTATCCATTTGACGAGCAAGTCTGTGTGTTGACGTACTATGTGTCGGACGAGACCATAGCAACCGTAGAACTTGATCATCCGTCAGACGTGTCGCTTGAGGACTATAATGAAAACTCGGCGTGGAAAATAACACAAGTTTCAAAGAGGAGATATCTAAAATACAACACCTACTTTGTTGAAATCATCTTCAGGCTTCAGAGGCGTGCTAATTTCGCCACATTCACTTTGATTATGCCTCTACTGATGCTTGCTTTCCTTAACACCTGTATCTTCTTGGTACCCATTGGGTCTGGCGAGAAAGGCTCCTTTGCTATCACAATATTTTTGTCTTATGGCATCTTTGTTACCATTGTCAGCGACACACTACCCGACAATTCCCTACAGGTCTCCTATTTCCTCCTGTTAATAATTGTTCTCCATTTCATGAGTGTGCTCTCTGTGTTCTACATTATCATCCAAGCAAAGCTTGTGTCTAGTATTGGTCATAAGGAATGCAGCATTCAATGTCTACGTCCAAAACAAAATATCCAGAAGAATAAGGTCGTGCCCTTCAATGGTAAAGAAGGCGACATGGAGCTAGTAGATGCCACAGAAGATGAGAAAAATCCTGAAGACTGTGAGAATAACATTATGAACGAAAAAGAGCCGTACACATGGATGATGTTTCTTGACAAATTGGATACGATCGCTTTCTTTGTTTTCTTTGGTTTGATTCTACTCGCAACCAGTGGTTTCTTTAGTCTCATGCTCAAACGCATCAACGAGGCTACCCTCAGTCAAATATTATAAACTGAAAGTATTGCCGTTATTTTAATTTGAATTTTAAACCCTGTAATCGCTTGGTTCAAATTTAAACAATAACTGAAAATCAGCATTTTTACATACCTAATTTTTTCATTTGGACTTTTTCGAAAAAAGAAAAGAGAATCGAGGTCATATGGATGTAGGACTTACCGTAACATCAGAAGATAATCTCACGTCTTGTTTGTATTTTTATCATGTCCTTAAAATTGTTATTGAAATAGTCCGTTGAAAACCACAGGTGACCGTATCATTGTTAAAAAATAAAATTCCAATAAAGACAAAAAGTTTTTTGTGTTTTTGATATATTATAATCAAGGTTCCCAAGAAGCGGGTCCCATACACTGATAGGGGCCTCAAAGAACTGAAAAATTTTATCATTTAAACAAACAAATCTAGCTGAAACAATACAGCAATATATGAGTCTTGTATCATTCTAACATTTCGCGAAAACCGTTTTGAATTTCCTCAAACCGATTTTTTGCTACAGCTTTTCATACAGGCTCAAACATTGCCTAACGCTTTAGTCGACATCGATGAGGTGATCGCAAAAAACCATTTCGGTTACGGCATTACCTAGTGTCTATCCGCTTCTATGAAATATTCACACGGCGCATAGATAAAATACATAGTTTTTAATCATTATCTACCAGTAACTTGTACCTTTTCTCGATCTAACGCTAAAATCTTCGTTGTTTTTGTTTGCGTCATCTCAAATATTTACTTTGACAGCCATGATGCTTCCGAATGACTTCGGTCAGTTTACGGAAATCGCCGATGTCAAATTTTGCAACGATTTCTTCGAGTGGCTGGTAGTCTAAAACGCCAGCCAATCGGAAAAACAATTGTATAAAATGACATCGGCGATTTCCGTAAACTGACCGAAGTCATTCGGAAGCATCATGGCTGTCAAAGTAAATATTTGAGATGACGCAAACAAAAACAACGGTTTGAGGAAATTCAAATCGGTTTTCGCGACATGTTAGAATGATACAAGACTCATATATTGCTATATTGTTTCAGCTAGATTTGTTTGTTTAAATGATAAAATTTTTCAGTTCTTTGAGGTCCCTATCAGTGTATGGGACCCGCTTCTTGGGAACCTTGATTATAATATATCAAAAACACAAAAAACTTTTTTCTTTATTGGAATTTTATTTTTTAACAATGATACGGTCACCTGTGTTGAAAACTCGTCATTTACTCCAAACAATTAAATAACCACCGTTTTTTTTATAAACTTTGTGTCTGCTAGATATGCCCATTTCTGATATGCATATTTCACTTAAAACAAAGGGTGTCAATTTTATTGACTTACTGATCATATTGAAAGCTGAAACAATCTAATCGATTATTTTTGTGGAAACGCCTTCCGCTTTGTTATGAATAACACTAAAACCATTAAGAAACACAATTGAGAACATGCTGATCCTAACGCTCTTGTATTTATTATGTTTGTTTGGGGAAGGGCAAAACTTCAAACTTATTGACATATCTAATTGCATCGGCATATATTTTTTACCATTGAAACATAGCCTTATTACTATCGTTACTTTTGCGCCCAAATATAACTCGTTATTTTTCGCCGGCTTAAAAAAAATGGTATTCAGTTTGACAGGCAAATTACGTAAACAATCAAAAGAAAAAGCTGTAATGTTCAGGTGCCAATAAACTGACACATTTGTTTTCTATTTTCTATAATGTTCCATAAAAAGTGAATATTATGTGAATATTCTTTAAAAACAAATTAAGAATAGTTATTTTTGGTGAAACAAGAAACATTATTTACTATACATTAATTGCAAAACAACAAGCAAACAAAAATACGCGAATCAAGATTTTTAGCAACCATTCTCGCTAATCTCTTTCCATTCTGCTAAGTCTCTGTATCTTTATATATTTCTAAAATCAAAATGTTATTATTACAACCATTAATAACATCTCGAAGTATCCCATCTATTGGTAAATATATATTATTTAAGAATTTTCTAGATGTTTACCTAGTACGTTTCTCTGTTGAAATCTATCTGTTTGAACAATTATTTCAGAAACTCAAACAGCATTTCTTTATTTCGGTCGGCCGATTAAGCGCTAACATTTAAAAAAAGAAGATTGTTTTCGATTTTGGTATTGTCAATGTTTCGTTCTTCTCCGCATGCAACATTGGCACAGCCTTGTGTCCGTCTGGAAAGCATTACCCTCGGGTTGAGATACCTTGATCTTCACCGAATACCAATGATAGATTCTCTTTATCTTATACCTGCTGTCGTGTTCTGATTTAACGCTAGGTACTCTGGTGCAAGTTTAATGCCATCGAATTTCTTGGCATTTTAATTTACAGTGTGATCAGCTTCGTTGTGCATGTTTTGTTTTGTGGTTTTGCCTGCAACACCGACAAGAACATCGTTGGATTGGAGAATATTTGCAAAGGAAAACTGCACTTGTTCGTCAAGAACACGTTTGTCGTATAAAAACTGGATGGAGCAAGTATAAGTTTGGTGAACCTATTACCGTGTTAAACTTCCCAGAAGTGACACTAAACGCCCTGAATCTGCCAGGTTCTAATAGTTGTATGAAGTATTCTACGTTCCAAATGAAGCATATTGTAGGCGTCTGCTTTCTTTTTATTCTTTCTGTTAGTTTGGTGTGTAAAGAGTCTGTATATTCTGTATATGACTTTTCATTATATGCACATTTTCCTTTTTCGACAAAAAAGCGAGAGTGCTTTGTTCAACACAGTGATTTTGGCATAACTGCGTTTTGATCATCATATTTAGAAATATGTATATACATAATTTAGTGATATTTTGATGGTGATTGTGTTTAAATGTGTTTTATCACAATCTCGGTGCAGGAGTGAAATAACAAGTCTCACAAAATATAATTTTGTTGTTTAACTTGATGTTAATCGAATTCGAATCACTATTTCTTCGCTTTATCAACATTCAGAGCAGCTTTATAAAATGATTGTTTCGCCATGTTGTGACGAACTTATTTCTTTTTTTAGTTTGTCTTTGCAACTGAGGTATAGGTAGGCTAAAACATAGATGAATTATTATGTCAAAACTAGCTAATGTATCTACCGATAGGACCAAATTACACATGTTCCAATTTCGCTGTAATAATCGAAAGAAATGGACAATTAAATGAAAGTGCTCGATTTTTGAGGTTGTCACGGATAGGCCGAGGGGGATACTCCGCCCGAACACAAAACTATGAACATTTTTACAATTTATTTACAAAAAAGAAAAAAAAAACTATATATATATATATTTATAAATGAAAAGGAAAGGAAAAAAATGAAATATTCAAATGAAGATGACCCTTTTAAAAGATTAATACATTTACAATAAATTAGTGTCCACAGTGTTCACCAAATGTTCACTATATCCGACACCAAATGGAGGGTTCACAATACCCGTAGATGTAAAGATATATAACAACTTGAGGGTTCACGAAACCCGCAGATGCAAAGATGTATAACGACACAGCAGGGGCACTTTGCTGTCCTTGTACCAGGGGTAAACAACCCCAAAGATATATGTTTAATAACCACTTCCCTGACTCTGTTGTCTGTCCCTCGGGAAGTTTTCAATTATCTGTAACTCTCTCTTGCTCTTGCGTTTTGCGCTGCCGCAAGTGGTACCTTCCGCCTTATGCTGGACAGGCCCTACATCTGGTGGGAATACAGTTCAAGTTGTCAACCGGCAATAACGTAACGTATATTCTGAGTAACGTGATTACCCCAGCCACTGCTTCGCCCAGTAGAGCTCCAAGGGTGTATCACCTGGCCACTCCTGCCTAAGGTTTTAAGCGGCTGCAAATGACAACACATATTCAATACCAAAGTGTTCCCCAAACTATGCTATGTAATATCTTATATGTATGAAAATTATTATCAAAACCCTGAATACATATGAAATGATAAAATATCTGAATAGATACTGCAACTTGACATGTATAACATAATATTAATAAGTTAATAATAACTTAACATTGATTATCATGTGCCTTAGTACAAATACAAGATTTACAAGCAAATTCGTTGAATTTATATCCCCCGCCGAATACTGGTTGTTACTAACATAACAGCTGAAGACATAGGGCTTTATTTCGATATTTATCATGGATGTCAAAAAAGGTGAAAAAAAAACTTCAGATATAAAAAAAACAGAATATAAAAATAAGACTAAAAGTCTTCAAAGTGTTGAAATGAAGAATGCAGTAGTAAAAATATAGCGCTTTATTTAATATAAATCCATGCAGAAGTTGCATAGAAGTGGCATGGAAATGTATACTAATCTATATGCATGGTGCATAACTTATCAAAGGGCCATAACTGTGTTAAACGGTCAGACCAGAACAAGACAAAAATATGGGCATCTTGTCTTGGTATTGATGGTTTCCATAGATTCCTGCCGAGAAATAGCAAGGAAATAAATACTGCTCTACATGCAAAATGCATAATTTATCAAAGGGCCATAACTCTGTGTTAAAGGATCTGACTGAAACAAGATGACAATATGCGCGTCTCCTTTTTGTATTGATGGTTCCCAGAAAGTTTCATTAAAATCCACCCAGTAGTTGCAGAGAAATAGTGCGAAAACAAATTCTGCTCTATATGCATAATACATTAGTTATCAAAGGGCAATAACTCTGTGTTAAATAGTCTGACCGGAACAAGATGACAAAATGTGCATCTCATCTCAGTATTGATGTTTCCCAGAAAGTTTCATTTCAATCCATCAAGAACTTGCAAAGAAATAGAGCGGAAACAAATACTTCTCTATATGCATCATACATAAGTTATCAAAGGGCAATAACTCTGTGTTACAGTCCAACTGGAACAAGATAACAATATACACATCTGTTATGGTTCTCAGAAAGATTAATTGAAATCCATCCAGTAGTTGCAGAGAAATAGGGGAAATAATACTGCTCTATAATATGCATAATGCATTAGTTATCAAAGGGCCATAACCCTGTGTTAAATAGTCTGACTGGAACAAGAGGGTGATATGCGCATTTCCTCTTGGTATAGATGGTTTCCAGAAAGTGTTTCATTGAAATCCATCCAAAAGTTGCACGGAAACAAATACTGCTCTATATGCATAATGCATAAGTTATCAAAGAGCCATAACTCTGTGATAAAGAGTCTGACCGGAACAAGACAATGATATGCGCAGCTCTTCTTGGTATTGATGGTTTCAAGAAAGTTTCATTGAATTCCATTCAGTAGTTGCAGAGAAATAGCTGGGAAATGAATACTGCTCTATATGCATAATGCATAAGTTATCAAAGAGCCGTAACTCTGTGTTTAACGGTCTGACCAGAACAAGACGATGATATGCGCATCTCCTCTTGGTATTGATGGTTCTCAGAAAGATTTATTGAAATCCATTCAGTAGTTGCAGAGAAATAGCGCAGAAATGAATACTTCTCTATATGCATAAAACATAAGTTATCAAAGGGCAATAACTCTGTGTTAAACAGTCTGACTGGAACAAGACGACAACATGCACATCTCTTCTTGGTATTGATGGTTTTCAGAAAGTTTCATTGAAATACATTCAGTAGTTGCAGAGAAATAGCAAGAAAATGAATACTGCTCTATATGCATAATGCATAAGTTATCAAAGGGCCGTAACTCTGTGTTCAACAGTCTGACTGGAACAAGACGACAACATGCGCATCTCCTCTCGATATTGATGGTTCTCAGAAAGATTCATTGAAATCCATCTGGTAGTTGCAGAGAAATGGCACGGAAATGAATACTGCACTATATGCATAATGCATAAGTTATCAAAGGGCAATAACCCTGTGTTAAATAGTCTGATGTCAACAAGACGACGATATGCGCATCTCCTCTTGGTAAAGATGGTTTTCAGCAAGTTTCATTGAAATCCATACGGCAGTTGCAGAGAAATAGCGCGGAAACAAACACTGCTCTATATACATAATGCATAGTTTATCAAAGGGCCATAACTCTGTGTTAAATGGTCTGACCGGAACATGACGACGATATGCGCATCTCCTCTTGGTACTGATGATTCCCACCAAGTTTCATTGAAATCCATACAGTAGTTGCAGAGAAATAGCGCGGAAACGAATACTGCTCTATATACATAATGCATAGGTTATCAAAGGGCCATAACTCTGTGTTAAATGGTCTGACCGGAACAAGACGACGATATGCGCATCTCCTCTTGGTACTGATGGTTCCCACCAAGTTTCATTGAAATCCATACAGTAGTTGCAGAGAAATAGCGCGGAAACGAATACTGTTCTATATACATAATGCATAGGTTATCAAAGGGCCATAACTCTGTGTTAAATGGTCTGACCGGAACAAGACGACGATATGCGCATCTCCTCTTGGTACTGATGGTTCCCACCAAGTTTCATTGAAATCCATACAGTAGTTGCAGAGAAATAGCGCGGAAACGAATACTGCTCTATATACATAATGCATAGGTTATCAAAGGGCCATAACTCTGTGTTAAATGGTCTGACCGGAACAAGACGACGATATGCGCATCTCCTCTTGGTACTGATGGTTGCCACCAAGTTTCGTTGAAATCCATCCAGTGGTTGCGGAGAAATAGCGCGGAAACGAAATTCGGACGGACAGCGTGACGACGTGACGATGTGACAACGTGACGACGTGACACCGTGACACCGTGACGGACGGACAACGCCAAAACAATATCCCCCTCCCGATTTCATCGGCGGGGGATAACAAAACAAAAACAACAACAACGTAAGCTGGGATTGAACCCGTAACCTAGCGTTTACAAAGCCGATGCTCTACCACTGAGCTACAGAGGCTTCATACATGTACAACATTACTTAAAAATCAAGTAGAAACTGAAATCAACAATAAAATACTACAAAAATCTAAGAAATAACAAACAAAACGAGATTAAATTGTACCTCTGGCGTCCGCTTACAAAATCCTAAATCCACAATAATAGCGTTCAAACGCTCTGTAAGAACACAAATATTGTACTGCCCAAAAGGTATTGGTGGGCGATCAATTTATGCAAAATATTGCCGCCACACGCATTGCACGAATAAAAGCTGGCTCGGCGAAGAACTCGAGAAAGAAGATTCGTGAACAACCAAATTAAATTTTGATTGGGTGAGAATAAACTGCTGATTTTAAGAGGCACATTATCATGTGTTGAATGAATGATCATAGCATAACTATAAATAAATATTATAAAAATCCCGTAAGGAACCTCAGTCCAAATAAGATGACAATTTTACTGTACAGTTAGGTTCAAAATATATGTTCAATTAATACCCAATGTTTAGTACCTGTGACAGAGGTAATGTGATAAATAAAATACATCATTCGTGATCATTTATTATTGAAATTATTGATTTTGTCATCTGAATCGATATCGATTTAGATGGTTGTTTAATTTTTTGTTTTAGTTTTAAATAAACACTTATGTTGTATCCTTGATAACTGTGTTAACATACTTCTGTAAGTCGAATGCTTATCTTCACTGTGTATCTAAGTCTGTAATTGGAACTTTGCACCACCATCGGTATCCACAACTTCGATACATTAACATTCTTATAAAAGTTTAATAAATCAGTCAAACTTAATATATGAGTGTGTGTGTTTGAAATCAAATTTTCACATTCAAGTACTTTCAACTGAAATTTGAACTTCCCACATTGGGTGCTATGTTTTTATGTACAAAATATCTTACTGATATGTTCAATAAAGTATTTTTGTTTCACTTTGTGTCCTTTTTCTTAAGTTAGTTTTAGATGAACATTTGACAGGATCTAAATACGATGCGGTTCATCAATATAAACGAACAAAAATCCGTGTGCATGATGCATTGTCAGAATTCAAAGATATAAGTTATTTCGTTTTATGCTTAAGTTAAAGTAAACCAAAAATATGTTATTAAATTCAGTGATTCGCACTGCCAGTATGAGTTCAGACACTGCCGCTCTCAAAATCGACAAATAAGAAGTGCGGGATATCAAATGTCATATCTCCATCAGTATGGTATGGGTTTGAGAAAACAAGTCTCAATTAAAAACTGGCTGTGAAATACTTTGTTGTAGTAGTCATTCTAAACTGTATTTTTAATGAAATCTGGGTATCGGCGATAATTCTTGTAAAACGTTTTTCTTAATTTGTGTTACCGATAAACCTGTTATAAATTTTTTCCATTAGGCAAAGACTAAGTTCATTGTTACCTGTATAATTGCTAATCGTTTATTATGTCTTTTAGTAGTGACGTAAAAACATATGACTGGAAAATTTTAGACTTAGAATGCTTGTATTCTTTTCTGAAGATGTTAAGAGTACGGATAGCTTAGTAGTTGTGAAATAACACGAGTTAGCAATAAAACGTGCTTTATATGCCTTTAGTGTTTTTAAAGTATACTTCCATACAATATCGCCGTTTGCATTATGGATACTTTCAAACGATTTCGCCGTTAGCATTAAAGTGTACTTAACTTCGATCACACCAAACTATTATGGGTGCTTCGTACAATCACGCCTTAAGAATTCAGAGTAATTACATATGACCGCGACCCAACTCCGCAAATAGTTTGTGCACACGCTTTTGCGTCTGAACTACATTATAGGTTATACTTAAATTCACTTCAGAGCCATCTTGCCTGTTTTTAAAGAAATATTTTTCTCCCGGTAATCAATACATCAAATATTTGATACACTGGTAACGTAGACTCATACATTAAACTCATTAAATGAATTCAATCCTTTTATATTCTTTATACTTAATTAAATGTATTTTCCGCCGGTTGGGTGAAGCGAATTAGGAGGAAAATACTTCCTTTGACTGAGTTAGATCTTTAGAATGGGTCAATCAAAAGTTGTTTTTTTCACTAGCTAAACGTACGAGCTCTCTTGCATATTGGTTGAATATTTATGGTCATTCAGCTTTGGGCATTCAACGCTTATAGGTACTTTTTGAAAGCACGGGGAAGTACAATATATACATTATATGAAACAGGTTGACTTTGTTCTTTATTGGAACAAAGATCTGTGAAGTTCAAAGGAATTATCATTTATTCAAGTATAAGTTGACTGTTATTTATCTTGTGGGTTATTCAAATATATTTAAACTTAAAACTTGAAAATTATATTGAATTATTAATTAAGCCCACATGTTGAAAGACCAAGCTATAATAAAAAGAGTTATTATCTAGGATATAGTAAAGAGTAGGCCTCTGTTATAAATATACCCAGTCCAGTTTCATCGACGGAGAGTATTGTAATGTTTCATCGTGTATATGAAAAAATTTGCATTTCTTTTTAATCGATCGTCTGTTTTATATTGCTATAGTTTTCCGAAGGTCTATTAAATACTTAAATAATGACACGGATTGTTCAGTGTACATCTATTGTTTAGTTGTGTCTATAACGAGCGTTATGATTAACTCACAATAATGAATATTTATTATAAAAAACAAGTTATTACAATGAAAACAATGATCTTGCATTCTGTCTTTTATGAAATACTTGTCGTTATATTATGCAATAAATATACTTTCGCGCAATTTGTGTTCCCTGGGACAGACTTGGAAGGAATGAAACAACTGCTAAATGATACACTTTCTGGGTAAGCACATTGTAGAAATAACTTTTAGTACGCGATATAATTATTTCTTAGTAATGATCATGTCCGTCTAATGTGTGTGTGTGTGTGTGTGTGTGGGATACAGACTATTAATAAATGCGCTGCTCTGTCGTACAAGCGAAAATTTGTGGAGGACACAATTACATTTAAAATACCCATATTTCTTGGCGATGATACCTCGGAATGCTAAAAACAGGTTTTTGCTTAAGTATTGACATTAGTTCATTATCAAGTAATGACCATGATTACTGACGGAAATATCCATGATGTTTTAAATAAGCACATTACCATTAAGACAAAATATAAGTGTTCTAATTGCATTTTAAAGAATGTCTGTAACAGTGTTTAACCACTCGCCCGTTCTTTTTGTTGTTGTTACGGGTGCGTTCAATTTTATTTTCTGAAGCAAGTTTCAATTCTCTAATATTTGTGTTGTTCTTTACAAAAGGGGTACTTTTGTTTTGAAATTGGTATTGTTTTGTTTTAAGATTTTCATCGTTTTTGTCAATCAATGCTTTCTGCATGTTTTGCTGACTTTGTGTCCTTTGCTAGAGTTTGATTTTCAAATAATTAAACACTGTTTGTTAAGAGTCATGAATAAAGATGTTATCATATCACTTTGTGCTTCTCCTTTGTTTTACAGGTACGACACACGAATCAGACCGCGTCTTGACCAGTCCCAGACGGTTAAAGTTGATACCTTGTTCGTGCCACTTTGTATTATTGAATTCGACACCTCAGCGCAAAAGTTGTCCCTTCTTGGTTATTTCAAAGTATCATGGCAAGATGAAGTTATTCGATGGAACCCTGAAAAATACTCCGATATAAACACCATAAAAGTTCCAGTCAGTGAGATATGGAAACCAAGGCTGACTATTAGTAAGGTAATGTTCAAGAATTTATTTTTAATTTTTTAATTTTTTTTAAATTAACTGTCCTCGCGGTTTTGTCAGACTTAAGGGAAATATAAATGCCTGTCTGCTTTAATTCGCGCTTGATTACATTGTATGTCGAAAATTGTATTTATACGCACTTAGGACATTTATTTAGACAAAAGCCGGAAAATTCATAAGACACATGTATAAATCCAACAATATAAAATAGACCACTGCAACAAAGTATTCTCAGCCAGTATTTTAAGACATTTGATTAATTAACTTAAGAAAGAAAATAGAAGGCATCGTTAATGTATCCACATTGTTCGTGAAAACCATCTGTGAAATAAAAAAGACAGGTTACAAACACGATATTCTACAGCGTTCTGCATGGTTCTTTCTCTGTTTTCCCTGTCATAGTGTAATTGCTGATTTGACTCCAGTGACTCTGGGCTCAATAAGGTCATTGTGTAACCACTTTTTTGCTTGATAATGCTAAAAGCTGTTTTTGTTTTAAACATTTGTGTGCGTTTGCATGCGACATTGTCGAATGATGGGTGGGTTGGAGCTAATTCTGTAGTGTTGTACTATTATACAAGGGAGCTAACCACTGATTGACTGTAACATGTATTAAGAGTATGCTTAGAGTTATCGTTCATTAAAAGATGGCTGAATCTTAAATGTGCTTCTTAAATGCATCCTGAATATCGGTTGAATCCGGCGTATATTCTACATTGGCGACGTGTATTAACATCAAGGCAGAAGCTAGACCGATTCCAGTAAACGATGTCGGGTGTATTTCAAGGTTTGATCCATCCGGAGACGTAACAAACGTGGGTATTTGATGGAACCGTTGGCTTCGTTCAATCGATTTGTATGCGACTGGGAGGGGAATAAATGATCCTGCACAGAAGAAAGCGCTGTTACTTCATTGTGCTGGGGAAAGTGTCCAAGATATTTATTTCACGTTCGACGAGCCAGCACCACGTGAGGACCAGACTGTCTACGATGTTTCAGTTGGATTACTCAACGATTATTTTCGCCCTCAGACGAACACGGCTTTTGAAAGGTCAGTTTTCAGAGCAATGAGTCAGACAGAAACTGAAACTGTTTGTAATTTCATCACTAGATTACGACATAAGGCTGTATATTGCAATTTCGTTGACACTAATGAAATGATAAGAGACCAGGTGATTGAAAAGTGTACCTCTAGTCGGTTAAGAAGAAAACTCTTAGAAAGAGGGGACGTAACTTTGGAACAAATCCAGGAAATTGCTCAAGCGATGGAGAATTCAGACTTGCAGGCTAAAACAATGGAAGATCACAAACCGGAAGTAAATTTTGTCAACAAGCAATCGCGTACTGCATCAAAAGGTAACATTCGTGAAAAGGGTTCAAGTTCGATAAAGTGTTATGCTTGTGGTAGATCTGGACATATGAAAAAGGATCCTGCTTGTCCTGCAAAGGATAAGACTTGCAGAAAGTGCAAAATGACAGGTCACTTCGAGAAAGTGTGTAGAACTAAGAATAAGGACAGCAAGAAATCCAAGAAACAGTACGTAAGAAATGTTGAAACTGAAAATGATAGTGAATCGGACAAGGATTATGTGTTTTCACTTCAAAACCGCAAAGCAACAGATATTCTTATCGAAATAGGAGGTGTACAAACCAAAGCGATTATTGACTCTGGTGCAAGTGTTAACGTCATTGACAAAAGCAAATGGGAATATTTGAAAACTCAGAAAATAAAGTGTAAGTCTCAACTGACCAACCGTTCATTACATGCATATGGACAAGACAAACCTCTCACAGTTTTAGGAAGATTTACGACAATGGTGAAAGTTGGCAAGAAATGTGTAGAATCAGAGTTCTATGTAATAGAAGAAAAGGGTCCTGCAATTATCAGCAAACAACTGAGTATTGACTTGGATGTGTTGAAATTCAATATTCCAGAAAGTGCAAAAGTGTACAAAATCTCAGATGCAATGGAATTGAAAGAAAAATATCCAGAATGTTTTGAAGGAGTTGGTAAATTGAAGGATTTTCAGTTAGTGATACCAATTAATCCAGATGTGAAACCCGTTGTGCAGCCAGCAAGGAGAATTCCGTACAATTTGAGAAACAAACTTGAACACAAATTGGATGAGTTAGTGAAAATGGATATTATTGAAAGTTGAAGGCCCAAGCAAATGGATTTCACCTGTAGTTGTGGTACCAAAGGCCAATTCACAAGATATCAGATTATGTGTGGATATGAGAGAAGCGAATAAAGCAGTTCTCAGGGAAAGGTATCAGATCCCTACTGTGGATGAAATTCTTCATGAACTAAATGGAAGCCAAATGTTTACCAAACTTGATATTCAATGGGCATATCACCAGATTGAGTTGACGCCCGAGTCTAGGGAAATCACATGTTTTATGACTCATAAAGGGACATACCGATATAAACGTTTGATGTTTGGTGTTAATTGTGCTCCAGAAATATACAATCGAATAATTCAACAAACATTGGATAGTTGTGAAGGTGTTCGAAGCATATTTGATGATATAATTGTCTATGGAAGAAGCGCCGAAGAACATGGTGCCAGGTTACACAAGGTGCTTGAAACTTTGCGACAAAAGGGACTAACATTGAACTATGATAAGTATATGTTTAGGCTACCAGAAGTACAGTTTATGGGACATATTCTGTCAAAACACGGAATTGGATTGGCAGACACGAAAGTGAAAGCTGTGCTGGAAGCAAGAAAACCATCTACGGCAACTGAAGTACGCAGTTTTCTCGGATTGGTAAATTTCAGTGCTAGTGTCCGAGCCATTGAGGAGACTCACTCGCAAGAATGAAAAGTTTGTATGGGGTGAAGAACAAGACAGAGCATTTGTGGAATTGAAAAACTTGTTAGCCAATGCTTGCAAACTTGGTTATTTTGACCCAAACATGAATACCAAGGTGATTGCAGATGCCAGTCCTGTCGGGTTTGGAGCTGTTTCAGTGCAAGGAGGAGGCAACAAACTCAACGTGATAAGTTATGCCAGTAGAAGTTTGACCGATGTTGAAAGGAGGTACTCACAAACGGAAAAGGAAGCCCTTGCCTTGGTTTGGGCTTGTGAAAGGTTCCATATGTACTTGTATGGACTTAATTTTGAACTATTGACAGACCACAAACCGCTGGAATTTATTTTCTCATCAAAGTCAAAACCGAGAGCACGTGTAGAAAGATGGGTTCTACGTTTGCAACCGTATACATATACTGTTAAGTATATTCCAGGTCCAAATAACATTGCAGACTGTTTATCAAGACTTATATCTGATTCAGAAAATCAAGCTCAGAGCTCACCAGAACACTCAGAAATTGAAGATTTTATTTGCTGGGTAGCAGAGCAGTCCACTCCAAAAGCTATGACGATTCAAGAAATTGAACAGACGTCATCAGTTGATCAAGAACTGAAAAATGTTCGAACAGCTTTGTTGTCACAAAACTGGAACAGTGTGTCGAAAAGCTATTTACCTGTGAAAATTGAGCTAAGTTCTGTAGGACATGTTGTACTTCGAAGAACAATGATAGTTGTACCAGAAGCATTGAGGCAAAAAGTTCTAGAACTGGGTCATGAAGGTCACCCAGGAATAGTAGTTATGAAACAGAACAAAAGTATGGTGGCCAGGCATGGACACTGCTATTGAAATGTACTGCAGATCTTGCTATGGTTGTCAATTAGTCGGGGAGTCGATGAAACCGGAACCGATGAGCAGAACGATACTACAAGAATTCGCATGGCAACATGTCGCGATAGACTTGTTAGGACCATTACCAACAGGCGATACCTTATTTGTACCGGTAGATTACTTTTCAAGATGGATTGAGGTAAAAAGTTTGAAGTCTACAACCTCTGACAAAATCGTGCAATGTATGAAGGACATATTTTGCACACATGGGTTACCAGAATCCATTACTACAGACAATGGACCGCAGTTCATAAGTAGTACGTTTGATGAATATCTGCAAGAAAACGGCATAAAACATCGAAGGACAACACCATTATGGCCTCAGGCAAACGGGGAAGTGGAGCGACAGAATCGTTCTATCCTGAAAAGGTTGAAAATCGCTCAGGCACAAGGTTGTGACTGGAGGAATGAACTTCAGACATACTTGTTTATGTATAGGTCAACACCTCATACGACTACTGGAGTTAGTCCGGCCGAGCTACTTTTTGGTAGGAAAATACGTACCAACCTACCCGTATTAACTGAATACATGGATAACAGCGAAGTTCGAGACCGAGACATGGAGAAGAAAGAAAAAGGGAAACAATATTCTGACGAACAAAGGAAAGCAACAACAGCTGAATTACAACCAGGAGATCAAGTGTTATTAAAGAAAATGAAAACCAACAAATTAAGTGCTAATTTCCATTCTAATCCAGTTAGTGTTATATCTAAAAGAGGCAATAGTGTTAAGGTAGATTTAAATGGTGTGCACTACAACAGAAATGTTGTAGAATTAAATAAGTTAATTCCTCGGGAACAAGAGGAAAATAGTGCCATAAGTGTTAAAAATCAAAGTGCCATAAGTGTTAAAAATCAAAGTGTTGAATCTAGATCTACTAGTAATATATTAGAAAATCAGTGTATTTCGGAAGATTCGCGATTCAACTCGGAGGATAATTCAGATCAGGAGTCAGAATTGGGTAGTCCGGACAAGTCAAGTCCACCAGACATGTTTACAGACAAACTGTTAACAAGACCAACCAGGAACACTAGAGTGCCAAGCAAATACAAAGACTTTGTTATGTATAAATAAATAAGCACATGTAATCAGTTCTGTATTATAAGTACAGATAGTAAACATGCTTGACCAGTTGTTGATTGACATTATCTTGCTTAAGATTTATTAAAAAGATAATTCTGTTCTGTGCTTAAATGTTTCATTGTTCAGTTTAACTTGCTAGTCATAGGCATCAAGTAATGAATTTCAGTAAGTGTTTAAACATAAAAACATATTTTAGTTTGAAGACAAAATGTCATAATGTTTGATATTTGTAATGTTACAAATGTATCAATGTTGGAAAATTTGGTTATATGTACCTGTATACTGTGTTAGAAATAATCTTAGAAGCAACAGAAACTAAACAGTTAACCAGAAGTTTTAGAATGCTACTATTTCAGGTTTAATAGTTTTAAATAGTCTGTTTGAAATTTGTCTAAAGGGATATTGAATACTTTGGGAGTAATATTTTATTAATTAACAAGATTTGGTATAATATTACTATATGCTGTTTATTGTTTAAGCAGTATTACTTTTAGTTCTTATAAAAGTTCAAGGTTCATGGTTTATAATTGTATTTCAGGGGTCGGTCTATTCTAAGGCATGGAGGAATGTAGTGTTGTACTATTATACAAGGGAGCTAACCACTGCTTGACTGTAACATGTATTAAGAGTATGCTTAGAGTTATCGTTCATTAAAAGATGGCTGAATCTTAAATGTGCTTCTTAAATGCATCCTGAATATCGGTTGAATCCGGCGTATATTCTACAAATTCAACAGGACAACATGTACTTGTTTATTAATATGAGAACCTGTTGGGGCTAAAGTGAAGTTGGTTTACCCCTAGTTTAACCCCTAAGTGGCAAATTGTTTTGCCACTTGTAAGCGTTTATAGAGCATGCAAAATTCATAGTAACTATTTCACAGTTTCCAGTGAATTATAAATATTGGTTAGTATTACAGAATAAAATCCACTCTTATTTGAAACGGTTTTTTTAAAAATCTTTTTTCTTTTTATTGTTTTTTTTTGCATTTGCACCGGGATATGGGGAATAAAAATAATATGCACGTCACAGTATTTTGGCAAGGTTAGGAAAAGTTTGGTGTGTAAATATGAATAATGTTTTGATAGTATTTTGCTGATATCGGGATAAAAAAATATTATATTAGTAAATTCAAAATATGTTTGACAAAGAAATTACATTAACAATATTTTAAATACAAAACTTAAAATACTCGAATGTTTGCCGTTGTTTACAGGCTTTCGATGGCGACGGGTTGGTAGAAGATCAAGACGGTGATATTTCTTTGATATCTTCCGATGGCGAAGTTCTTTGGATTCCAGAGGGAATATTCAGGTATGTAAATACTCGAAGAGAGCGCATGAATATATGTTTCGCAAAAAGTATTCAGAATTTCCATCATAAAGATATATTATAACAACGGAAAAATGGTTGTTGAAATATGGCAAATTCAGTTTTATTCGAAATATTAGCTGAAGGCTGTTTTGAAGTGGTCATAAAATCATTTATTTATTTTGTTGTGAAAATTGATATTCCATATTAAATCTCACAACTGATATAAACAAAAACAACACCTTATTGAATGTGCAGTATAAGATTTATTTTAAGATTTTAACCTTTCTTCTCGAATTCGTGAACCAGAATTTATGTTGTCACTGCTTAATATTCAGAATGACTGCCTCTAAAGTATTTAAGAAGAAACATAAAATGATTTTGGTTAGTTATCTATG
Organism: Corbicula japonica; assembly: GCA_038501625.1. Taxonomy (NCBI): domain Eukaryota; kingdom Metazoa; phylum Mollusca; class Bivalvia; order Venerida; family Cyrenidae; genus Corbicula; species Corbicula japonica. The sequence goes on along the minus strand of JAZAYU010000269.1, from coordinate 264,543 downwards.
GTCTACTATCCAGACTTCCTTCACATGTGTGCAGCAAGCTTGTGGACAGATGAAAATGACATTTTGAAAGCTATCATATTCGACAAATAATCAGTATATTGATGGCTCGGTTTGATGGAGCCTGTTGATAGGGTGTAACGGAAATGCATATAACTACCCACACCGCCTAGCCCAAGGTTAAGCGCAACACCATATTTACGCATATATATATGCACCAATCGCAACTCTTGTCAAAGGGAGAGAATGATAGCAGCACTGTTTTAATGTACAGGGTGACTTTTTCAGCCATCACGATGAACAAAGAAAGCTTTTGTGAAATTTAAATAGATGAAACAATTTACTTTGAATTTAAAGCCAACTCACATCAAATCATCAAAATATCACAGGCTCGGTTATGTTAAACCTGTTTATATGCAGTAATCGAAATGCGTATTTCTTTCTACGCCTTTAGGCCCCTAAAGCTTTATATGTACTTTTGTAATTAGATGAAATTAACACATTTCGATCAGATGCACGTAATATTACAATTACAGCTTAGAGCTTCGGAAATTCGTCTATTGCTGTAATTATTGTAATGTGTTTACATCTTTAAAGAATAGTGGCTTGTTTACCAACCTGTTAAAATATAACTATTAACTAAATGTTGTATTTTACATAGCGTGGTGTGCATCGTTGATATACAATATTACCCATTTGATGAGCAAGTCTGCACCATAACGTACTATGCTTCCGGTGTAACATCAGAAACTTTTGAACTCGATCACGCCGCTGACGTTTCTCTCAACGAGTACTCGGAAAACTCTGCATGGAAAATTACCCATATCTCAAAGAACAGATACCCAGGTCAAGGCCTGAGCAGCGACTACATAAATATTGAGTTTAGCCTTCAAAGGCGTGCTAATTTCGCCATCTTCACTTTGATTATGCCTCTACTGATGCTTGCTTTCCTCAACATCTGTATCTTCTTGGTTCCTATTGCATCTGGCGAGAAAGGTTCCTTTGCTATAACAATTTTCTTGTCCTACGGTATCTTCGTCACCATTGTGAGCGACACACTACCCGACAATTCCCTGCAGTTTTCCGTTTTCCTCCTGTTTATTATCGCCCTTCTATTCGTGAGTGTTCTCTCAGTGTTTTACACAATAATCCAAGCAAAGCTTTTGTCCAGTGTTGGTCATAAAGAATGCAGCTTTAAATGTCTCCGCCCCAAATCTAAGATCGAAAATAATAAAGTAGCCCCTGTCAATGTTGGTGAAGATGAGATAGCTGGTGGATCAGGAAATGAAAAAAGTTCGGACGCTTGTGTAAATGATTTAATAAGTAAAGACGAGCCGTATACGTGGGCAATGTTTTTGGATAAACTTGACACAGTTGCTTTCTTTGTTTTGGGGGGCTTGATTGTTCTTTCGACAGCCGGCTTTTTTATTCTAATGCTTGAACGTATGAATTCTGCTAGCAACAATTAAGTTTCTATGGTTGTCGTAATTGCACTGTTATCGATAAAAACGACAATTCAAATCAAAATCTCTCTAAAGAAAATAGCATTTCAATAAGTTTCTCATAAATCAATGTTATTTATGTATGTTTATTTTACATACTTTAAAGTAAAGTTAGAACATAAATGAAATAGCTAGATCTAATTATTCCCTAAAATTCTATTAACATCCAAACACAAAAACTAAGCAATACAAAACATCAATTGGTATTATTCTTGTGGGCATTTAAATTGTTATTTGGTTGTAAATAATAATTTCGGAAGTATTAAGATCTAACTTATTTTTCTTTACTGTTCTTATTCTTCTTAACGTTTGTAATAAGAACATACATTAACATCTTTAATTTTTGCAAAGTTCTATTAAACTTCAAACTGTCGTTTGAGAGATTTTGATATTTTCTTTTCTATCTATGAGATTGCAATGACGAAAGGACTAACGCCTTAAAAATGACAACAATACCGTTGTAAAAAAGCTTGATCTGATTATTACCCAACTACCATACACTGATCATTGGAGGTTATGCGTTTTTGGCGGTAACTCTTGTTCACAGAAAATGACATAAAAGGATGTCATTAATTTGAAGTTGGTGAATTTCAGCGTATTTTAAGATCGTTTTTTTTAAACATTTTTAATTCGTAAACTTGTTGCATTAAAAACTTAGTTGATTAAAATCCCTTTTAAGTTAAATAACGTTTTTAAGAATGTTAAACGAAATAAATTTTACGCTTTCTCCTTGACAGCGTTTGATTTTTCACATTGTTCACTTCACCTTCGCAAGCTGACCAGTGTCATTTAAACAACGTTTGCAAGAGAAAATAAAACCTTTATAATTGCTTGTTATGAATATATAATTTTACAGATGGTTGTCATGATAATTATACTTTACGATGTTTTCAAAATCTTATCTAATCGATTTTTTCTTACTTAATGAATATTTATATTTGATTTAGTATCTTGAATTAGCATCACGTAATAGGCATTCCTATGTGTACTGATTGTGCACCCCTTGAAGCTAACATATACTCCCGTCAAATGAAAGTTACCACTTTGTTAATTTCTTCCAGCTGTATCTGATCGATTAGGTATGAATGGCTGCATATGCATTTAAAATTTTTACTTCTGACGGAATTAAAAACAATGACTATGATAAAGATCAAGAACGTGATAACGATGTTGCCAACATTAGTTGTATTTGGCAGTATATAGGCTTACTTGAAATATCCATTCTGCGGATACGGATAGTATGTACTGTGTTTGTCTCTTGCATGGTTGGTATCGGTGAAAGCATGCCCTTGTTTGTGTAACGCCAGGTCCTGGATGACGTACTTTTACACTGACGTCGTTAGATATTAAAGCTTAAATGTAAATAAACTAAGATCGAACCCTTACACTGTACGATAGTTGGTTATTACTAAACCCTTACACTGTACGGTAGTTGGTTATTACTAAACCCTTACACTGTACGATAGTTGGTTATTACTAAACCCTTACACTGTACGATATTTAGTTATTACTAAACCTTTACACTGTACGAAAGTTGGTTATAACTGTAACACCCGTACGCGGTCAACCTGTTATCACGGATAGGTCAGGTCTTTGGTAGCGTCGATGGGCAGGTGTACGCTTGACTGAACTTGCGCAGATAATTAATTATGTACTTAAGGCATGAAATACATAATAGTGCAAATGTCCCCTGAGGTATGACAGGAGTGTCCGAGCGTTCCCCGAATATTCAATAATAATTAATAAATATGGATAAATGCAATAACCATTGCAGAAAACTTCTATAATAATTACCCCACTTATGTGTTTGGTAAGGCGGGCAAGTTTGGTAATACCAAGAAGTGGTCAAGTCTACTACAGATAGTACAGAACTGGTCTGCTTGGACTCTGGTCGCGGAGTGAGGTGAAGACTAAAAGACACCTAACTTTATATAGTACTCGGACCTCATTACCTCCTATTATACCTCACGAGGTAAATTACGTCACAACAACACCTCACGAGGTAAAAGTTACGAATCATCATAGAACTAAGAGGATTTTACCTCATGCATTTATAATTACGTCACAAAACACCTCGGGAGGTAAAATAGTCTTAGCCTCATAGAGCAAAGAGGATTTTACCTCGGGAGTTTATAAGACGCAATAGATACCTCACAATAAATGGAAATATAAATTGAAACGGGCATTTAAGCGATAAACTGCTTTAACAAACATAATAATTACTTGGCCTTATGAAATCTGGCATACTGCCGACTAAATAACCTAATATCGTCATCCTCGCGGAAGGCGCGCATGCGCAATGACATAAATATGGACGTGGAGAAAACGAAAGTACATGCTTTGCAAATTAAGTCAAGAAATACACGAAAATGAATGCATGACACTCGATGTTGCTGGTAGCTTACAAATAATCAGGTATTCCTGTATTGTAAGAATAAAGTAATGATAACATAGTTCGCGTAATTAGGCTATAATTAAGCAAAACATTGCCAACGGACAAAAACAATATACATGAGGATTGGAATGCAATATTTCCCACGATACTAGAAGTTCAGACCAAAAGGCTTGTAATGCTTAATAACTGTTATTATGGTTAAATGTAACTATAGAAATACAATGAAATAGATAATTTTCACTAAATTTGATGGACCTATGCATTTAAATAATTATACCAATTTAATTAAAGAAAATGTCTATTATAAATTAACAATTCTGTTAAAATCCCAATGAGGCATTACATTACTAAACCCTTACACTGTACGATAGTTGGTTAGGCGCCGCCGCATGGTTTAAGTGTTTGTATTCATTTAAGCTTATTTCTGTTTGTTTTTTTTTGCAAATTTCACGACCATCTTCTGCTTAAACTTTGTCAAATTTTGACCAACTAAAGAGTAGAGTGTGTCTAAAAATTGTTAATTTTGAATTTCTTAGTCAATCAAATGTTCCTTGACGAGAAGAAAAAAATATTGAGACAACCCGAAACATGTTTTAATTTGGCCGTTATGCAATTTTGTCCTGTTTATTTTTTTTAATCAGATGTTAAGCTCATAAATGTTGGTATTTAAAGAATGTACCAGTGCTACTTTGCAATACCAAATTGTTTCAATATCACCAATGTAAAAGTTAAAGTGGTAGGTAAATTTCTATTTGAAAAAAAGTAAAAACGCATATCAGGAAATGCCACATTCAGAAGACACAGCCTCCCCACACAGCCAAGAAGAAGAGAGGAAGAGAGAGCACGACGGTCAGTATCTATTTTATACTGCTGTTAAAGAGACTTAAAACTATCTGTTTCTATCGAACATGTAGAACGTCATTTGAAAACGTTCAATATACAACTTAAAACAGTTCAATCGGCTGTTCCTAATTATTTTAAGAATACTGAATCGCCTATGGTTTGTTTTAAATACAATAAACCAACTAGAAATACAATTTTTATTTACAATAAAATTACCTCTGATTTACAGATCATTGAAATACACCAAAATCTTGAGAGTGTTTAACTTCTAAATTTTGCTATAAGGCTGTCGGTCATATTGTTACCGGTGATCTTAATGTAATCAAATACTCTAGAATTCGTAATTTAATTTCTAAAGATCCCAAATATAGAATTCCATCCAAAATTGATTTTAATGCATGCCGTGCAGAAATTGCTGAGTCATTAAAACCTATTTTGCAATAAATGGTGCAAAAGAGAACATGCTGAGCCTAATGCACTTTCTAACTGGAAAAAACACATATTCAAAAAAATAGACACTCGCATATCATTTTATGAAAGAAACATTACTTTATTACCACCTCGACCTCGTTTTAACTTTCGTCATTTGAAAAAAGGAATTCAAGACTTTCATATCAAATTTGTTTTAACACCTGCTGATAAGGCTTCTAATAAATTATAATGTAATTATAGTGTGACGGATACACTATATTAATATTCAAACTATGATATTGTTACTGCACACACTCTATAAATAACAAAATTTAGAATCAGTATTGAGCCGAAACAAGACAAAGTACCTACTATGAATTGGTTGCCTAAAATGCATAAAACACCGTACACAGCAAGATGTATTGCTAACTCTAGTTCTTGCACTACTACTAAATTATCCGTGCTCTTAACATCTTGTCTTACAGCTATTAAAGAACATGCAATTAGGTATTTCGATAAGGTTTTTGAAACTTCTGGCAAAATTTATTTTGGTCGATTAAAAATTCAAATGACGTTTTGAAAAAGCTTAAATCAAATAATTTTCAGGCGTTCTGTTTGTCTACTTATGATTTCTCAACTTTATACACTTCGCTCCCTCATAATTTAATAAGAGACAAGCTAACCAGTCTCATTGAAAAAACGTTTGCTAGAGAAAATAAAACCTTCATCGCTTGTAATGAACATAGGGCATTTTTTACAGATGGTTCTTATGATAATTATACTTTATGGACTTGTCAAGACCTAATAGAGTCGCTAACTTTCTTACTGGATAATATTTATGTTAGATTCGGTACCTCTATTTATAAACAAGTAATAAGCATCCCAATGGGTACTAATTGTGCACCCCTTGTTGCTGATCTGTTTTTATACTGTTATAAAAGAGACTTTATGTTATCTCTTTATACTGAACATCAAGATTATATTATTACAGCTTTTAACAACACCTCGAGGTACCTTGATGATTTATTAAATATAGATAATAACCATTTTCCATTACTTGTTAAAAGATTTACCCTAAAGAACTACAACTTAATAAAGCGAACTCTTCAGAAAAGCAAGCAAACTTTCTCGATCTAAATATGTCAATTGAAAATGGTTACGTCACTACTAAATTTATGATAAAAGAGATGATTTTAATATAGTAAATTTTCCGTTTTTAGACGGCGATGTTCCCCGTGCAGTGCAAAATCTTACGGGGTTTATATTTCACAGCCTGTTCGCTTTTTAAGAGCTTGCAACGAAGTTAATGATTTCAATGAACGTAATCTTTGCATTACAGAAAAACTTTTAAATCAAGGTTATCGGTATCACAAATTAAGGAAAACATTTTGCAAGTTTTATCGTCGATACCCAGATCTAATTCATAAACACAGGTGCAGTTTAAAATTACTATTGCAACAAGGTATTTCTCAGCCAGCTTTTTTATGGAGATTTAATTTACAAACTTAAGATGATTAACCCTTCTACAATTGATCATCATGCCTACCTCTTTGTTTGCACGACGATGGCAGGGGTTTAAGAGTTTATAAAGGTTTATGCCGGGAAATCTTTTCTTAAAATAACCTAGAAGCTCGATTTGTTTCTTTTATCCCTGTCATCGTGTTCTTGCTGATTTTACTCCAGGAGCTCTGGTCTTCGAGTACCCGCCCTTTGGCTTTGCAATGCTATTAGATTCTTATGTTTTATGTGTTTGTGTGCTTTTGCATGCAACATTGTTGAGCCGATAAGTGAGTTGGAGTGGTTTCACCAAGACAACTTGTATTTGTTTTGTGATATGAGAACCTGTTGGGGCAAATGTGAGGTTGGTGCACCCTAGAACCTGGTTTAAACCCCCAGTGACAATTTGATTTGCCACTGACCGTTCCAAGGCGGTAACCCCTCGGGTTCTCATTTTTGATAATTGTTAGTGGTGCCTCTTTTGAAACTGATCATTTTATTAACCATGCTCTCTCCCTCTCTTCTTCTTGACTGTGTGGGGAGGCTGTTTTTTTCTGAATGTGGCGATTCCTGATATGCATATTTCACCTTTTTTAAAGTCGCCTTTCATGCACTTTAAATCTCCAAACACCTTAATACCGGTGCAAATTTCGACAGAGTAAGCTTTCATAAAGTTAGATGATGTCGCAATCGAAGCAAACTCAGCTACAGGCACAACATTTAAAATTCACAGTATCGCTGTTTGTGCAGTGGCGGCCGTAAAAAGTCTCCCCGTACATATGGTCAGTACTGTTATCAGTAAAATAACCCGTTACCAATGTCATGCAGTGATGGTTACGTATATCAGGGCTATCCGATCAACCTTTTCGGGGTTGTCCCAGCTAGCTCAGTTGGTTACGTCGCAGGAATTGCAGGGCTGGGCACTGTCGCCGTTACGGTGCGGGTTCGCTCCCAGCTAGAAGCACTACATTTCAAAACAAAGTTTTCGGACGACGTCAAAACATTGTAAAATGCTTTTCAATTATGTTAATAGAAGAAAGAGAATGTCATGAAGGTTCCATTTACTACAATTGCTTTCAGAACGTCCTGATTTACAGGTGTCAGCGCCCCTTAAGTGCACATCTAAGTGTATGGGTCCCGGCAAACTGCTCAACAAAAATGTGTTGTTCAAAAATGGAATGAACATTAACAAAGCTAAAAGGTCATTGCCAATAATTAAAAATTAAACAATTTAATACATAAAATTATATCATATAAACAAACTTAAAATTATAAAGAGTAAATGATGGACAAAAATAAAACAAAGTTAATGTTATTGGATTCGAACCTACAATGTCTCGTATCACAGCACGAGATCATTATCCACTGAGCTATTACGTCGAGACTAAATATATGCTGTTAACCACAGCATGATGCAGTCTGGGCTGCGATGACCGTTCTTCAACCACAGCATGGCGGAGGCTGGGCTGCGATGACCGTTCTTGAACACAGCATAGCGGAGGCTGGGCTGCGATGACCGTTCTTCAACACAGCATAGCGGAGTCTGGACTGCAAGGACCGTTCTTCAACACAGCATAGCGAAGGCTTGGCTGCGATGACCGTTCTTGAACAAAGCATAGCGTCGGCTGGGATGCGATGACCGTACTTGAACACAGCATAGCGGAGGTTGGGCTGCAAGGACCGTTCTTAAACACAGCTTGACAAAGACTGAGCTGCGATGACCGTTCTTGAACACAGCATAGCGAAGGCTGGGCTGCGATGACCGTTCTTGAACACAGCATAGCGGAGGCTGGGCTGTGATGACCGTACTTGAACACAGCATAGTGGAGGCTGGGCTGCGATGACCGTTCTTGAACACAGCATAGCGGAGGCTAGGCTGCGATGACCGTACTTGAACACAGCATAGCGGAGGCTGGGCTGCGATTACAATTATTGAACTACAGCATGAGGAGAGTGATGTGTGACGACCGTACTTGAACCACAGCATGGCGGAGACTGGTATGTTACGATCGTTCATGAACCACAGCATGATGTAGAATGGGCAGCAACGACCGTTCTTGAACCACAGCATGACACAGACTGGACAGCGATGACCATTCTTGAACCACAGCATGACGAAGACTGGACAGTGATGACCGTTCTTGAATCACACCATGACGTAGACGGGGCTGCAATGACCGTTCTTGAACCACAACATGACGAAGACTGGACAGCGATGACCGTTCTTGAACCACAGCATGACGAAGACTGGACAGCGATGACCGTTCTTGAACCACATATCATGACGAAGACGGGACTGCAATGACCGTTCATGAACAATAGCATGATGTAGACTGGGATGCAACGACCACAGCATGACGGAGACTGGCAGCGATGACCTTTCTTGAACCACAGCATAACGGACTGGGCTGAATTGGCCTTTCTTTAACCACAGCAAGACGAACTTGGCTGCAACGACCGTTCTTGAAACATAGCATGACGAAGACTGGGCTGCAATGACCGTTCTGGAAACATAGTATGACGTAGACTGGGGTAAAACGATCCTTCTTGAACCACAGCATGACATTGACTGGGCAGCAACGACCGTTCTTGAACCAGTGCATGAAGGGCTGGGCTGCAAGGACAGTTTTTGTAACACAGCATGACGAAGACTGGCAGCGATGACCGTTCGTGAACCACAGCATGAAAGAGACTGGCAGCGAGGACCATGATGAACAAGAGCATGACGGAGACTGGGCTGGATTGACCGTTCTTGTACCACAGCATGACGGAGACTGGGCTGCATTGACCGTTCTTGAACCACAGCATGCCGGAGACTGGACTGGATTGACCGTTCTTGTACCGCAGCATGACGGAGACTAGGCTGCAAGGACCGTTCATGAACCACAGCATGACGGAGACTGGCAGCGATGACCGTTCTTGAGCCACAACATTACGGATACTGGGCTGCAAGGAGTTCTTGAACCAGAGTATGACTGACGGAGACTGAGCAGCAATGACCGTTCTTGAACCAGAGCATGACGGACTGGGCTGAATTGACCGTTCTTGAACCACAGCAAGACAGACGGAGACTGGGCAGCAATGACCGTTATTGAACAAGAGCATGTTGGGGACTGGGCTGCATTGACCGTTCTTGAAACACAGCATGACAGAGACTGGGCAGCGATGACCATTCTTGAACCAGAGCATGAAGGACACTGGGCTGCAAGGACCGTTTTTGAACCCGAGCATGCCGGAGACTGGGCAGCGATGACCATTCTTGAACCGGAGCATGACGGAGACTGGGCTGCAATGACCGTTCTTGAACAACAGCATGACGGACACTGGGCAGCGATGACCGTTCTTGAAACAAAGCATGACGGAGACTGGGCAGCGATAAGCATTCTTGAACCAGAGCATGACGGAGACTGGGCTGCAAGGACCGTTCTTGAACCAGAGCATGATGGAGACTGGGCTGCATTGACCGTTCTTGAACCACAGCATGACGGAGAGAGGGCTGCAAGGACCGTTCTTGTACCACAGCATGACGGAGACTGGGCTGCAAGGACCGTTCTTGTACCACAGCATGACGGAGACTGGGCAGCGATGACCCATCTTGAACAACAGCATGACGGAGACTTGGCGGCGAGGACCGTTCATGAACAACAGCATGACGGAGACTGGGCAGCGAAGACCATTCTTGAACCAGAGCATGATGACGGAGACTGGACTGCAAGGACCGTTCTTTTACCAGAGCATGGCGGAGACTGGGCAGCGATGACCGTTCTTGAACCACAGCATGACGGAGACAGGGCTGGATTGAAAGTTCTTGAACAACAGCATGACGGAGACTGGGCTGCATTGACCGTTCTTGAACAACGTCATGACGGAGACTGGCAGGGATGACCGTTCTTGAACAACAGCATGACGGAGACTGAGCAGCGATGACCGTTCTTGAACCACAGTATGACGGAGACTGGCAGCGATGATCACGATGAACCAGTGCATGACGGAGACTGGGCTGCAAGACCGTTCTTGAACCAGAGCATGACGGAGACTGGGCAGCGATGACCGTTTTTGAACCAGAGCATGACGTAGACTGGGATGCAACGACCTTTCTTGTACCACAGCATGATGGAGACTGGGCTGCAAGGACCGTTCTTGAACCACAGCATTACGGAGACTGGGCTGAATTGACCGTTCTTGAACCGCGGCATGACGGATTCTGCGCTGCAAGGACCGTTCTTGAACCAGAGCATGACGGAGACTGGGCAGCGATGACCGTTATTGAACCAGAGCATGAGGTAGACTGGGGTGCAAACGTACTTTCTTGTACCACAGCATGACGGAGACTGTGCTGCATTGAACGTTCTTGAACCACAGCATAACGGAGAATGGGCTGCAAGGACCGTTCTTGAACCAGAGCATGACGGAGACTGGGCAGCGATGACCGTTATTGAACCGGAGCATGACGTAGACTGGAGTGCAACGACCTTTCTTGTACCACAGCATGACGGAGACTGGACTGCAAGGACCGTTCTTGAACGACAACATGACGGAGACTGGGCTGCAAGGACCGTTCTTGAACCAGAGCATGACGGAGACTGGGCGGCGATGACCGTTCTTGAACCAGAGCATGACGTAGACTTGGGTGCAACGACCTTTCTTGTACCACAGCATAGCAGAGACTGGGCTGCAATGGCCGTTCTTGAACCACAGCATGACGGAGACTGAGCTGGATTGACTGTTCTAGAACCACAGCATGACGGAGACTGGGCTGCAAGGACCGTTCTTGTACCAAAGCATGACGGAGACTGGGCTGCAAGGACCGTTCTTGAACGACAGCATGACGGAGACTGGGCTGCATTGACCGTTCTTGAACCACAGCATGACGAACACTGAGCTGCATGGACCGTTCTTGAACCATAGCATGACGATGACTGGGCAGCGATGACCGTTATTGAACCACAGCATGACGTAGACTGGGGTGCAACGACCTTTCTTGTACTACAGCATGACGGAGACTGGCAGCGATGACCGTTCTTGAACCACAGCATGACGGAGACTGGGCTGCAAGGACCGTTCTTGAACCACAGCAGGACGGAGACTGGGCTGGATTGACCGTTCTTGTACCACAGCATGACTGAGACTGGTCTGCATGGACCGTTCATGAACCACAGCATGACGGAGACTGGCAGCGATGACCGGTCTTGAACGACAACATGACGGAGTCTGGGCAGCGACGACCATTCTTGAAACAGAGCATGACGGAGACTGAGCCGCAAGGACCGTTCTTTTGTCACAGCATGACGGAGACTGGGCTGCATTGACCGTTCTTGAACCACAGCATGACTGATGGAGACAGGGCAGCAATGACCGTTATTGAACAAGAGCATGTTGGGGACTGGGCTGCATTGACCGTTCTTGAAACACAGCATGACAGAGACTGGGCAGCGATGACCATTCTTGAACCAGAGCATGAAGGACACTGGGCTGCAAGGACCGTTTTTGAACCCGAGCATGCCGGAGACTGGGCAGCGATGACCATTCTTGAACCGGAGCATGACGGAGACTGGGCTGCAAGGACCGTTCTTGAACCCCAGCATGACGGAGACTGGGCAGCGATGACCATTCTTGAACCAGAGCATGACGGAGACTGGTCTGCATTGACCGTTTTTGAACCACAGCATGACAGAGACTGGGCTGCAAAGACCCTTCTGGTACCAAAGCATGACGGACACTGGGCAGCGACGACCGTTCTTGAACAACAGCATGACGGAGACTGGGCAGCGATGACCGTTCTTGAACAACAGCATGACGGACACAGGGCAGCGATGACCGTTCTTTAACAACAGCATGACGGACACTGGGCAGCGATGACCGTTCTTGAACAACAGCATGACAGAGACTGGTCAGCAATGACCATTCTTGAACCAGAGCATGACGGAGACTGGGCTGCAAGGACCGTTCTTGTACCACAGCATGACGGAGACTTGGTAGCGATGACCGTTCTTGAACAACAGCTTGACGGAGACTGGGCAGCGATGACCATTCTTGAACCAGAGCATGACGGAGACTGGGCTGCAAGGACCGTTTTTGAACCCCAGCATGACGGAGACTGGTCAGCGATGACCATTCTTGAACCAGAGCATGACGGAGACAGGGCTGCAAGGACCGTTCTTGAACCAGAGCATGACGGAGACTGGGCGGCGATGACCATTCTTGAACCGGAGCATGACGGAGACTGGGCTGCAAGGACCGTTCTTGAACCCCAGCATGACGGAGACTGGGCAGCGATGACCATTCTTGAACCATAGCATGACAGAGACTGGTCTGCATTGACCGTTTTTGAACCACAGCATGACACAGACTGGGCTGCAAGGACCGTTCTTCTACCACAACATGACGGACACTGGGCAGCGATGACCGTTCTTGAACAGCATGATGGAGACTGGGCAGCGATGACCGTTCTTGAACAAGAGCATGACGTACACTGGGCAGCGATGACCGTTCTTGAATAACAGCATGACGGAGACTGGGCAGCGATGACCGTTTTTGAACAACAGCATGACGGAGACTGGTCAGCGATGACCATTCTTGAACCAGAGCATGAAGGAGACTGGGCTGCAAGGACCGTTCTTGTACCACAGCATGACGGAGACTTGGCAGCGATGACCGTTCTTGAACAACAGCTTGACGGAGACTGGGCAGCGATGACCATTCTTGAGCCAGAGTATGACGGAGACTGGGCTGCAAGGACCGTTCTTGAACCACAGCATGACGGAGACTGGGCAGCGATGGCCGTTCTTGAACAACAGCATGACGGAGACTGGGCAGCGATGACCATTCTTGAACCAGAGCATGACGGAGACAGGGCTGCAGCGACCGTTCTTGAACCACAGCATGACGGAGACTGGGCTCCAATGACCTTTCTTGAACCACAGCATGCCAGAGGCTGGGCTTCGACCACCGTTCTTGAACAACAGCATGACAAAGACAGAGCTGCTACGACCGTTCTTAAACCAGATCATGACGAAGACTAGGCTGCGACCGTTCTTGTACATCAACGTGACGGAGATTGGGCTCCACTTACCACAGCAAGAGGCAGTCTGGGCTCATACGACCGTTATTGAACCACAGCATGGCGGTGACTGTGCTTCGACGCACGTTCTTGAACCACAGCATGACGAAGACTGGGCTGCAACGACAGTTCTTGATTCACAGCATGACGGAGACTGGGCTTAGACGAACGTTCTTGAACCGCAGCATGGCGGATACTGATGCGCGACGACCGTTCTTGAACCGCAGCATGGCGGATACTGATGTGCGACGACCGTTCTTGAATTACAGCATGACGTTATAAGATCAGAAAACGGTATTTCATCGAACTGTCCATTTTGTGACAAGATAAAAATGTTTCGCAGTTGGGTAATTACTTCACTTTTACGTTGACCAATGTTATATTTACGAACTCCACCAAGGGGCATTTTCTGGCAAATGGCCTTGAGTGTGTTAATAGGTTCAAATCCACAGAATCATCCATTTGTTAATATAAAATGGAATTGTAGAAAAATTATTTATGTTTTGAGCAGAAATTCATCACGTGTTGTGTATGTTGTCATCGGATTGGAAATGTTATAATGTTATACTTTCTTTGTCACTATTATTGTGATTAGTCCAACGCTGGTTGTTGACTTTATCGTCGTTAAACGTACAAATAATTATAACATTTTACTTGACAGTTTGGAATTTTAAGCATAGACAATTGTAAGCATCAGGTTTATCTCGGATTATTGTAAACGTCTCTGACTTCCTGAGCTCTTGTATCAATGTTTTATAGTCTGATTCCGGCGTCACTTTACAGTCCCACAACTGTACAGTGACAGTTTGTCCCAGCTTTTTGACAGTCTTTACCAGTTCTCGGAGAACGGAGCTTGCCATTGATACTTCGGAAAGATCAATGTACTCAAGTTTTGACATTTCAGTAGACAGGGTGAGACTCCTCTCACCGAGATCTATCTTACGTATATTTAGCAGTTCCAGCCGTAGTAATGCGGGAAGGATTGTTATTATACTTGATAAGGAAACATCATCAAGTGAAGTAAGCCTAAGTGTCTTTAAGTTTTGAGCAGCCTGAACGCTCGTTAAACAGAGTGTTGTCACACTTGAAGATAGTTCTCCTATAACGCACTCTTCGAGATGTTCAGCGTTCACCGCTAACTGTGATACGGGCACTATGTTCAGACCAAAGTACCGTAAGTTAACATGTCGGGACATGTCTAACATGACACCACGACACTGCTCGTGATCACTACAGATGATACATGTCAGGTGGATTTCTGTCATTGCCACTCGTAATGTAATGAATGATGTTACTTTATTTAGCTGGTTGTGTGTGAGACTAATACATTCAAGACTGAGAGCTTGGTATAATGGCATGTTGAGAATGTACTCTACACATCTCTCTGATAACATTGTGGTACTGCCAAAATATAAACCCTGTTTAAAATTCACATTGCGTAATGTCAAACATCGTAACGTATACATCGACTGTGTAAGAAACTGTTCCACATCAGGTTGCCTAGCAACAGCCGAAAGTTACAGCTTGACCAGGGAGTGAATATATGTAGATCCAGCGTCTCAAGAATATGTGTGACTTCCGCTGTAGTCTGGCATTGCTGTGTGGATAGAGATTTCAAACTACCGTGGTTATCATGTACAATTGTTTGTAAAGCTGTCATATATTCTTCATGGTATGTGTCTTTATTAATCAGAATGTCCTCTAAAGGTAAAGGATCATATTCTTCTGTAGCGTTTGATATTTAAACAAAATATCATAGTTAGATTCGCCTGTAGATGTATGTAATTTGTCCCTGTACTTACAGGTAATTTTTTCCGATGACACAATGTTCTTAATCTTGTGCGAAATTTCGCTATACGCTTTAGGAATGAATCCGCTTAGAAATATTAAAACATTTGAAACTTCAAGAATTGAGGACAGCGACGTGCACTTTTTAAGAACAATTTCTTTGACGTTAGTTTTGTCGGCGGTAACTAGTAGATTCAAATTTGGCCTGAATGTAAACTGCCGTGAAGAATTCCTGTAAAGACTTATGCTGGAATGCTACATTACTGATGCGCTGAGAAACAGAACCATATACTTTATTTTGCGACAGGAGTCCGAGCTTCAAGCAATCATCTAATTCTTTTTGTTCTAAGTATTTTCTCACGAATGTGACGTCAATAACCAGACGCTGTTTGTTTTCTAGGTCAAACAGTGCAAAGAACGCCATTTTGCCGAGTTTTAGCAATAAAGACAGATGTTGCATACAGCTCGGTTTCTCCAACAAACACTTTGGAGCTGTAACTTCACTGTCTAATTGATGAGATGCTGTGGCGGATCGTGGCTGAATTTTCATTGTTCCTCTGTTTAGTGTGAGTTCTACAACGCTTGAGTAAATTTTACATTTCGAATATCCAATGATTTTATCATCAAACCATAAACTCACAAACTGCAAATAGATGTAAAGAATACGGCGAACTTCACCAAGATCTATTAACGAGATTGTGCGTAAGAAATCTTCAGCTGTCTTCCTAGGTTTGTTCGCAGACCTGTTGTTAAGCAAATTCACTGCATTTATGATCAGTTGATGTGTAGATTTCATATCTAGTTGATTGATCTCAATATGGCGGTCAATTTGATTCGACGCTGGGCGAATTACGTCAAATTTTCATGGCCGCAAAGTAGTGAGGATCGTGCAGTTAGTACGGTACTTTGAATGCGGAACATCATTTTCCTTATGGGGTCTTGTGCAGGTACTCGGGTGTGTCCACTCGTCGAGACCGTCTAATATGATCAGGCACGATCGGTCGGTCAAGATTCTGTTCAAACATTCACAATCGAAATCAGTTTGTAGACTAGCTATAATCAAGTCGTCCAGATCACACTTCGACGTGTCTATGTCTCGTAGAGTAACTAAGAACAGAAAGTCAAAATGTTTAATGACAGCTATATCCTCTAGCTTGAACATTTTGACGTCACTTCATCTTTGGCTTGGCACCAAGTCATACATATGTGTTTACTAAAGCATGTCTTACATACACCCGCATCTGCCGTTACATATATGTGTTTGTATGTGTTACCATCGTCATTGAAAAACAGTTGCTGGTACGATGTTACAGATGTCTTCCTTGGGTTCCCAAATGGACGCCGAAGATCGATTGCTGACATTGGAGGCTGGACATAAAACTCCTCCAACGGTACAAGACCTTCTACTACTAAAGGAGACATCGGTATTGTGCTGTGGCAATCCCGGTAAAACCGAACCAGTTTTAGTCGTAAACCTGAAAAGAACACGATTATGTTGTTGTTATTATTTGTTTAAATTAATTTTCTTTGGTCAATCAGTTGCTTTTGAACTGGTCATGTGATTATAAAATTTGATTTTCTCTTCAAAGCTAAGTTTTAAACCACTCTCATGCTATCAAAGATTTTTTTTTAAAATTCAAGTAAATTTACTGTTTTTGAGAAGTGCGGATTGTATCGTTATCCAAATGTTTTTTGTTGTTGTTTTTTTGTTTAGGCCATCGGATGTATTGCATGCGATGCATTTAGGATGGAATACTTATCCAATGTAAAGCTTTTGAAACGGACACGTTTAAAACACGTTTATTCCCCACAGAACATGCTGATTTTGAATTTTCAAAGATCCCAATAATAAAAATATCTGAGCGACATCTATTTTCACCAAACGTGCACCCTAGATCATTAGACTGAAATTGGAGTCAAGTCTTAAATCTCGCATTTAATTTAGACTGGTTTCAGTTTTAACTTTTTAATAGATTATTGGGATTATTGGGATTTTAGACAGGTATACACTTTCAGTTTTGTAATCTTGTGGTTGCTCTATATATAAAAAACCGAAGACCATTCAATATCTAAAACCAATTTATACTGCACATAAACTTACGGTCTTCAGCGTCCTGTTTTATGGGGAGAGATTGTGCCCTACATGTATCCGAGTTATCACAACCAGGAAGTCTTGGATTTGAATGAACATTGAAGCCTTGGTCGTTAGCGTGATTCTGTAATTATATAGCGTTTACATGAAACTGTTTCACTGAAACTGTATTAATTTAATTATTACAACTGTTCTCAAAATTTATTACGTATTTTAATTGTTACCCAAAATTTTGTTACAAATTTGCTTAATAATGCTGCCATATTGCTATAACTTTTTTGATGTCTTGTATTTCTATAATGACGCCAACGTGCCACTATGTTGAAACGCTGGCCTACTAATCTTAAAACGCAATTACTACGTAAACAATTTTGATCATAATATCGACTTTTTTCTTTTTATTTCGAACGGCATAAATTCCCATTGAGAACATCTAATTCACAGTCATGAAAAGTCTCAATTTTTGTTAGTCAGATGACCGAGATTTTAGACTACTAGAAGACTTAGTTTCGGTTTTATAATCTTGTTTTACGCCACTATTTTCTAACTATAATAGAGACTCTTTTTAAGTCGGTTCGATATTTCTCTTTGAACATTTTAGAATAATCTGGTTCGCTCCCAGCTAGAGGCACTATCATTTTAAACATTTGACACAGTTATTCTCTGTTACATGTTAACACTGAGCAAACCGATTTTCAAGCTAAAAGATCGGCATGAAATTTATACACATTTTAAACTAAACAGAATAGCCAAGGACAACAAAAGAAGCCAAAGAGGTAAATTAAGGCACGTTTATTCTTGTATGCTGATAAACATACATCAACGAAAATTATCCAATTAAATTTAAGGAAAGTTTCTAACAGTATAAGAATAGAAATTAAACACGACACCAGTGTTATCCTTGTAACAAATAAGAAATCACTATTTTGCATCTGTATTGTGTGATATTTGTTTAAAAACACAATCGTTTAAGTCACAATAGTTAACCGACATGCTTTTGTCGCGAGTGTAGTTGGCTCACATTTTAAGAGAAAAGTGGAAAACGTTAAACATTTGATTGTTGTATACTGGTGTTTTGGGTGACAAAACCAAAACCTATGATAAACGCACACATGTAAACGAACTAAACACTAATTTACATATAAATAACACATTCCAACACGCTATTCTAATTAACGGTTAAGATATTGACTTACGTTTGCTACTGGTTGTTCATTTCTTTTTCTCTTTCCCCTTTCTTCTTCTGCATGTTTAGTTTCATCTAAAAGTTAACATATTTATATATTGTACACGAAGCAAGAAATGTGTAAGTAGTACAAACATCGAAGATACTATCATTAACTCATAGGCGGATCCAGGATTTGTAGTTAGGGGGGGGGGGGGGCGGAAAATAAACAATCCGTCTGGGGGTCCATGGGGCCGTAAGGGCCCCCGGTGGGTCCAGGGCAAAGCCCCCGGAAGCTCCTGTGTTTTAGTCATTTCTAAGGGATTCATGCACATTTCCAGAACCTCAAATATACTTTCCCAGGGTATACAATACAATGTACGAGAGCTCTAATCTACTGTGTGCTTAAGGTATGAATTAAACGGAGACAAAAATAAGATCTTTTGCACAATATATATTTTGCGTGTTTCCCACTTGGTGCATCCATGTTTGTTGACTCACTTTACTCAAAGGAAAAATATAAATGGAAGTAAGTGAAAGCGGGAATATTTAAAATACAGAAACGTATTTTACTATGAACATGTAAACTGAATTCAAGCGAGAGGAAAAATATAGCAAACACGTAAACTTTAGGTATCACAATCGCATTTTGGGTTAGGGAGGGGACGTAAAATTAAACAACCTAGTACTCCTAGTCTCGAAACTTATTGCAAATTTTTTGACATTTACATATATTTTCCTATATATCATATTTCATTAAAGAGAAAAAATCTTTGCTTGGGCAATTTTAGGGGGGACGTACGCCGGGTCCGCCCCCCCCCCCCTGGATCCGCCTATGATTAACTAGATGGGTGTTCAGTTGAACACTTGTGTCGCCCTCTGGTGCAATGTCGGAATAAAATGCAAGTAAAAAAAAGGGCACAACTCCATCAAAGAATTTGGCACCATCATGAGCGTGTTGTCATAAGCAATATAATTTGAAAGTTTGATGTAAAAATATTAAGAAATGACAAAGTTATAGCCAATGCTAAGTTTTCGTGTAAAAATCCAAGTACAAAAAGGGGCATAACTCCATCAAATGTTACCTTGACCTTGCGAATTTGGCATCATCTCGAGCGTGTTGTCATAAGCAATATGATTTGAAAGTTCGATAAAGAAAAATTTAGAAATGGCAAAGTTATAGCCAACGTTAAGTTTTCGTGACGGACAGACGGACGGACGGACAAAGCGGTCCCTATGTATCGCCATTTCTTCGAAAGGGCGACACAAAAACTACTACTGACTTGTTGTCAAAAAGCTAATTTTCCTGTATAAAATTCACTTTCTACAATGTTCTTTATTAAAATAATTGTCCCTGGGCGACATTAACATCACTCTTTAAATTGTTTACTGATCATACAATATATTCCCAATAAATAACTTACAATATAACATGAATTCTAACTGTTCACACTCTTCTATTTAATTTTAAATTGTAATTTGCTAACTAGATTTTATTCTAATATACTTAAAGAAATTAGAAACGCAACTTATTTAAACAAGAAATACATGTCATATTTAAACAAGTTGCGTTTCTAATTTCTCCAAGTACAAAAAATATAGTAAAAGAAATTAAAAACGCAACTTCTTTAATCACGAAACATATTTTGTGTTTAAAGAAGTTGCGTTTCTAATTTCTTTAAGTATATATTAAGAATTCCATGATCAGTACAAGTTATACCATAAGAAATGTGGTCCATACGAGAAAAATCGAAATTAACGATTCATTACCACTCGACCTTATTTGACATGATAATGTGTTCGCCTTACCACGCAGCTCTTCCTTCATCTCCAATGCTTTCAATTTCAGTTCCCTTATCGACATTACTTTAGCATCTTCAATTTCAGATTTAGATTTGTCTGTAACTTCTTCGATTTCACTAGTTTTCAAACTAAGTTCCCTTATTGACATTGCTTTAGCCTCTTCAATTTCAGATTTAGATTTGTCTGTAACTTCTTCGATTTCACTAGTTTTTAAACGAAGTTCCCTTATCGACATTGCTTTAGCCTCTTCAATTTCAGATTTAGATTTGTCTGTAACTTCCTCAATTTCACTAGTTTTTAAACTAAGTTCCCTTATCGACATTGCTTTAGCCTCTTCAATTTCAGATTTAGATTTGTCTGTAACTTCTTCGATTTTATTAGTTTTTAAACTAAGTTCCCTTATTGACATTGCTTTAGCCTCTTCAATTTCAGATTTAGATTTGTCAGTTACTTTTCGATATAACAAGTTTTTAAACTAATTTCCCGTATCGACAATGCTTTAGCCTCTTCAATTTCAGATTTAGATTTGTCTGTAACTTTTTCGATTTCACTAGTTTTTAAACTAAGTTCCCTTATCGACATTGCTTTAGCCTCTTCAATTTCAGATTTAGATTTGTCTGTAACTTTTTCGATTTCACTAGTTTTTAAACTAAGTTCCCTTATCGACATTGCTTTAGCCTCTTCAATTTCAGATTTAGATTTGTCTGTAACTGCCTCGATTTCACTAGTTTTTAAACTAATTTCCCTTATCAACATTGCTTTAGCCTCTTCAATTTCAGATTTAGATTTTTCTGTAACTGCTTGTATGGCGGCAAGAGCTTCGTTTCTAAGATCTTCAGCATCTTCTGTGCTGATATAAAATTGATTCTGTTTCAGCTGAAACATGAAATCATACAAATATGATAAAACAAAAACATAAGCATGTTTTTTATTACGGTACATTGCAAATCCCTTATAGAAACAGATTTGCAGGAAGCAGGAAAAGTTTATCTTGAGCAACAAAACAATGAACAAGAATTCATTACAGTTTGCTTTCTTAGTAAGGAGACTGTAGAACAGAACACCAATGTATGAGTGAGTGGAATTCTGATAAGCATGTCCTCATGTATCATTCGACTAACAATTGTTGCATATGTATTACATCAGCCACTTGTGTTGAGTCAATTAAAGTCCCATATTAAACGCTATTTGATAATAATTATTATCATGTTCAATAATCTTACTTTATTTAGTTGGTTTACTGCTTTTTGGGATTCTACGTCATATAGTAGTTGGGATTTGTCATGAAGCACATCAATCATGCTGTCTATATACAAGGCAACTTCGTCATCAGTTACTTCTAACATCTTTCTATGGAAAATTTCGTTTCGATTCACACGCGCCTTTAATAGAATGGGTAAAAAGCCGAAACATTATTGTTTATACAATTGCTGTCAAATATTTGATACAAACGGAACTTAACGACTGATAAATATTTGGATAGCTCAAATTATCAAAAGAAGACCTAATCTGATTGAGTTTGTAGACGTGAGTTATTGTTTTTAACAATTTTAGATTTCCATGTGGCAAGCGCATACACTTTTGCGTTACGTGACACGGCGATATTCAGATTTGATCTTGTTACCGAAATACAATAGTCGCTATTCGTGGTTAGCCCATGCATACACACGATTCGTTGCATTCAGTCGCTGTTATTACTTTTAGATGCTTACATGTAAATGAATATGTAGCTTATGTAAATGAACATGTTTATTGACCAGCAATAGTAATTTAAAATCAACAGACATTCGTGAAGTTCTACGATAATCATTTGAAGATTCTATAATAAGCTCGCCTTCAGATAGTAAAGTGCCGATAACATGCACATGCCAAACTTACCTGTTTAAAGTTTTCTAAGTTATCAATTACATAATCAAAAAACAAGTCGTTAATAGCGATAGACAGCAAGCCTGTCACATCAGTTTCCGATGCTGAATGAGTCGTAAGATAGCCTGATGTTCCCAGAAAACATTTAGCTAGCTCCCAGTGATCAGAGTACCATCTACTAGAGTTTTATGTTCTGGAAGCAAATTTTCAGACGAACATGATGTACAATTCTTGGCCGGGTTATTTGAGTCATTTTCGAGTTCATGTTTTAGGTCCACATGCTGCTTTAATATTTGTTGATCAATAAAGCTTGCCAGTCCATTTTTCAGAAACTTAAAGCCGTATGCAACTCTGACGCCGTATGCAACTCTGACCCAGTTTCTTTCTTTTCTGTCTTTAATATCTAATGTTTCCGCCATATCCTGCAAATTATAAAGGAAACCTTACAAAAATATTCCAATAAAAGTAGATTTTACAATACAATATCTGTTTGAAATCTAAGAATGCAGTAAACATCACAATAGCTTTTCTTAGTTTAAATTGTACATTTATAAGTAATCAGATAATATCTCTTTGTGTGCAGTATTGTGGCCGTACAACGTATACGTGTGCAAATAAGTCAGTTATCAGAGTTGCTTGAGGAGTGTTAATTGAATTAGAGTAGTGATCGTGTAAATCGCAACCGCAGGTGAAGCACTGTAGTACAGTGATGAGACTGTTTATTTTGATGTTGGGTTGTGAAATTTTTACCAGTTATTATTTTTCATTGTTTCATATAGATTCGAGGCCGGAACATCAACAGATGCTACGCTTAT
This sequence comes from Corbicula japonica, assembly GCA_038501625.1. NCBI lineage: Eukaryota > Metazoa > Mollusca > Bivalvia > Venerida > Cyrenidae > Corbicula > Corbicula japonica. The sequence continues at coordinate 241,309 of JAZAYU010000269.1, read as the reverse complement.
TGCTTCTAAGGCCCATTTGGCATACCAGATTTTACATTGTGAAGGAAGACCCCAGGTGCCCCTCCGGCCAATTTTTAGGCCCTAGCGGGCACCACCTTGTTAGGACCACCGATATTCCGCAAGCTAGATGGCAAGCTTCCTCACATGATCTTGACCCTGGTTGGTCTCGAACTCACAAAGCGGTGAAGGTCAAGTGGTTCTCGACAAAGGGATAGTTTTGCACTAAACTTAGTACATACATGTACTTGTTAAAAAGGTTTGTGTATTAGATAAAACTACTTTTGGCAAAATGACACAAATATTGCACGAATTTCACAGCAGAAGCATAACTGCTACCATTGCATTAGTTTGCATTTTGACTGTACTCGCCCTTATGACGACTCACATAGATACACCTCTGAATTGTCAATAAAAAAAGAAGCAAGCACTTCGTTCGAGCAGTGAGAAAAACAAGAAACAAATAGTTTGTGCATAGTAGTAGGAAAGAATTTGGCTTATCATTGATTTTAGATTTGATCAGCGTCTGTGTTATTTTTGCCGTCATTTAACGAGATAATATTATGCTAACTCATTTCCATTGTATTCATTATAATGACAAGAATATCCTTGTTCTGATGAAGTACATTGACCCATCGTTATAGACGCTCACGCAACCGTCATCTAGCTATGGTAAAACAATGTTCTCACTCAACCATCTTACAAAACTGTACAACGTAAATGAATAGACAAGTTTACTCCACATAATTATGCAAATGATATAGCATCTGATGTTTACTCCACATGCTTTTAGCAAATGATATAGCATCTGATGTTTACTCCACATGCTTTTAGCAAATGATGTAGTATCTGATGGAGATCTATGTAAACCAGAGAACTGTTCCTTTTCACCCACTTAATCTTAATACATTATTATATGGAAATCAACAGCTGTCGGATATGGACAATATTTGCATTTTTAAAGCAGTTAAAAAGTTTATAAAAAAAACTAAGAGATTCGCGTCTCAAACTAGTTAAAATATACAACATCTCATCGATCCACAATTGGGGTTTATTCATAGTTCATTGTTTATACAAAGAATAAGAATAAGCCATTTTGTGTGTAATAACATTAAAAACGTAAGTGAATAAATACTTTATTCCAAGATACATTTGTAAATTCACTGTATGGGCAGGGCCGTAATTAATGTGGTGAGCACATGTGGCCCAACCTAATTGCTATATTTTTGTAGGCAATGAATTATGTTTACATCAAATCAGATCTAAATCGGGAGATACACGATTGCTTTATAGATAAATATTGACATACAAATTGTCATGCTTTTAGATAATGGACACTAATTAAAAATTGCCTATATCTGCATGTCGTTATATTATATTATGGTCTTTCACTTATAATTGCCTATATATGGCCGACATTAAATTTAGACTTTGAGGCCTAAAAAAAGAGGTTTGTTTCTGGTTACCCGACCGACCGTCTCTTTTTAGCGCCGACCGTAACTTTTTTTCAGCCCTCCCAAAAATTGTATGAAAAGCCGACCGGGTATTTTGACCGAGGAAAAATTTTGTTATTTTCGGACAGAATATCCGGTGCAAAATAACAGCCAGCACCGTTTCATTTTTGGAAAATGTACTTTCACTTTCTTCTCTGGTGCTAGTTTTAACTGTTAAACGTGTAATTTTCTCCATGTATCACTATATGTAAACCCCGTTGCGTGTGCTTTCGGATCAAGGTTGCTAGTTCCATAATTGAATTCGCCGAGGTAAACAATCATGGCTGTCAAAGTTCGGCGAGCCAGTAAAAATATTCTTTTTGATCCACCGACGACTTCATTGAAGAATTAAGGAAGCAAATAGATTAAGATTTCTGTTCCATGTGCATACGTGATACATGTACGGCGTAAATGCAGAATCGTTGAATAATGGCTTTATGAGTGAACAATTATTTACTGATATTTATATCGTAAAACAGTTAAAGAAACAGCACTGATCAAATTATTAACCCTGCTTTGGTGGTAGTGATAGAACTTTTACCATCATTGAAGGGATATGTATATATTTGATTATCTGTTTATTGCAACAATATCACGAATGTAAAGCTAACAAGAAAAGTATAACACAGATGTGTTATATGTGGACGACATTTGAAAGAGGTTAGATGTTGGGTGTAAGAGTTCATGCAGGTGATGGATTGTTTTTAAACAAAGAAATAATCAGTGATAATATATTGTTGTCTTTTATTGGCGAAGGGTATTGAACGTTGAAGGATGTGCTTGTGTATTACATGTAGTTGTGGAACGCGTTGAATACAAGGAGTGCGGTTTGAAATGAAATAAACCGGAAATGGTATGGCTTGGGATTTATGATGAAATTTGTTTGCTGAACATTTACAAGTTTGCAGTAAATGTAGTGAATGATTTGAAAACAAACGTTTTCCTTTTAAATATTATGATAACTAGCTGGAAAATAGTGGAAGAGATGGTTGATATGGTAACATGCATTATGCCAGAACTATATGTGTTGTTATGTATTCATTTAGGATGAAAAATAATTTCTCACATTTTAAGGATTTACTACACTCCTCCTTACACCTTTATCGATAAAAAAGAAAAGTATCAACATTTCTAAAACGGAAAAATGCCTTTCAATGAAATTTTGCACAAATAAATGTTAATTTTGTTTAGTTTGATAATTTTCTTTTTAATCGATGGTCGAACAAGGAGGAGTTTAGTGGATCGTTGAGAGCACGCAAAATTTCATAAATGTAACTGATTTTTCATTATTGTCATTGTAGATTTTCATAAGTAAATACTCTACTGAGAGCTATGTAAGCCAGTCCTCCTTGTAATATTGTTTTCTCGATATCAACAGCATCTGAAGATAATGTTAGACCTTGCACTTTGTGGACAGTTACACCAACATTTAATTTTCATGAAGGAGTTACCTGGAAGTTAAACATTATCATAGCACTAACCACATTACAATGAATTTGCTCTATATAAACTCAACAGTACCTTTCAAAATTTCCCTACCACGAACATGGCAATTTCTTTCAAATTGGTACTTTCAGGATGAAAATCTATACTAACTTTCTATATTCAGACACAGCATCTTGATCCCGTAAACCAGGGGGCTGGGGGATGGGAGGGGGTGGGGGTGAGTCACACTGCAATACCAACTCAAACCAATTTATTCTGAACAACAGAAAAAGACCGACAAAAATGGTTATACAATCATTATTTACTTTATAGTGTGTTTATACTCTATACATAGATCTATTTATATACTCAATTATAAATAGCTTGAGCTGGTACTTAACGTTCGCTAACGCTTAAAAGAAAACACAAAACTCATCGATACCTTTATAACCTGGCTCAAATTCCCGATCAACAGTGATCTAGAAAACGAAACTATCTAGTAGATGTAGATAACAAAAACTTACCGCAAACAATCCTATATGACTATATCCACTCGCACTACCTAATCATGTATAGACGATTCTATTTTTTAATTGAGTCCGAATAATCCCCCCTGACAAATACTCTTCAATCGCCCCGTCCGCCATTACGGAAATGAAAACAAATAATGTAGCCTATGTAATACTGATCCCATAGGGGATGAATTTCACTATTTGTTTTTGATTTTTTTAACAGAAACAGAAAATATATTCCAGTCGAGTTTACTAAACACCCTAAAACATTAAAATTACTTATGAATAGCAAGGCTAGAATTTATTTTCTTTCCTCTTATCCAGTAACCAGTTTTGCAAGAAGGTAATACTCACTTTCAGATCAACGATCTCAATTTGGATGTGGTTTAGTGCTTATCCTATTTATACTCATTTCTTGTTTTCTATTATGCTTATGTACAATTGTGTACATGTATTTCACTTGTTTGTTCACATGGTGTTACTATGTGTTTGTAATCAACTGTTGCCTCTCTTAGGCCCCAACGCGTGTGATGTGAAATAAAAAGTTGAAATTTGAATAGAGATCCATTGGTCAAAGACGATATAATTGAGTGAGGCCAGTTTGTGAGACATTAACTTTGACACGTGTGTTATTCTGTCTACGTCTATAAATGAAAATATGTAACCTCTTAATAATAAAAAAAAACACAACTGTATTTAATTAATTTTCTATATTATAAGTTACAACTTCTTGTAAAAAAATTACCTATCTCTGCAAATTAAGAATTAAATGGTATTACTGTTAACAAGGTACGGTTATAGTTTCCCTTATTTATCTCATAATGTATTCCCCTTGCTTAGAGACATTGTTCCTTACTCTTTAATTGATTGGTACAACTTTAGCCTTCATATTAAATTGGCAACTAGTGTAAATCCAGATCAGTACCGCACCTTATTTGTATCTACACTGTTACATTTCTTGAAACCTTATTTATAAAAAGAACACTGGTACTGGTTGTACATCCTGATCAGAATATATGGATATGCCGGTCGATCTGGATCTGCACATGGGTACACATCGGATGTGCCCGATCTTATATAATGAAACGTGATCTACACTGACCATCTGTACTGGTTAATTTCAACTTTCATGAAGTTGTCTACAGCATTGGTTTTACCCTTTACTTCACAGTTTCGACTTTTACTGTTCACATTGACAGTAAAATAACTTTCTTTGAAAAGGTTTGAAACAAAACGAAAGCTGAAATTAATTACATAAATATTGTATTTTAGTTTACATACTAATTTATCATGAAACATGATTGAACAATAATTCAGCTCATCTGTTTTAAGTTAAACTGAGTTACAGTATTTTTCACATCTGTGACCAATGTAGACCCTGGTACTAAAATATAGATCCTGGGTCTACAGTGTTCACTTTTCATTATCACCATCACCAGGAACAATAAATCGAAAACCATGTACATTGAATGAATGAACAATTTCATTGCTTTTCCATCATAAGCTTGGGTGTGGATCAATAGGTCGATTTACAAGTCAGTTCAAAATTTTAAACTCTACCCTCTATTTATAGTTGCATTCAAAAACACAATTATTCCAATAAAATGCTTGATATCTGTCATTGTTTGGCACGAATTTCGAATTTTGATATAGGATTACTGTATAGCGTTGTCAAGGACTCTAAGGAATTTTCACCTCTGTAATGGCGGACAGTCACGTGACGTAAAAATGGCGGCGGTCAAATTCAGGGTATTGGAATCGTCTATACATGCTTTGCGTGATGAACGCCATCTTGAAAAACCAGACGGGTCAGTTCAAGGTTATCACGAGAAATCACAACAATCAATTATCTGACTAAACCTACATGGAATTGCATCTTGGTCATGTAAATATTTTGTTTATATATAAACATAAAACTTTTGCATACATAATCTACGACATAATTTAACAATAAAAGTCCTTGGGTAAAACCGTACTGTTGTACATAAAACATGGTTCCCGTTCAGTACTAGACGATCTATATATAAAGCCGGGCCACATGGTACTCAACATTCGCTATAAACCTCTATTTAAAGCCGGGCCAAAATTCCCCTTCGGCCGGACTAGTTGTACTATAGTAAAGATCATCAAGTAATAGTTACACAGTAATAATATATTATGACCCATAATTCGTCCAGAAAACGACTTGATATGATTTGAAAGTGAGGCACAGTAGTTGTAAGAAGTGGTAGGTATTAAGGCAAGTATATCCAACATATTTTTTTACAAAAATGGTCATGAACAAATCAACAATATCCATGCATTAAACCACATTACGGCATTACACATCTGATTGTAATTAAAAGAATAATTATGAATATTACATGTTAAGCAAAACAATTCAACTTCAAGCTGAAACACTGGTTTATTATTTTCAATAGAATTACAGTATAAAATGCTGGGAGATTTCCCTTTTCTACACTTCAATATCTTAAAAGATACCTCGAAAAAAGATAGATACTAATTTAACAATTTTAATTTTTGATGTACTTACTTACACCAAAGCCTACCTACCGACCCATTGTTTTTTCAAAGATGTAACCAGAAACAAACCTATTTTTTTAGGCCTGATAGGCATTTCCGTATCTGTTCATGAACAGGCTCAATCAAACCGAGTCTGCAATATTTCATAGTTGTCGTGTTCGGTGGATTTTACAGTTCATTTTTCATCTATTGTAATAGTTTTTGGTGTCTTTTAAAAAAATATCCTTCTCTAAAGTTCACTATTTCTAAAATTATGTTTTATGTCTTATTTAAAATGAATCCTTTTCTCAAGTTCACCTTTTCTTTAATTGTTTTTGTGTCTTATTTAAAAATCAATCCTTCTATAAACCAATGCTCGTTTTGCCTCTCTAATTTATGGGTGTGCATTGTCTGGATGTCGCAATTTAAGATATGCTAATTTAACTTTTCATAATTTTTCCATGTTCTAACCCTGATTACGCAATCTAATTTAAAATTAAACGATTCATGTTATGTGAAAATGTGTCTTCGTGATGTTGACGTCACTGCTAGAAATGTAATCAGACGACATTTCTAGGAAGGACCTTCGCGGGAATAAATAAACAATGTCATTTCGTTTTAAATACAATGCGTATTGTTCAGTAGAAAATGAATTAAAATGTAAACATAATTATGATTGTTCTTTCTGAATATAGCAAATATGAAACATGATGAAATTATTACCAAAGACAATTTGCATGACGCAGCTCAGCTGAGTGTATCTTTTTTACCAAACAAGTTAGTTTTGTTGTGTTTTATAAAGTAGTATATAATTTATCTATATAACATAAAAATTGTCATTTTATTCAAAATACTGTTAGAAAAGACCCTTCAAAACGCCTCATTCTTTATGGATTTCGCAAACATGTAGACATTTTGATTCTGCTTTTCATAACAAGAAAAAAAACGTCGCCACATGACGAAAATCAGATTTTCATTTAATACTTATATTTTATAGTGAAAATATCTAGTTGATAACTGCTGAAATGGACAGGTCATAAAGAAAAATAAATTTTAGTTACATTGTACATTTAAAAAGAATTAAAATGCAGAGGAAAGCAGAGGTGAGATACAATTATCAACCCAGACTACCAAAACCCCATCGTTGATGAAATTTGTGTTGTTGGTTCGAGCCCTGGTGGGGGTGCGGGGTGGAGGCCACTTCTTTGATCACAGACATCTACGTAGCAATCCCAGGTTGCGCCTTTGTTTAAGCTACCCACACACTAAATTTGGCGTCAATAGGTCAAAGCAAATTTAAGTATTTACGCAGAAACTGAATTTCTATATTTAGCAGTAGTGACCTTGACATTGATCACATACATCTAGCTATCAATCCCAAGTTGCATCTGGATATAAGCGATCCACACACCATTGTCAATAAGTCACAGCAAACTTAAGTTATTAAACTATATTTCTATTTTTAGCAACAGTGACCTTGACCTTGATCACAGACTCACGAGAAGCAATTCCAACTTGCATGTCATGTAAAATTCCCACACACCAAGTTTGGTGTCAATAGGTCAAAGTAAATTCGAGTTATTAAAGTGCAAAAGGGGCAAAACTTTGGTAAAACACAGTCAGTGGTTATGAAACTTGTTCTCATAACTGGTATTGTGATGTCAGACAAATATGGTAAGTTTCAAAACTGTACATCGAACGGCTACTAAGAAAAAGACAATTTTCACAAAAAAAAATACATAACACAATTTCTAAGTGAAAAGGGGCATAACTTTGGCAGAATACAGCCAGAGGTTATAAAACTTGTCCTGATAATTGGTATTGTGATCTCAGTCAACTATGTTAAGTTTCAAAGCTTTATCTTAAACGGTTACTGAGAGAAACACAACTTTTACAAAAACTTAAAAAAATGTTGACGCCCGCCAATCTCACTAAAGTCAGATCTAACAAAATGTTAGATCTGATGACAGCCCGCAGATACCGTGTGTACGTTATAGCGGTTTCCCCGATTACTATTTTTAGAAATTGTCAACACAGGAAGCATGATTTATAACGCTCGCAAAATGATCTGAAAATGTCATTACATTAGAAATGAATGTAATACTTCACAAGCACATATATCTTCTGTGAAATGTGTCTTACATAGGCTGTCAACACTTCCCATGGTTTTAAATACTATGTCTACTTTCACTTTTGCGATTTTGTAGGCGACAATATGATTGGTTCAAAGGGTTAGTGATAAAAGCACGTTTTGGTTACTCGTCGTCAGATCCTGATAGCGTAGCGGTTTTCAGGAGATGATTTTAATCAGATTGGACGCCCGCCCGCTCGCCCAACAACATACCCCAGTCTAATAACTAGGATTTTTTAAAGAAAACCTGGTTAAAAATTAATAGCATAGTGTTGGACACAGTATGCGAAAAAGTGTTAAAACATATATGTCAAAATTATAAAATACCTTATTTTCGATTTCCTTCGTCCATAAGGTTCGCAGTTCCTCACCAATATCGTATCAGAATGTGATCGACTTACGTATAATACTCAAAATTTGATCAGGACCACTTTTGCAGTCTAATCATTATTGATTTGATTACCATTTTGAACAGTTTATCATATTTATTTTACTTTTTTTTGGTATTGCTCATTTGATAAAACCGATGAATAAGTCATCTGTGATGAATTATTAAACTGAAACATGAGTGCAGAATTATCTTTGCGGGAAAACTTACAGCTGCAAGAGTGGCTCTTATCAAATTTTGAGTAGTATATTTGCTTTCTTATCAGCATTCTAATTTTTAACTGACGATATGCGTAACAGGTATTACGGAGCCCCTAAGGTGACAAATATTAATTCGTTTAAATAACGAATCCTACTATTTCGTTTAAACGAAATATTAATACATACCTCGTGTAGGTGTTGCACACAGGTTTAGAAATGGACAAAGAAAATCGGCTTAAATTGATCAAAGAGTATTTAGACATGGGAATGAAATATAAAGAGATCCTTACTGTTCTTTCATCAAGACACGGTATTCATTTGAGCATCCGGCAGTTTATCAGAATTTTGGACATGAATGGGTTGTGTCGAAGGAAAATGGAGCAGGATATTATTGCAGCTTATGAGTTTATTGTTGACCAGCAAAAATCATCCGCGTCCTTACATGGATATAGATGGATGCATGAAAAGTGTAAGTTTAATGGCATCAATGTCAACAAGGAAGATGTTCGTTGCTTGCTCTCGCTTATCAACCCGGTAAATGTGCTTCTCAGGAAAAGCCATCGCCTACAAAGAAGAGTGTATGTGTCTAAAGGTCCCAACTATATCTGGCACATGGACTCATATGACAAGTTGCGTCCGTATGGAATATGTATAAACGGCTGTATTGACGGCTACTCCAGGCAGATAGTTTGGTTGAATGCGTATCGTACTAGCAGTGATCCTGCAGTCGTTGGTTCATACTATATTGAGAGCACAGAAAAGCTAGAAGGTGTTCCTAGGATCGTGCGCTCTGACATGGGAACAGAAAATGGTATCGTGTGCGAGCTTCAAAGATTTTTTCGTGATAGCGATAATGATGACTTTCACGGCGAGAAAAGTTTCCTGTATGGAAAGAGTATGTGCAATCAAAGAATTGAGTGTTGGTGGGGTATGCTGCGCAAACAATGTATACAACATTGGATGCGACGGTTCAAGACCTTGACTAGCACCGGTGACTTCGACGGGAGCTTTCTAGACAAGAACTTGATGTTATTCTGTTTCCTGCACATCATACAAGTAAGTATAACAAATACTCTATTATGTTATATTGCCAATAATGTATTAGCATTTATCTACCGTTATGATCATGTGGGTGTGATTCACAAATTTTATTTAACTGAGCTATTTGTCGTGTTAATCATATAGTCACTTTAAAAAATTAATACTGTATAGCGCTAAATATTGGCGGTGTCAAATTTTGGCGTATTTTAAAGTGTTTTAAATTGGCGGGGTCATAAATTGGCGCAAACAAACTAGACCGCCAAAATAAAACCTTAAATGAAAAATCGCATGTCTAAAATTGGCGTTTACACAGATCGCCAAAGTAAAACATTTACATTCAATATTCATCACCACATTATTATAATACAAGTGTGATAACATTATCACAGCTACCTTATAATAGATTGCTTTGTTTGATGCACGACATATTCTCATTATATTATATTTTTATCAAACTGAGAAAACTTCGAAATAATATGTGCTAGTGTATCATAGTTGTCCACCTTCAAGAAAAATGGCGGTGTCATTAATTGACGGTGATTTTTATTGGCGGTGTTTTATATTGGCGCAACTGACCCTGACCGCCAATATAGACAAAATTAAACCAGTTTAGTCTGCATTTGAATTTGATGTTTTTATTCTTTTAATAAAAAAAAATTGTCATTGATCAAGTGATTTCACATTGGCCGTGATAATGGCCTCGGACAGTCATATTCGCCCTGTAATTTCGGCCTCGGGCCAATATGACTATCCTTGGTCCAATATCAATGCTAATAACTTTATTTATAACATTATAAATATTATGCAACGATATTCTATGTTGTTTTGCAGTACAGTTTGTATATCGTTCCAAGGCGGTTCCACCTAGTACATGTAGTACTTGTACGTATTATTGTATGGCCTTGTCACGTTTATTTTTTTGTGGGTTTTTCTTATATTTTGTCATTTGTTTCGTGTGTTCGTGATTGTACTTGAGTTTTTTACGTGTTTGTAACTGTGTTCTAGTCATAAACATGTTCACGTTCTCTTTTGTATAATAATGCTCTTATCGCTCTGGTCTGCGTGGACGTGCCTGAAATTGTGTACGTGATTTTAGCACATTTCATCAGAGTTTGCTTTTAAATATATTGAATTGTCGTTTTTATTGGCAGGGAGAACTAGATGCGACTGTTGAAGTGTGGAACAATCATTTAATACGGCCATCCAGGACTCAGTCTCTTCCCTTTGGCAGACCAAACATCATGTATCGTTTTCCTGAGCTATGGGGATCGGCAGATTACCTATGTAAGAAAAACAAGGACTACTTCGACGTGCGTAGGACAATCATCCGGAAAAGGACGGTTATCCCTTGCGACGAGGATGTATACGAATGGTGCATTCAGTATATGAGTGATAAAAGTCTGAGCCTAGACAATGACGCCGGCAAAGCTACTTTTATCTAACCTTAAGGAGAGATATTAAACGAATGTTAGTATGAACAGATCTATCAAATCTGAGAAGCGTAGTACAAATAACAATTTTATTTGTTATATCGGAAGCAATTCAAACAACTTATGCTTGGTAGATGGTACGCCGTCTTATGACTATGGGAGTTAGCTTTCTATTTGTTGTCAACAGAAGACTAAGACAACTCGTCGCTTCAGGGTTCTATCATTGACCGCAAACATTAATTAATGTTATCTAAACTAGTTCCTACGTGTAGGTAAACGTTCACCTACATTTTCTCGCCTTCAAAAGTAACTGGTAACTGACCGATTTTTGAAAAATCGAAATTGAAAGTTTAAGTTTACTCAAGCATACAGAATGTACCACTATATTACAGAATTATTGAAATGACTAACATTCTTGTTTACTTTTTACATTAATGTTCAGTTAATACTTTTTGAATAATTTTAAAGAAAGTAAAATATGAGAATGAAAAATATATATATATAACTAGAATGTGTCCTTGGGCAATGATGCCCCCACTGCTGCAACAAAATTTGTATTAACAAAGGGCCATAACTCAAGTAAAAATGTTTGCACGAAAAATTCCTTTCTTAACGATCATCTACACATCCTGTTTGATCAACTGTGCAAGTTTGAAAGAAATCCGCCTCATCGTTAAGGAGTTGATGCCTCAAGATTTGGGGACGTACAGACGTACGAATGGACAAGTGCAACTCTATATGCTTCCCACTTTGTGCTTGTTGTGTATCAAGAGAGTTAACTCTTGTAAGCTTACAGTACATGTGCATGCGGTGTTATCTGTTCTTGTTCAGTGTATAATACTTGATGCCATCAGCTGTAGTCTTTAGTTCTTAGTACGCTCGCATACAATAAACATGTATCTAGAAATCAGTGTTGTTTCTTGATATGAACTTAAGGACTCACAAACACAATAGTGCTGGCATAAAAAATTTACAGAAAAGAATTATATAAAAAATAATTAAAAAGGATATGTACAACTAGGCTTGGTGACCAAACACTCCTGAAATCCCTCAAGCGGTTTCGGAGAAGAAGCGATGACAAGTTTTTGCGTGACATTTCGGATGTGTGACCGTTGGTCGGTGGCCACTAAACAAATGTCCGAGCTTATTAAGCGTTTTGGGGGGAAAAGTGGCTCAAGCAGCGCAGCCACCGTTTGGGTCTCTTGGTCACGAGCTCAATCCTGTCCCCAACTATTTACTGAGAACAGGTGAATGAAAATATAACTCCATTTGTAAGTTCTAAATTCCTTTTTAATTCTGGTGGACTTATCAATATTCAAAGTTATTTGATATTCGTCTTTCAGCATCCAATCCGTTTAAAGATTTGTTTTGCTTTTCATTATTGACATTCGTTTATTTAAATGCTAACAGCTTGAAAATAATTAGTATGATTAGTACTTTCAGGTCAAACAATTCATCGAATTTTATAACTTTATGCCTGTTTGAGCCCAGCATATCACTTAATGCTATGGAAAGTTCTGCAGTTCTTCGACATAAGCTATGAAGAGCGGAGTTTGCTTTGGTGGGTGTTGGGGCACAATGGTCGTGATAAGCAAGAACAAAGGGAATATACAGTCTATAATCTGACACATGGGTATGTATTTAATCACTTCTTGTTAGTTATCTACGTGAACGTTTGTGTATAACGAGATGTAGATTTGGGTCCGAACCTTAGCACAATTGGAAGTTCGCATGTCCGCAAGTTATATAGTAGTCATTTTCTGGACGAATTATGGACAATAATGCCTAATATCGTATATAATATTTACTAGTAACTACCGGTATTAGTAGGGGACTATTAATGCGTTCATGTATTTCGACCCAAGAAAGCACTTTAATATTCTTTTTGTGAAATTATGTCTTTTTGTGTAAATTTAGAGACTTTTGGCAATTGAATTTTATTATGGAAATTCGTTTTGTTAAAGAATTGTTTTGAGTAATTGCAAGACAATAAAAGCACTTTTGTAACTTTCTCTTCTGCAGAAAGCGAAAACTAACTTATTGGTCGTTGTCCTTTACTTATAGATTCGAGGAAAGCACGGTACCAGCTTTATTTGTAGATTTAATGCTATAAAATAAATAAATAATAAATGCAATTGATCATTCAAGGTAAATAACAGATACCGAATGTTTTCTTATTATATTTAATCGTTTAATTCGTGTCTTAAATACATAGCGGTTCTTCTTTCTACATATATCAAGCGTGAAATAAGTGCAGATTTCTTGTCTTCAAAACGTTCAGTGAAACCTTGGAAATAGTGATAGCGCTAGCATCTGTTATAGTGACGAGGTACAACTGACTCGATCCGTTCAAATATTATAATAGCTATATTCTTTGTGTTTATTTTTAATTGTTACATTAAGATCAGTAGCTCACATTCATTTCTGTAACTATAACTTCGCGTAAGACTGAACGTGGATTAGGAAAGTTCCTTGGATGGGATGAGAAATTATTTAAAGAAAGCTGTTGTACCTTTATCCAGCGTATACATGTACGTCACAAATTGAAATTTCGTCATCTTACTTCTGCTTATCAATTTATTTTAGAATTAAGCATTTATTCAATTTTAGTCTCAAACGACGGAAACGATACATAATTTTGAACTCTTTTATTTGTGATGTTGAAAAAACTGATAAGAGTAATTTCTCCTTTCGATCAAATCTCGTTCATTTAATAAATACATGTAGGTTATATTGGCTAATTTTTACATCCAATGTTACAGCAGTCTGTAGATTTAACGGGAAAATAACTAGCAGCATTACTCATTTTCGAATTGCATACATTACATTTGCTGGTGCCAGAAATACATATATTTATGATCACAGGTGACCGTATCATTGTTAAAAAATAAAATTCCAATAAAGAAAAAAAGTTTTTTGTGTTTTTGATATATTATAATCAAGGTTCCTAAGAAGCGGGTCCCATACACTGATAGGGACCTCAAAGAACTGAAAAATTTTATCATTTAAACAAACAAATCTAGCTGAAACAATACAGCAATAGATGAGTCTTGTATCATGCTAACATGTCGCGAAAACCGATTTGAATTTCCTCAAACCGATTTTTTGCTACAGCTTTTCATACAGGCTCAAACATTGCCTAACGCTTTAGTCGACATCGATGAGGTGATCGCAAAAAACCATTTCGGTTACGGCATTACCTAGTGTCTATCCGCTTCTATGAAATATTCACACGGCGCATAGATAAAATACATAGTTTTCAATCATTATCTACCAGTAACTTGTACCTTTTCTCGATCTAACGCTAAAATCTTCGTTGTTTTTGTTTGCGTCATCTCAAATATTTACTTTGACAGCCATGATGCTTCCGAATGACTTCGGACAGTTTACGGAAATCGCCGATGTCAAATTTTGCAACGATTTCTTCGATTGGCTGGTAGTCTAAAACGCCAGCCAATCGGAAAAACAATTGTATAAAATGACATCGGCGATTTCCGTAAACTGACCGAAGTCATTCGGAAGCATCATGGCTGTCAAAGTAAATATTTGAGATGACGCAAACAAAAACAACGAAGATTTTAGCGTTAGATCGAGAAAAGGTACAAGTTACTGGTAGATAATGATTGAAAACTATGTATTTTATCTATGCGCCGTGTGAATATTTCATAGAAGCGGATAGACACTAGGTAATGCCGTAACCGAAATGGTTTTTTGCGATCACCTCATCGATGTCGACTAAAGCGTTAGGCAATGTTTGAGCCTGTATGAAAAGCTGTAGCAAAAAATCGGTTTGAGGAAATTCAAATCGGTTTTCGCGACATGTTAGCATGATACAAGACTCATCTATTGCTGTATTGTTTCAGCTAGATTTGTTTGTTTAAATGATAAAATTTTTCAGTTCTTTGAGGTCCCTATCAGTGTATGGGACCCGCTTCTTGGGAACCTTGATTATAATATATCAAAAACACAAAAAACTTTTTTTCTTTATTGGAATTTTATTTTTTAACAATGATACGGTCACCTGTGTTTATGATTACTTTCTTAACATAAGTTTACAATAACCGGTAGATTTATATTACACTTTATTACATGTCGGCTTGAATTTTGTGTGTTGTTAAAGGTTTTCCTGAGTTGGAATATTGATATGGTCAGCATTAAACTTTCGCACTATCAGTGAATTTTAGATTTACAGTTATGAGATACCATTATTCAAACGGTTACAGTTTAGTATGGATGTTTCAACATTTTGTTGTTGATGTTGTTTTTTCGGGTATGATAGAGCAATGCTATACGACTATTCCTATTGAACTTGGTGTCATAACTTAATCTATGACTAACTAGAATACGGTATAAATAATTTATATTCGTTCGGTTGCAGCGAATTAGAAAATAAATGTTATAAAATTATGAAAGTCTTGTGCGTTGGAAAGTGACACAGCCAAGATGGTTACGTTAAAGATACTCTTCGATACAAATTATGGTGTCTTTAACCCTAGGATTGTAGGCATTTACTGTTTAATATTTATATTTCACAACGAATATTTTTTTATTATGCATTGTGATGTTTTCCATATGAAAGTTTGATCTTAACATAAGCTTGAACTTAATGTTTATGATAAAGTTTCAAAACTTATTTGACACTTAGAATTTTTTGTAATTGTTGAGGAATACTATTTATAGCCTAAGTTGTGTTAGCACTTTAATGAATATTCTACTTCAATTTGCCTTGGTATTTACTCACAACAAAGCAAATTATATTCTCAATTTCTAAAAGATTGACTTCAGACCGAATATCGTTTTAATATTTTTACAAGTCGGACTTATGATTGACATTTAGTTTTCGTGGTTTTGTTTAACTTAAATCACGTGTAAAAACCCGATTAGCTGGGTTGTTTTTATCATGTGACTTTTAGACTGATTGTCTGTTTAATCTATTACAGATACGTCACTTGGCGAATGGTGTGTTAGCCCTATTGAGGGTGTGTGGCCCACGATGGGTCTTTGTGTGCCCTATTTAGGGTGTTTGATCCACGATGGATCGTTGTTTGCCCTATTGAGGGTGTGTGGCCCACGATGGGTCTTTGTGTGCCCTATTTAGGGTGTTTGATCCACTATGGATCGTTGTTTGCCCTATTTAGGGTGTGTGGCCCACGATGGGTCTTTGTGTGCCCTAATTAGGGTGTTTGATCCACGATGGATCGTTGTTTGCCCTATTGAGGGTGTTTGATCCACGATGGATCGTTGTTTGCCCTATTGAGGGTGTTTGACCTGCGATGGGTATGTCTTTTGCCCTATTGAGGGTGTTTGACCTGTGATGGGTCTGTTTTTGCCCTATTGAGGGTGTTTGACCTGCGATGGGTCGTTGTTTGCCCTATTGAGGGTGAGTGACCTAGCAGTCCCATTTTCGTATTAAACCGACGGTCAGGTCATAGTACAGTTTTTGCCATTAATTGTTTATGACCGTAGCTTGATACATTTCAGTATAAAATTTCGATTTTTGGCAAAAGCTGTAGGCTATTTCAGATTATCTATATGGTCTTCTACTTGTTGATGTACTGGTACGACATCTTCGTTATCATGAATGCGACAGACGCAGATGCTTATTGTCGACGCATCATTTTGTTGAAGGTAAAATGTATCAAGGGAAGTTCTCTCTTTGTTTAACTCGATATAAGTACTGGCAAATACGAAACCTTATTCCTAAATATGGTGTTGTTGTTGATTATGTGATGTATAGAACATTAGAGAATAATTGATTTACTCACTCTAACAGAGTGAGTAAATAAAATTATTTCTCGTTTGGGATATACATATTTGTGCTGGTGTTTAGTGAAGTAAATACGGTTTTATGTTTATTACGGTAATGTTATGCTTAGTGACTTGGCGGGAGAATACACGAGAATTTCGAGGTGTAAAGGATATATAAGGCAATAATGTTACTCTATCTGCACTCCAGGTTTTCATATTTGCCAGTCATGAGTGAAGACGACTACAACATATTGGAGAAAACACACGAGATAAGTGGGAATGACCCACCCACCCACCCGTCGGGTCTGCTATTGTTAAAGTGTCTGCGTTATTAAACTGTAAATAGTAGTCGCCGTTTTTTAAGGACATAACCAGATTAGATGTTAAGAAATGTTAAAACAACGTGCATTTTGAAATGTTAGTCTTTAGAATATTAAACACGTTTATTGCTGATGCTTCATTTTAAAATGATAAAATTTGTTAAAAATATTATGCAAGTTTATTATGGATGCTTCATTTTAACATGTTTAAAATTGTTGTAATATTATTAGAAATTTTGACTGTCTTAATACATCTATAACTGGCGACGATACAGACGAGGTTTGAACATTGGGTATAAAGGGAGGTAACTCGTTGGCGAACTCCAATCATTGGAGACAATATACGTTTTAAAAGGAAGTTACTCGTTTGTGAATTTCTAACATTTTTTACAATAGACGTTTCAAAGGGAGGTAACTCGTTGGCGAACTCCCAGCTTTGTGGATTACATACTTATTAAAGGGATGTAATTCGTTGGCGAATTACCAATGTAATTTGATTTTTTTTATTGTAGTATTTTATATGATTGTCTAATGTCATAAAATTTTTCGCTCGTAGACGGTTAAAAAATAGCGTCGATTCATATTCAGCAATTCTAATTGAAGTCTGCGTATAATGCTATTTATTAAATATTAGTCTAAACCAAGCCACGACAGTTTTATGTCAAGCCTTAATTAATCCTTGAAGTGGTTAACCACATTTATTGTAGATGTTTCATTGTAACATTATTGATAATATTTTATTCAATTCTGTTTTAGTCTCTTCACAGAATAGACTTACAGCCTTAAGATGACAGAACCAGATGTACAGCAACAAAGCACATTTCCAGAAAAAAACGGCCTTAATTTTATTGTAATATAAGTACTGCCAAATACGAAACCTTTTTCCTAAATATGGTGTTGTTGTTGATTATGTGATGTATAGAACATAAGAGAATAATTGATTTACTCACTCTAACAGAGTGAGTAAACAACTGCAGGTATGGTAATGATTTTATGATAGTGCTGAGCATAGGTATGCACCAAAGTAAAATTTTAAAACATCTGCGAATACCAACAGTTAATATAAATAGGAGATGTTAATAGCCGTACAGTGGTAAAACTACCGAAGAAAACCCCAAAAACTTGGTTCTATATAAAAAAATTAAAACACTATGATCCTGTCTTTTAAAACAGTTTATTAAAAACATTCAATGAACCTAACAATCTCAGCGGGATAATTATTTATTCAAATGGTAAATTATAAACGTGTTGAAGTCCCTGGCGTTATTATAATAACATTGATTCTGATATCCATGGCTTCCGCGCTTTGGAACTCGTATTCACACTTCAGACTAATCTAAATATTTGTTTAAACTTAGTTCAAATAATAATTATTTGACTAAAGTCACTAAAATTAATAGAAAACCGTATGCTGAGTCATGTACCCGTTTTCGCAGGTAGCAACATCTTTTATTTGAAAATTAAATTTTTAAAATTATTTAAGAAAAAAGATAGAATTTACTTTAATTATAAACGAAAACCTGACGCTGGTATGTTAACCTTTTCTTTAAGAAACAATGAATAAAACATCTGTGTCGCTCTTCATCTTCGATGTGAGGAACCTAGTGCTTAGCCAGCCCTGAATTCAGCAATCCGTGAACAAAAACGTCAGTGTGCGGCAGTTTAAATACACGCTTTCCATGATAAATAAATAGTGTGACAGTGTTTCAGGTCTTCTTCCTCTTGCATAAAAGTTATACAAAAAGTGTTTAAGGTTTTGACAAAGCTTTCTTACCTCGAAAACTCTTTTTGGATTGTGCATGCGTGAAATGGATAAAGCAATGATAATTCATAACGTCTTAGGGCATATTTTTTTCATGCTCACATTAATAATAAAACAGCAATTTGGTGCGCGTCACGGGAAAAGATACCTTGGGACATTTGACGTCAATCTTTGAAATGACGTCATAAAGTTCAACAGACGTCATTATTTATTATGCATTTCGCGTTAAATAATTTTGTTTTGTTGTCAAAATGTGTAAGAAAAACACTCGTTAGTTATGTGAAATTAATGGACAGTTGTAAGTTTATTCTCAATATAGTAACAACTAAAATGTCACAAAATATGACCGAAGGTACTTTTTCCCGTGGCGCGCCCCATTTGGTCGTGATGGTGTTTCCTCTTGTCTAGCACAGGTATACAATTTTAGATATTCCAAAAATATGATCTACCTGGAATTTTCTGGGCTGAAGATTATAAAGCTGAGATTGGAAACCAGTCTCAAATCTCAAGCATCTGATTGGCTGAAATGGAGACTGGTCGCCATTTCAGCCAATCAGATGCTTGAGATTTGAGACTGGTTTCCATGCTCAGTTTTATAACCTTGGGCACTGGTTGCGTATATCTGTGACAAAATAAATAAATGTTGACTCCTTTCTTCACAACGAAACATAAAATAAAATATGTATATCAGGAATTGCGACAAGTAGAAAAACAGCCTGCCGTTGCAGCAAAATGTAGACAGGAAAAGAGTTGTTAAGAGATTCAATTTCAAATCACGGACAATTGAGGTTACCGCCATGGAACGGTCAGTGGCATATAAATTTACAAATAAATTTGCCACTGGGGTTTAAAAGTGTTTTTTTTTAAAGGACAAACCACACTGATGTCAGAATCATAACACACATGTGGGCATCTTAAATGATTTGTTGCTGTTGTTCAGTTTTTGTGTTAGGATATAAATAGATATTTCGAGAATTTTTAAGTCTAGCTATTTGTTTTTTTTTTCTTTTCCTAACTCTACGTATATAAAATAAAGATATATTAATAGCTTTAATTTTAGCAATGTTTTATTGAAATCTATTTTGACGTTCACACATTTTAATATATTTTTATTATCGATGACAGTGCAATAATGACGGTAAGCAGGCCTTAATTTCATGCAGTATTTTGCTTTGCATTATCTTAAATACACTGTTATTCAAATGTCAAACATTTTAAATAAAACATGTTTGACTCTCGTTAATAATTAACAAGATAAATACATAGAGTTTTCATCTTCATTTAGCGATTGATTTTAATTTTAATATCTTGTATTTGCTTTAAATTTTAAGTTGTCACTTGTAAAGAGGGTTGGTTTTCTATACAGAACATTGTTGCTGATTTTCAAGTATAGCATGAACCAGGTTTGCTTGTTTGTATTTCCATTTATTTATCGTCGCTACCGGTTGCCCATATGAGCGACGCCTCCAGAAGAGTGTTAGTCATTTTAGGTTTTTGGAGGATAGTGCAAGATACAGAGGACTCTCCAATTCCAGAATGGTCCCTGGTTCTTTTAAGTGCCCGGTGTATATTTTAAGTCCCCGGTGTATAGCACCACTACACTGGACCTCGGTTTTAAGTCCCATCCGAACGACTATATTAGTTATTTTAGTTGGAGAAGCGGGGGATCGAACCAGCGATCCCTGGACTCAGAGGCAGACGCGCTAACCACTGAGCTAATGATCCGCTCTCAAGTTTTGCCAAAACACACCTTTAAGTACATATTATATTAAGAGAAGTAGGCCTAAATTCCCATGTTGATTATGTCTGTGTTATGCCAAGTGGAGTGGAGTTTCGTTATATATTTCAAAATGTA
This sequence comes from Corbicula japonica, assembly GCA_038501625.1. Taxonomy (NCBI): domain Eukaryota; kingdom Metazoa; phylum Mollusca; class Bivalvia; order Venerida; family Cyrenidae; genus Corbicula; species Corbicula japonica. Next base: position 220,505 of record JAZAYU010000269.1, on the reverse strand, counting down.
TGGTCGTTACTAAGAAATACATTGTGATGTTTACTCTTGATCCTTATATTTTTAATAATATTTAATTTGGGTTATTCTCTCTTGTCTCTGAGAACTAAAAATTTGTTGAGCCTTAATAATAATATAGTTCTCGCCGTTGTAAGATACATCGTTTCAATAAAACAGTAGAAGCTTATTTTATCAGTGCAAATCTGTTACTGGCGTCAAAAATGATGACCACGTTTATTAGTTATTCCCACAACAAGTCGATTGTCCCGTTTAGCTCATTTTGTAGCATGTTCGGAGTTATGGGGCTTGGCGGCGCTGTCACAGTATTTGTTCGAATCCCGTTCTAAGCTTATATCAATGCATCACTTAGTTGACTTACGTTTTTTTTTGTATTTCTCACCTAGATGTATAAAATCGTACAATGTTAATGGAGATGTATTGTATTAACTTCAACCAGAGATAAATACATTCATTTGACAGAGGACCAAACGCCTTTTATAATTGTTCAATGTTATTGATAGGGATAATTCCACAATGAAGAATACATTATCAAGTCAATATGCATTGTATGTTTTGGTGTGCCATCGGACTTATTGCTTGTTTTTTGTTTTTTTATGCATATAAAACACATGGAAAATAGCTTTTTCTTTTCAATTTCTTACCATTATGTAGTGTATTTCAAGTCCAAAATTGCCAAAATCGTACCCAAAAGTCAGTATATTAGTTGATGGAGTGTCGATATCCCGTCTTTGTTAGTTTGATTATTTGCCTTGCGCTGTTTTCTAAATACTCGTAAAGAGTTAGGATAAAGTTTCACCGTGGCTTAATGTATCATCCGAAAATTTAACACACCATGATATATGCTCTTAATGTTCTTATATTTTCATCTTTAAGTGGTATTGTTCAAAATGCAATATCTCACCGGGTTTATAATCTGCAGCTTGTTCGAGAGATAAACAACTATTAATGATTTTAATGAACGCAATCTTTTAATTACCGATAAATATTTGACACATGAGTTTCGGTACCATAAACCGGAAAACAGTTAATGTTAATCCGATAAAACTAATTTTACGGATTTGGTCCATATGAAAATCCAGGCTTAAAAGGTAATGGCCTTGCCAAGAGAAAGGGGTAGGTACTCGACAACAATGATGCAACTTATACATATTACTTTTACACTGCGTCAATGTTAAATTAACGCAGCCTCAAAGTATCATCAAGTTTAACATCTTTTACAGACTTGTTTAATCATTTTACTCCAAATTGTGAATAAAAATCTTTTGTTACATGTCTGAGATTTTGTATTGTCACACCAAAACTGAATATTAATTTCATCGTACTTGATAAGTCTTCATAATTTTTTTTAATTCTTACATTTGATTGTGAGCAACTGAAGTTCAGAAACCTTCGACAAAGAAACATGAAATTCTTATCTTTGAGTTTGCATGTGATTGTCAAGTAGTTTATTCTACTTGTTCGATTAAGCAAAAGAATTGAATCGTTATGTAAATTATTCATAAATTGACGTTAATTCTAGGGCCCAGCGCAACAAACTGCTTTACGGTGCATGTCGACTTTCGTATTGTCACACCAAAACTGAATATTGATTTAATCGTACTTGATAAGTCGTCATAAAATTTTAATTTTGTTAAAGTGAGAGTGTTTTAATCAAAAATTAAAATTGTATTGTTAAACATTTCTTGTAATGAAGAAATATTGTGGATGCTTCACCTATAAAATTTAAGAAATAAATTTCATCAAAAATGGAATTTCTGTAAAATTAGAAATGAATTTCTTTATAACTACCGTGTTATTTATCATACATCACGCGAATGGTAGGACCATGACGAAAGATTATGCAACCGATGTCGTGGCCACTGACTTGGAAGGCATGAAACAATTATTTAATGCCACTTTAACAGGGTACGTAACTTTTTTAATTTGTACGTGGTGTTGTAAACGAATGCTAGATTATTAAAGAACTACTCATCTATACATGATAACAGGATTTTGTTTTTAAGGTAACACATTATAACTAAGATAATTTAAGACATGAATTAAAATTTCAATATTTTGTAATAGTTCGTGTTTCAAAATTTTGGCCCGTTTTCTTACAAATGTTTTAAATATTCAAGCCAGTATTGTTTTGGGTATCAAATTTGGATTCAATCATATCAAACAAAAGTAATATATGCATATCAGGAATCGCCACTCTCACAAAACACAGCATCCCTACGCAGCGAAAAAGAAGAGAGGAAAAGAGAGAGAGAGAGAGAGAGAGAGAGAGAGAGAATGTTTGTATGTCAATTCAAATAGGACGAAACAAACAACTAACGAAACAGAGAACCTTTGGGGATACCGCCTTGGAACGGTCAGTGGATATACCTCCTGTTTTTTTCCCATTGCGATCTCTCTGATACGCAGGATTTATATTCTTAAACCCGAGGTCAAACACATTTTTTAAGTTCCGCCCATTCTTATCTCGTAGAGGACAAACCAGTTCTTTTATCTTGGGACCAAAAACCCCCAATTTTCAATGAGTTTTCGCCTCTATTTCGGAAAATACCGCATTGAATTTCCATGTTTAAGGTCATAATCACAGCATTTTTAAACTTTGTCAAAAGTCGACATTTAACAGTCACCATGAATACATATTGAGATCATCTCGGCCCGGGGCTACTCGCCAGCGGAAATAATATGCACTGGTATAATATTACCAATTATGTCTCCCCCACCTCTGGGGGAGACATAATGTTTTTGCCCTGTCCGTCTGTCCGTCTGTCACACTTCGTTTCCGCTCAATAACTCGAGTACCCTTTGACCCAAAGCATTCAAACTTCATAGGGTGTTAGCCCTTATTGAGTAGAAGAATTCTATTGATTTTGGAGTCAGTAGGTCAAAGGTCAAGGTCACAGGGGCCCGAAGAGTGAAATCCGTTTCCGCTCAATAACTCGAGTACCCTTTGACCCAGAGTATTTAAACTTTAAAGGGTGATAGCCCTTATTGAGTAGAAAAACCCTATTGATTTTGAGGTCCATAGGTCAAAGGTCAAGGTCACAGGAGCCCGAAGAGTGAAAACCATTTCTGCTCAATAACTCGAGTATCCTTTGACCCAGAGCATTCAAACTTCATAGGGTGATAGCCCTTATTGACCGAAAAAAACCCTTTTGATTTTGGGGTCAGTAGGTCAAAGGTCAAGATCACAGGGGCCCGAAGAGTGAAAACCGTTTCCGCTCAATAACTCGATTATCCGTTGACCCAGAGCATTCAATCTTCATAGGGTGATAGCCCATATTGAGTAGAAAAACTCTATTGATTTGGGGGTCAGTAGGTCAAAGGTAAAGGTCACAGGATCCTGAAGAGTGAAAACCGTTTCCGCTCAATAACAGTTCTATTTTACCCAGAGCCTTCAAACTTCATATGATGGATGTCCTTATTGAGTTTAGGACTTCTATTGATTTTGGGGTCAGTAGGTCAAAGGTCAAGGTAAATGGGGCCAGAAGAGTTAAAACCGTTTCCACTCAATAACTGGAGTACCGTTTAACCCAGAGCATTCAAACTTCATAGGGTGGTAGCCATTATTGAGAAGAAGAACCCTATTGATTTGGGGGTCAGTAGGTCAAAGGTCAAGGTCACAGGGGCCTGAAGAGTGAAAACTGTTTCCGCTCAATAACAGGAATTCTATTTCACCCAGAGCCTTCAAACGTCATACGATGGATGTCCTTATTGAGTAGAGGACTCCTATTGATTTTGGGGTCAGTAGGTCAAAGGTCAAGGTCACAGGTAACTCGAGTACCCTTTGACCCAGAGCATTCGAACTTCATAGGTTGATAGCCCTTATTGACTGGAAAACCCTATTGATTTTGGGGTCAGTAGGTCAAAGGTCAAGGTCACAGGGACCCCAAAGAGTGAAAACCGTATCCGGTCAATAACTGGAGTACCGCTTGACCCAGAGCATTCAATCTAAATAGGGTAATAGCCCTTATTGAGTATAAGAACCATATTGATTTTGGGGTCAGTAGGTCAAAGGTCAAGGTCACAGGGACCAGGGCGCAGGGGGGAGACATGCGTTTTCCACAAAAAACATCTAGTTAATTTTGTTACTGTCCATGAAAAAGCTTAATTTTACCGAGCGTGCAATGTTTCGTATCAGAAAAAAGATTGTTAAATTTACAATATCAAGCTTGCTGATGATACCGCTACATCATTATGATCTACATGATATAAAGCCCTACAGGATCCGCAATTTCATTTCTAAAAGTTCCAAATAAAGATTCTTCAAACATTGATTTTTACACCTGTCTTGCAGAAATGGTCCAGATTTAAAGCATTTTTACAATAAATTGTCAAAAAATAAAGAATGTCCAGAGCCTGATGGTCTTTTCTAAGTCCTTTTATAAATATACAGAGTGCCAATGAAAAAGCAAATCTTTATTTTTTAGAAGGTTTTTGTTGTGTGTAAAAGTTAAATAAATTGGCAAAGGTATGTGTGTTTTCAAATCAAAAAGTAACCAATCAATACATTTGTTGTTCATTTATTTTTAAAACTTTCGCTCATAAAGTAACCCCGTACAAAGGCACGAAAGTTTCGTTTTGGTATGTAGACATGCACGAATAACCTCAAAACAAGTCCATTTGTTAACCTTTCCTTACGGCTACACAAATCCCATCTCTAGTTTTCATGTTTTACTCTATACAAATGTGAAAATGCCAAGACTTTTAGATACCAGCGACATGACAATTACTCTCTTTGCCTAAAGACATCCTATTCATTTTAAAACACATCTATTTCTTGCGAATTTATAAACTTTTACACACATCAAGTAAATCGACACTCGCATTATTAAAAAATGTAAAGGAGATCTTTGACGAAGCCAATCACGACTTTTATAAAAAAATATTTCTGGCTCGGATTGACTGAGCCCGTTTAAGGGCAGTAATGGAAAGGCATACCGCCTAGCCTCGGATTAAGCGCAATTCAAATTTACACCAGTAGACAGTATAATTTAGGTCAATCCCAACGATGATATGCACTGGCGGTGAAGATGGAAACTTCAATGCGGTATTTTCTGAATAACATAATTCTATGATCAGCGGCTACCAGATAAGAATGAGTTTTGCCCTAAACGAGAAAACAATGGGCGGAAATTAATAAAGTCAATTTTGATAGGGGTTCAGAGAATATAAATCCTTCAAATCACAGAGAACGCCAAAGACATGCATTAAAATATATATGTTATTTTATGTCTATATATGTTGTTTTATGTTTAGGTACGACACAAGAATCAGACCACGAATAAACCAGTCTCATACAGTCCAAGTTAAAACAGAATTTGTGCCAGAGAGTGTTCTGGAATTTGACACTTCCGAACAGAAGTTTTCCGTCCTCGGTTATTTTCGGATCTCTTGGTCTGATGAGGTTATTCAATGGAATCCTTTGGATTATTCCCACACAAACAATATAAAGGTTCCTGTCAGTGAAATATGGACGCCTAGTCTCCTTATGCTGATGGTATAAGATCATACAATATTATACTCGAGCACAAAAGATACACATCGTCTACTGTTTAGCTCTTGGTAAACAGTAGTGCTATTTGTACAATGTGGCGCCGTAAAGTCTCCCCGTACATATAGTCAAAACTATTATCAGATTATCAGTAAATAATCAGTTAACGGTGTCATACAGTGATGATTACGTCAATCAGGGTTATTCGAACATCCGTTTTTATTTATTTTTATTTTTATTTTTTTTTTGGGGGGGGGGGGGGGGTGGGAGGGCGGGGGGGTTGTCCCGGCGAGCTCAACAATAAGATGCTTAATTTGAGTTGCATGGCCAGGCCCTTTCGCCGTACGGACTCCCCGGTAGGGCCAATTTCATTATAAAATCAATCTATGTACCGAAGACATGTATGTGTTTAAAAAAATGTTAAAAAATTATAAGAGGCGGCGTTTTCTTTGTTCTCACGTATACCTTTCAGTAGTTTTTTTTTCGGCAAAGAGGATAAGACAAACGAAAACAATACCCTGCACTTTATGAAGTACCAGGAAGAGGCACTTTTATATCCGAGCAATTTTAACAAAAAGAAACAAAGAGATAATGCGCGTTCTTGTGTAACTAATTCGATAGTGTTGACGTTTCAAGCAAAAGCGATTAACATATTATAATTGCCCTTGAAAATTTCAGTAAACTAAGACACTACACTGTGGATATAAACAGACAACTCGAAAATTCATTTCTTACAAAATCTAATTGCTTTGATGAAGTAGTAATTTTAGATTTCTTATACATTCCAAAGTTCTAAATTTAAATGCAAAACAAACAACAACATATATTATATATATTTTTCATAAGTAGCGTTGGAGAATGAATTTAACCGTTTGTTGTTAGTTTTGTGCGAACTCAATTTAGGCGTTGCATAAAAGCGAATGTCAATCTGTAAAAACTTAAGTTACCGCAATCGTATTAATAGATCTCAATGTAAAATCTGCTTTTGTTTCTTTCTGAAATAATCAAACTGTTTTCTAGGCTTTCGATGGTGATGGCTTGGTGGGTGATCAAAATACGGACATCGCGAAAATATCTTCTAATGGTCATGTACAGTGGGTCCCGGAGGGAATTTACAGGCAAGTTGAATTTCGAGTTCTAGTAGTGTTTAATGCTCCAGCATTAAATTAATGCATCCAGATTTGTTGCAGTTGACGTTTGCATTAAAGTGATATGAGTACTATGTTTTAAATGTAGAACATTTATCAATAATCTTGATTTGATGTAGACGTAAATAATTTTGTCAAAAGTGTCAAAAGTGCACTAAACATAATTATGACATTAGGAAAATAATAAGGTTCGCATTTTTATCATAGATTATGAAAATACGACACACGACTACACGGCTTTAGGATAAGAGCGGACCTATATAGAAAGGATAGGCAAATATAAACGAAACAAAGCGTTCCAAATAAGGTGAACAACTCTCATTTTACGAATTCAATAAATTATGGGAGTGTCGCGGGAAAAGGTATCTTCATACCTTCATACAGACAACGTCAATTTTAGAAATGTTGTCATAAAGTTGAGCAGGCGACACTAATTTTTATGCATTTCCCGGTATAAAGTACCACTATGTTGTCGAAATGTTTCACAAAATATCCAATAATATATGGGAACATAAAAGATCATTGTAGGTTCTTCCCAAATATAGTAATAATTAAAATGTCAAAAATACGACCAAAGACATCTTTTCCCGAGGCGTGCCCCATATATCGTGACCAGGCAATAATACCAAAAAAAAAGTAATATATGCATATCAGGAATCGCTACACTCACAAACCACAGCCTCCCAACGCAGCGAAAAAGAAGAGAGGAGGAGAGACAGAGCATGTTTTTAAAACAATTTTACTCCGTCTAGAATTTTCGCGTGTATTCAGAAAAACTTGTCATGAAAAAACTATTAATTAAAGATATAGTATTTTGTTTGCACAACATGATAGTTCTAAATTGTGAAAAAAAAATCTGAATTCATGTTAATAGTGTGGAAATGCTGACCTACAAGCCGGTTGATGTGAACACATTAAGAAAATTGTAGTTGGAGACGAATAATTCAGCGAATAATTAAACGTGAAAAAATCTTCAATCCCATCCATTGCTTCTTTCAACATAAGTTAGCAAATACTTTTGGGAAAAGCTTAAACATATTTCAATGGCTAACTTAAAAGAATATTCATCATTTTTATCATCAGTTGCATGGAGAATCTTCTCTTTTCGTATTTCGATTGCGAGACCTCAATACATGCATTATTAATTTAATACAAGCGGACATCCCCGAAGTAACTTAGCAATCGCCTCGGTTCTGAACCGAACGGACAAAATGTTAACGAACGCTCATTTGTAACACACACTCACTTTGCGTATTTTCAGAGTGCATAACCAAGTTATCTATCCGTTGCTTATAGGTCCGTTTCGGTATATGAAACATATTTGCTTATAACACCACTCATTTCACGAACCATTTCCTATAATTATTTGAATAACGGTCTTCCATATTATTAACACGCTATCATTTATCATTTAAGACTAGTCGGCCCTTTTGATTTTTGCCGAGCAATAAAGAGCATTTTGTGATATTGTTTGTTTCTTTTTCCCAAAGGATAATGATAATCTTATAACGCTGCGATGAATGATGTATTTAATTAAATGAATTATAATACTCACTTCGATATTTCAATAATTGCAGCATTGTGTGCCACGTCGACATCAAGTACTATCCATTTGACGAGCAAATCTGTGTGTTGACGTACTATGTGTCGGACGAAACCATCGCAACCGTAGAACTTGATCATCCGTCAGACGTATCGCTTGAGGACTTCTATGAAAACTCGGCGTGGAAAATCACACAAGTTTCAAAGAGGAGATATCTAAAATACAACACCTACTTTATTGAAATCATCTTCAGGCTTCAGAGGCGTGCTAATTTTGCCACTTTCACTTTGATTATGCCTCTACTGATGCTTGCTTTCCTCAACATCTGTATCTTCTTGGTTCCTATAGGATCTGGTGAGAAAGGCTCCTTTGCTATCACGATTTTCTTGTCTTATGGTATCTTCGTCACCATTGTCAGCGACACACTACCCGACAATTCCCTACAGGTGTCATATTTCCTCCTGTTGATAATTGTTCTCCTATTCATGAGTGTGCTCTCCGTGTTCTACACTATCATCCAAGCAAAGCTCGTGTCCAGTATTGGTCATAAAGAATGCAGCATTCAATGTCTACGTCCAAAACAAAATGTCCAGAAGAATAAGGTCATACCCTCTGATGTTAAAGAAGGCGACATGGAGCTAGTGGATGCCACAGAAAATGAGAAAAATCCCGAAGACTGCGAGAATAAAATTATGGACGAAAAAGAGCCGTACACATGGATGATGTTTCTTGACAAATTGGATACGATCGCTTTCTTTGTTTTCTTTGGTTTGATTCTACTCGCAACCAGTGGTTTCTTTAGTCTCATGCTCAAACGCATCAATGAGGCTACCCTCAGTCAAATATTATAAACTGAAAGTATTGCCTTTATTTTAATTTGAATTTTAAACCCTGTAATCGCTTGGTTCAAATTTGAACAATAATTAAAAAATCAGCATTTTTACATACCTATTTTTTTATTTGGACTTTTTTGAAAAAAGAAAAGAGAATCGAGGTTATATGGTTGTAGGACTTACCGTAACATCAGAAGATAATCTCACGTTTTGTTCGTATTTTTATCATGCCCTTAAAATTGTTCTTGAAATAGTCCTTTGAAAACTCGTCATTTACTCCAAACAATTAGATAACCACCGTTTTTTTTAAACTTTGTGTCTGCTAGATGTGGCCATTTCTGATATGCATATTTCACTTAAAACAACAAAGGGTGTCAATTTTATTGACTTACTGATCATATTAAAAGCTGAAACAATCTAATCGATTGTGCATAACAATAAGATTATTTTTCTGGAAACGCATTCCGCTTTGTTATAAATAACACTAAAACCATTAAGTAACACAATTGAGAACATGCTGATCCTAACGCTCTTTTATTTATTATGTTTTTGGGGGAAGGGCAAAACTTCAAACTTATTAACACATCTCATTGCATCGGCATATATTTTTACTATTGAAACATAGCCTTATTACTATCGTTACTTTCGCGTATATGACTTCTCATTATATGCACATTTTCCTTTTTCGACAAAAAAGCGAGAGTGCTTTGTTCAACACAGTGATTTTGGCATAAATGCGTTTTGATAATCATATTTAGAAATATGTATATACATAATTTAGTGATATTTTGATGGTGTTTGTGTTTTAATGTGTTTTATCACATAACTTTCGGTGCAGGAGTGAAATAACACGTCTCACAAAATATAATTTTGTTGTATAAATTGTTGTTAATCGAATTCGAATCACTATTTCTTCGCGTTATCAACAATCAGAGCAGCTTTATAAAATGATTGTTTCGCCATCTTATGATGAACTTATTTCTTTTTTTAGTTTGTCCATGCAACTGGAATATGGGTAGGCTAAAACAAAGATGAATTATTATGTCAAAACTAGCTAATGTATTTAACGATAGGACCAAATTACACACGTTCCAATTTCGCTGTAATAAGCGAAAGAAATGGACAATTAATTTAAAAATTAAAAAAATTTTAAAAATAATCGATTTTTGAGGTAATGTGATAAATAAAATACATCATTCGTGATCATTTATTATTGAAATTATTGATTTCGTCATCTGAATCGATATCGATTTAGATGGTTGTTTAATTTTTTGTTTTAGTTTTAAGTATAAAATAAACACTTATGTTGTATCCTTGATAACTGTGTTAACATACTTCTGTAAGTCGAATGTTTATATTCACTGTGTAATTAAGTCTGTAATTGGAACTTTGCACCACCATCGGTATCCACAACTTCGATACATTAACAATCTTATAAAAGTTTAATAAATCAGTCAAACTTAATATATGAGTGTGTGTGTGTGTTTGAAATCAAATTTTCACATTCAAGTACTTTCAACTGAAATTTGAACTTCCCAAATTGGGTCCCATGTTTAATGTACAAAATATCTTACTGATATGTTCAATAAAGTATTTTTTTGTTTCACTCTGTGTCCTTTTTCTTAAGTTAGTTTTAGATGAACATTTGACAGGATTTAAATACGATGCGGTTCATCAATTCATCAATATAAAAGAACAAAAATCCGTGTGCATGATGCATTGTCAGAATTCAAAGATATAAGTTATTTCGTTTTATGCTTAAGTTAAAGTAAACCAAAAATATGTTATTAAATTCAGTGATTCGCACTGCCAGTATGAGTTCAGACACTGCCGCTCTCAAAATTGACAAATAAGAAGTGCGGGATATCAAATGTCATATCTCCATCAGTATGGTTGGGTTTGAGAAAACAAGTCTCAATTAAAAACTGGCTGTGAAATACTTTGTTGTAGTAGTCATTCTAAAATGTATTTTTAATGAAATCTGGGTATCGGCGATAATTCTTGTAAAACGTTTTTCTTAATTTGTGGTACCGATAAACCTGTTATAAATTTTTTCCATTATGCAAAGACTAAGTTCATTGTTACCTGTATAATTGCTAATCGTTTATTATGTCTTTTAGTAGTGACGTTAAAACATATGACTGGAAAATTTTAGACTTAGAATGATTGTATTCTTTTCTGAAGATGTTAAGAGTACGGATAGCTTAGTAGTTGTGAAATAACACGAGTTAGCAATAAAGCGTGCTTTATTTGCCTTTGGTGTTTTAAGTATACTTCCATACAATATCGCCGTGAGCATTATGGATACTTTCAAACGATTTCGCCGTTAGCATTAAAGTGTACTTAACTTCGATCACACCATACTATTATGGGTGCTTCGTACAATCACGACTTAAGAATTCAGAGTAATTACATATGACCGCGACCCAACTCTGCAAATAGTTTGTGCACACGCTTTTGCGTCTGAACTACATTATAGGTTATACTTAAATTCACTTCAGAGTCATCTTGCCTGTTTTTAAAGAAATATTTTTCTCCCGGTAAGCAATACATTAAATATTTGATACACTGGTAACGTAGACTCATACATTAAACTCATTAAATGAATTCAATCCTTTTATATTCTTTATGCTTAATTAAATGTATTTTCCGCCGGTTGGGTGAAGCGAATTAGGAGGAAAATACTTCCTTTGACTGAGTTAGATCTTTAGAATGGGCCAATCAAAAGTTGTTTTGTTCACTAGCTAAACGTACGAGCTCTCGTGCATATTGGTTGAATATTTATGGTCATTCAGCTTTGGGCATTCAACGCTTATAGGTACTTTTTGAAAACACGGGGAACCTTTACGGTGTATATACACTGATTGTCATTTAGTAATTTATGATAATCTTATAGATACATTAAAATTAATGAATTGTATATGCGAGAGGTTATTTAATGCAGGTTTTGTATTTAATATGTATTTTCTTGATATGTATGGTGCTAAGTACAATATATACATTATATGAAACGGTTGACTTTGTTCTTTATTGGAACAAAGATCTGTGAAGTTCAAAGGAATTATCATTTATTCAAGTATAAGTTGACTGTTATTTATCTTGTGGGTTATTATAATATATTTAAACTTAAAACTTGAAAATTATATTGAAATATTAATCAAGTCCACATGTTGAAAGACCAAGCTATAATAAAAAGAGTTATTAACTAGGATATAGTTAAGAGTAGGCCTCTGTTATAAATATACCTAGTCCAGTTTCATCGACGGAGAGTATTGTAATGTTTCATCGTGTATATGAACAACTTGCTTTTCTTTTGAATCGATCGTCTGTTTTATATTGCTATAGTTTTCCGAAGGTCTGTTAAATACTTAAATAATGACACGGATTGTTCAGTGTACATCTATTGTTTAGTTGTGTCTATAACGAGCGTTATGATTAACTCACAATAATGAATATTTATTATAAAAAAACAAATTATTACAATGAAAACAATGATCTTGCATTCTGTCTTTTATGAAATACTTGTCGTTATATTATGCAATAAATATAATTTCGCGCAATTTGTGTTTCCTGGGACAGACTTGGAAGGAATGAAACAACTGCTCAGTGATACACTTTCTGGGTAAGTTACATTTAAAATACCCATATTTCTTGGCGATGATACCTCGTAATGCTAAAAACGGTTTTTTGCTTAAGTATTGACATTAGTTCATTATCAAGTAATGAGCATGATTACTGACGGAAACATCCATGATGTTTTAAATATGCACATTACAATTCAGACAAAATATAAGTGTTCTAATTTCATTTTAAAGAATGTCTGTAATACTGTTTAACCACTCGCCCGTTCTATTTTGTTGTTGTTACGGGTGCGTTCAATTTTATTTTCTGAAGCAAGTTGCAATTCTCTAATATGTGTTGTTCTTTACAAAAGGGGTACTTTTGTTCTGAAATTGGTATTGTTTTATTTTACGATTTTCATCGTTTTTTGTCAATCGATGCTTTCTGCATATTTTGCTGACTTTGTGTTCTTTGCTAGAGTTTGATTTTCAAATAATTAAACACTGTTTGTTAAGAGTCATGAATAAAGATGTTATCATATCACTTTGTGCTTCTCCTTTGTTTTACAGGTACGACACACGAATGAGACCGCGTCTTGACCAGTCCCAGACGGTTAAAGTTGATACCTTGTTCGTGCCACTTAGTATTATTGAATTCGACACCTCAGCGCAAAAGTTGTCCGTTCTTGGTTATTTCAAAGTATCATGGCAAGATGAAGTTATTCGATGGAACCCTGAAAAATACTCCGATATAAACACCATAAAAGTTCCAGTCAGTGAGATATGGAAACCAAGGCTGACTATTAATAAGGTAATGTTCAAGAATTTTTTTTAAATTTTTTATTTTTTTTTTAAATTAACTGTCCTCGCGGTTTTGTGAGACTTAAGAGAAATATAAATGCCTGTCTTCTTTAATTCGCGCTTGATTACATTGTATGTCGAAAATTGTATTTATACGCACTTAGGACATTTATTTAGACAAAAGCCGGAAAATTCATAAGAAACATTTATAAATCCAACAATATAAAATAGTTCACTGCAACAAAGTATTCTCAGCCAGTATTTTAAGACATTTGATTAATTAACTTAAGAAAGAAAATAGAAGGCATCGTTAATGTATTCACATTGTTCGTGAAAACCATCAGTGAAATAAAAAAGACAGGTTACAAACACGATATTCTACAGCGTTCTGCATGGTTCTTTCTCTGTTTTCCCTGTCATAGTGTAATTGCTGATTTGACTCCAGTGACTCTGGGCTCAATAAGGTCATTGTGTAACCACTTTTTTTGCTTGATAATGCTAAAAACTGCTTATGTTTTAAACATGTGTGTGCGTTTGCATGCGAGTTTGTCGACTGATGGGTGGGTTGGAGCTAATTCTGTAGTGTTGTACTATTATAAAAGGGAGCTAACCACTGCTTGACTGTAACATGTATTAAGAGTATGCTTAGAGTTATCGTTCATTAAAAGATGGCTGAATCTTAAATGTGCTTCTTTAATGCATCCTGAATATCGGTTGAATCCGGCGTATATTCTACATTGGCGACGAGTATAAACATCATGGCAGAAGCTAGACCGATTCCAGTAAACGATGTCGGGTGTATTTCAAGGTTTGATCCATCCGGAGACGTAACAAACGTGGGTATTTGATGGAACCGTTGGCTTCGTTCATTCGATTTGTATGCGACTGGGAGGGGAATAAATGATCCTGCACAGAAGAAAGAGCTGTTACTTCATTGTGCTGGGGAAAGTGTCCAAGATATTTATTTCACGTTCGACGTGCCAGCACCACGTGAGGACCAGACTGTCTACGATGTTTCAGTTGGATTACGCAACGATTATTTTCGCCCTCAGACGAACACGGCTTTTGAAAGGTCAGTTTTCAGAGCAATGAGTCAGACATAAACTGAAACTGTTTGTAATTTCATCACTAGATTACGACAGACGGCTGTATATTGCAATTTCGTTGACACTAATGAAATGATAAGAGACCAGGTGATTGAAAAGTGTAACTCTAGTCGGTTAAGAAGAAAACTCTTAGAAAGAGGGGACGTAACTTTGGAACAAATCCAGGAAATTGCTCAAGCGACGGAGAATTCAGACTTGCAGACTAAAACAATGGAAGATCACAAACCGGAAGTAAATTTTGTCAACAAGCAATCGCGTACTGCATCCAAAGGTAACATTCGTGAAAAGGTTCAAGTTCGATAGAGTGTTATGCTTGTGGTAGATCTGGACATATGAAAAAGGATCCTGCTTGTCCTGCAAAGGGTAAGACTTGCAGAAAGTGCAAAATGACAGGTCACTTCGAGAAAGTGTGTAGAACTAAGAATAAGGACAGCAAGAAATCCAAGAAACAGAACGTAAGAAATGTTGAAACTGGAAATGTTGGTGAATCGGACAAGGATGATGTGTTTTCACTTCAAAACCGCAAAGCAACAGATATTCTTATCGAAATAGGAGGTGTACAAACCAAAGCGATTTTTGACTCTGGTGCAAGTGTTAACGTCATTGACAAAAGCAAATAGGTTTTTTTGAAAACTCAGAAAATAAAGTGTAAGTCTCAACTGACCAACCGTTCATTACATGCATATGGACAAAACAAACCTCTCACAGTTTTAGGAAGTTTTACGACAATGGTGAAAGTTGGCAAGAAATGTGTAGAATCATAGTTCTATGTAATAGAAGAAAAGGGTCCTGCAATTATCAGCAAACAACTGAGTATTGACTTGGATGTGTTGAAATTCAATATTCCAGAAAGTGCAAAAGTGTACAAAATCTCAGATGCAATGGAATTGAAAGAAAAATATCCAGAATGTTTTGAAGGAGTTGGTAAATTTAAGGATTTTCAGTTAGTGATACCAATTAATCCAGATGTGAAACCCGTTGTGCAGCCAGCAAGGAGAATTCCGTACAATTTAAGAGACAAACTTGAACACAAATTGGATGAGTTAGTGAAAATGGATATTATTGAAAGAGTTGAAGGCCCAAGCAAATGGATTTCACCTGTAGTTGTGGTACCAAAGGCCAATTCACAAGATATCAGATTATGTGTGGATATGAGAGAAGCGAATAAAGCAGTTCTCAGGGAAAGGTATCAGATCCCTACTGTGGATGAAATTCTTCATGAACTAAATGGAAGCCAAATGTTTACCAAACTTGATATTCTATGGGCATATCACCAGATTGAGTTGACGCCCGAGTCTAGGGAAATCACATGACTCATAAAGGGACATACCGATATAAACGTTTGATGTTTGGTGTTAATTGTGCTCCAGAAATGTACAATCGAATAATTCAACAAACATCGGATAGTTGTGAAGGTGTTCGAAGCATATTTGATGATATAATTGTCTATGGAAGAAGCGCCGAAGAACATGATGCCAGGTTACACAAGGTGCTTGAAACTTTGCGACAAAAGGGACTAACATTGAACTATGATAAGTGTATGTTTAGGCTACCAGAAGTACAGTTTATGGGACATATTCTGTCAAAACACGGAATTGGATTGGCAGACACGAAAGTGAAAGCTGTGCTGGAAGCAAGAAAACCATCTACGGCAACTGAAGTACGTAGTTTTCTCGGATTGGTAAATTTCAGTGCTAGATTTCTACCAAATGTTGCATCTGTGTCCGAGCCATTGAGGAGACTCACTCGCAAGAATGAAAAGTTTGTATGGGGTGAAGAACAAGACAGAGTATTTGTGGAATTGAAAAAACTTGTTAGCCAATGCTTGCAAACTTGGTTATTTTGACCCAAACATGAATACCAAGGTGATTGCAGATGCGAGTCCTGTCGGGTTAGGAGCTGTTTTAGAGCAAGGAGGAGGCAACAAACTCAACGTGATAAGTTATGCCTTGAGAAGTTTGACCGATGTTGAAAGGAGGTACTCACAAACGGAAAAGGAAGCCCTTGCCTTGGTTTGGGCTTGTGAAAGGTTCCATATGTACTTGTATGGACTTAATTTTGAACTATTGACAGACCACAAACCGCTGGAATTTATTTTCTCACCAAAGTCAAAACCGAGCGCACGTGTGGAAAGATGGGTTCTACGTTTGCAACCGTATACATATACTGTTCAGTATATTCCAAGTCCAAATAACATTGCAGACTGTTTATCAACTTCTATCTGATTCAGAAAATGAAGCTCAGAGCTCACCAGAACACTCAGAAACTGAAGATTTTATTTGCTGGGTAGCAGAGCAGTCCACTCCAAAAGTTATGACGATTCAAGAAATTGAACAGACGTCATCAGTTGATCAAGAACTGAAAAATGTTCGAACAGCTTTGTTGTCACAAAACTGGAACAGTGTGTCGAAAAGCTATTTACCGGTGAAAATTGAGCTAAGTTCTGTAGGACATGTTGTACTTCGAGGAACAAGGATAGTTGTACCAGAAGCATTGAGGCAAAAAGTTCTAGAACTGGGTCATGAAAGTCACCCAGGAATAGTAGTTATGAAACAGAGACTGAGAACAAAAGTATGGTGGCCAGGCATGGACACCGCTATTGAAAAGTACTGCAGATCTTGCTATGGTTGTCAATTAGTCGGGGAGTCGATGAAACCGGAACCGATGAGCAGAACGATACTACCAGAATTCGCCTGGCAACATGTCGCAATAGACTTGTTAGGACCATTACCAACAGGCGATACCTTATTTGTACTGGTAGATTACTTTTCAAGATGGATTGAGGTAAAAAGTTTGAAGTCTACAACCTCTGACAAAATCGTGCAATGTGTGAAGGACATATTTTGCACACATGGGTTACCAGAATCCATTACTACAGACAATGGACCGCAGTTCATAAGTAGTACGTTTGAGGAATATCTGCAAGAAAACGGCATAAAACATCGAAGGACAACATCATTATGGCCTCAGGCAAACGGGGAAGTGGAGCGAAAGAATCGTTCTATCCTGAAAAGGTTAGAAATCGCTCAGGCACAAGGTTGTGACTGGAGGAATGAACTTCAGACATACTTGTTTATGTATAGGTCAACACCACATACGACTACTGGAGTTAGTCCGGCCGAGCTACTTTTTGGTAGGAAAATACGTACCAAACTACCCGTATTAACTGAATACATGGATAACAGCGAAGTTCGAGACCGAGACATGGAGAAGAAAGAAAAAAGGAAACAATATTCTGACGAACAAAGGAAAGCAACAACAGCTGAATTACAACCAGGAGATCAAGTGTTATTAAAGAAAATGAAAACCAACAAATTAAGTGCTAATTTCCATTCTAATCCAGCTAGTGTTATATCTAAAAGAAGCAATAGTGTTAAGGTAGATTTAAATGGTGAGCACTACAACAGAAATGTTGTAGAATTAAGGAAGTTAATTCCTCGGGAACAAGAGGAAAATAGTGCCATAAGTGTTAAAAATCAAAGTGCCATAAGTGTTAAAAATCAAAGTGTTGAATCTAGATCTACTAGTAATATATTAGAAAATCAGTGTATTTCGGAAGATTCGCGATTCAACTCGGAGGATAATTCAGATCAGGAGTCAGAATTGAGTAGTCCGGACAAGTCAAGTCCAGCAGACATGTTTACAGACAAACTATTAACAAGACCAACCAGGAACACTAGAGTGCCAAGCAAATACAAACAATTTGTTATGTATAAATAAATAAAAAAGCAACATATGCATATCAGGAATCGCCACATTCAAAAAACACAGCCTCCCCACGCAGCGAAAAAGAAGAGAGGAAGAGAGAGAGAGAGAGAGAGAGAGAGCTCATGTTTTATATATGTATGTCAATTCAAATAGGACGCCACAAACAATTAATAAACAAGAGAACCTTTGGGGATACCGCCTTGGAACGGTCAGTGGCAAAACAAATTGCCACTGGGGGTTTAAACCAGGTTCTAGGGTGCACCAACCTCACACTTGCCCCAACATGTTCTCGTATCACAAAACAAGTACAAATTGTCTTGGTGAAATAACTCCAACAAAAGCACATGTAATAAGTTGTGTATTATAAGTACAGATGGTAAACATGCTTGGCCAGTTGTTGATTGACATTATCTTGCTTAAGATTTATTAAAAAGATAATTCTGTTCTGTGCTTAAATGTTTCATGGTTCAGTTTAACTTGCTAGTCATAGGCATCAAGTAATGCATTTAAGTAAGTGTTTAAACATAACTAGAGCTATCACTGAAGGTGATTAATACCCCCGCAATACTGCTTTGTCAGAGTAGATGAAATGATACAGAACTGATGTTTGCATCTTTCATGGGTGAAAGTTGAAAAATAATTGAAATCCTGAAAATTTGCTGCAAAAGTTGTGTTTAAAAATAGCGACTTGGGTTTTCACCGGATGTAAACAAAACTGTAAAAGTAGTTGACGTCACAAGGTTTTGTTGAATCGTGCTCCCCTTCTAAAAAAATAATGGACTGATCCAAATGAAAAAATATGTCATGCAAATCTAATCACCAACGTATGTTAAAAGTTTGAAAACTGGAGAAGTATACTCAACAAAAAAAGAAACCTGACACTGTAACTTTGAATAAGTATGAGGTGCATATTCAAAATCTATATATTTTTGCACCATCCAAAAGAAACTAACCACTGAATCACTTGTTTCATGCACCAAAAATATCAAAATGCATAATTAAGTTCAAAACATGCACAATTTTTATTGCATACCACAATTCAATTAGCTTTAAATCTGATTCCAGGAAAATACACCAAATATAAAGTGTCAGGTTTCTTTTTTTGTTGAGTATAGTTTGTGTCATAAGATTTTGCTTAATAATGCTCCCCTCCAACCAAAAATGGACTGATACATAAAAAATATGTCACTTACATGTGCACTTCATGCAGAACATGTGATTTCAGTTTTAAGTCGATTATCTTGAAAACTGTAGAAGTTTTCATAACACGATTTTGTTAAATCATGTCCCCTGCAAAAAATAATGGACTGATCCACACAAAAAATATGTCACGCACATCTACACTTCATGCTGAACATATGTTTAAAGTTTCAAGTTAATATCTTAAAAACTGTAGAAGTAGTTTGTGTCACAAGATCTTGTTGAATCATGCTCCCCAGCTAAAAAATAATGGACTGATCCACATGAAACAAAGTATGTCATGGAAATCTACTCACAAACATATGTTTAAAGTTGGAAAACTGGAGAAGTAGTTTGCATCTTAAGATTTTAAATAAAAGATTTTGTTAAATAATGCTCCCCTCCAAAAAATAATGGAATGATCCACAAAAAATATGTCGCTGACATACACACTTCATGCAGAAAATACAATTTTGGTTTCAATTCGATATCTTGAAAACTGTAGAAGTTTGCATAACACGATTTTGTTAAATCATGTCCCCTGCAAAAAATAATGTACTGATCCACACAAAAAATATGTCACGCAAATGTACACTTCAGGCAGAATATATGTTTAAAGTTTCAAGTCAATATCATAAAAACTGTAGTAGTAGTTTGTGTCACAAGATTTTGTTCAATCATACTCCCCTGCTAAAAAATAATGGACTGATCCACATGAAACAAAGTATGTCATGGAAATCTACTCACAAACACATGTGGATCCACAAAAAATATGTCGCTTACATGCGCACTTCATGCAGAACATACAATTTTAGTTTAAAGTATTATATCTTGAAAACTGTAGAAGTTTGCATAACACAATTTTGTAAAATCATGTCCCCTGCAAAAAATAATGGACTGATCCACACGAAAAATATGTCACGCACATCTACACTTCATGCCGAACACATGTATAAAGTTTCAAGTCAATATCTTAAAAACTGTAGAAGTAGTTCGTGTCACAAGATTTTGTTAAATCGTGCTCCCCTCCAAAAAAATAATGGACTGATCTACATAAGAGAAAAAAAAATTGCCCAAATGTACTCATGAACATATGTTTAAAGTTTCAAGTCGATATCTTGAAAACTGTTGACGTAGTAAGTGTAGAAGTTTGCATAACACGATTTTGTTAAATCATGTCCCCTGCAAAAAATAATGGACTGATCCAAACGAAAAATATGTCACGCACATCTACACTTCATGCTGAACATATGTATCAAGTTTCAAGTCAATATCTTAAAAACTGTAGAAGAAGTTCGTGTCACAAGATTTTGTTGAATCATGCTCCCCTGCTAAAAAATAATGGACTGATCCACATGAAACAAGGTATGTCATGGAAATCTACTCACAAACGTAAAGTTGGAAAACTGGAGAAGTAGTTTGCATCATAAGATTTTAAATAAAAGATTTTGTTAAATAATGCTTCCCTCCAAAAAATAATGGAATGATCCACAAAAAAATATGTAGCTGACATACACACTTCATGCAGAACATACAATTTTTGTTTCAATTCGATATCTTGAAAACTGTAGAAGTTTGCATAACACGATTTTGTTAAATCATGTCCCCTGCAAAAAATAATGGACTAATCCACACGAAAAATATGTCACGCACATCTACACTTCATGCCGAACATATGTATCAAGTTTCAAGTCAATATCTTAAAAACTGTAGATGTAGTTCGCGCCACAAGATTTTATTAAATCGTGCTCCCATCCGAAAAATAATGGACTGATCCACATGAGAAAAAAAAATTTGTGCAAATGTACTCACGAACATATGTTTAAAGTATCAAGTCGATATCTTGAAAACTGTTGACATAGTAAGTGTAGAAATAGGCATAACACAATTTTGTTAAATCATGTCCCCTGCAAAAATAATGGACTGATCTACACGAAAAATATGTCACGCACATCTACACTTCATGCCGAACATATGTATCAAGTTTCAAGTCAATATCTTAAAAACTGTAGAAGAAGTTCGCATCACAAGATTAAGAAGTTTGCATAACACGATTTTGTTAAATCATGTCCCCTGCAAAAAATAATGGACTGATCCACACGAAAAATATGTCACGCACATCTACACTTCATGCCGAACATGTGTATCAAGTTTCAAGTCAATATCTTAAAAACTGTAGAAGTAGTTCGCGTCACAAGATTTTGTTAGATCGTGCTCCCCTCCGAAAAATAGTGGACTGATCCACATGAAAAAAAAAGAGTTCGCGCAAATGTACTCACGAACATATGTTTAAAGTTTCAAGTCGATATCTTGAAAACTGTTGACGCTGTAAGTGCCACAGACAGACCGCCCAACGAACCAACGAACCAACGAACCAACCGGATGATGACTCCTATATACCCCATACTTCGTATGCGGGGGTATAAAAACATAGTTTAGTTTGAAGACAAAATGTCATAATATTTGATATTTGTAATGTTTCAAATGTATCAATGTTGAAAAATTTGGTTATATGTACCTGTATACTGTGTTAGAAATAATCTTAGAAGCAACAGAAACTAAACAGTTAACCAGAAGTTTTAGAATGCTACTATTTCAGGTTTAATAGTTTTAAATAGTCTGTTTGAATTTTGTCTTTAGGGATATTGAATACTTTGGGAGTAATATTGTATTAATTAACAAGATTTGGTATAATATTACTTTATGCTGTTTATTGTTAAAGCAGTATTACTTTTAGTTCTTATAAAAGTTCAAGGTTCATGGTTTATAATTGTATTTCAGGGGTCGGTCTATTCTAAGGCATGGAGGAATGTAGTGTTGTACTATTATACAAGGGAGCTAACCACTGCTTGACTGTAACATGTATTAAGAGTATGCTTAGAGTTATCGTTCATTAAAAGATGGCTGAATCTTAAATGTGCTTCTTTATTGCATCCTGAATATCGGTTGAATCCGGCGTATATTCTACAAATTCAACAGGACAACATGTACTTGTTTATTAATATGAGAACCTGTTGGGGCTAAAGTGAAGTTGGTTTACCCCTAGTTTAACCCCTAAGTGGCAAATTGTTTTGCCACTTGTAAGCGTTTATAGAGCATGCAAAATTCATAGTAACTATTTCACAGTTTCCAGTGAATTATAAATATTGGTTAGTATTACAGAATAAAATCCACTCTTATTTGAAACGGCTTTTTTTATCTTTTTTATTTTTATTGTTTTTTTTTGCATTTGCACCGGGATATGGGGAATAAA
Organism: Corbicula japonica; assembly: GCA_038501625.1. Lineage (NCBI taxonomy): Eukaryota > Metazoa > Mollusca > Bivalvia > Venerida > Cyrenidae > Corbicula > Corbicula japonica. The sequence continues at coordinate 197,877 of JAZAYU010000269.1, read as the reverse complement.
AATAATATGCCCTTCACAGTATTTTGGCAAGGTTAGGAAAAGTTTGTTGTGTAAATATGAATAAAGTTTTGATAGTATTTTGCTGATATCGGGATAAAAAAATATTATATTAGTAAATTCAAAATATGTTTGACAAAGAAATTACATTAACAATATTTAAAATACAAAACTTAATATACTGGAATGTTTGCCGTTGTTTACAGGCTTTCGATGGCGATAGGTTGCTAGGAGATCAAGACGCTGATATTTCTTTGATATCTTCCGATGGCGAAGTTCTTTGGATTCCAGAGGGAATATACAGGTATGTAAATACTCGAAGAGAGCGCATGAATATATGTTTCGCAAAAAGTATTCCGAATTTCCATCATAAAGATATATTATAACAACGGAAAAATGGTTGTTGAAATATGGCAAATTCAGTTTTATTCGAAATATTAGCTGAAGGCTGTTTTGAAGTGGTCATAAAATCATTTATTTATTTTGTTGTGAAAATTGATATTCCATATTAAATCTCACAACTGATATTAACAAAAACAACACCTTATTGAATGTACAGTATAAGATTTATTTTAAGATTTTAACCTTTCTTCTCGAATTCGTGAACCAGAATTTATGTTGTCACTGCTTAATATTCAGAATGACTGCCTCTAAAGTATTTAAGAAGAAACATACAATGATTTTGGTTAGTTATCTATGGTCTACTATCCAGACTTCCTTCACATGTGTGCAGCAAGCTTGTGAATAGATGAAAATGACATTTTGAAAGCTACCATATTCGACAAATAATCAGTATATTGATGGCTCGGTTTGATGGAGCCTGTTGATATGGTGTAACGGAAATGCATATAACTACCCACACCGCCTAGCCCAAGGTTAAGCGCAACACCATATTTACGCATATATATATGCACCAATCGCAACTCTTTTCAAAGGGAGAGAATGATAGCAGCACTGTTTTAATGTACAGGGTGACTTTTTCAGCCATCACGATGAACAAAGAAAGCTATTGTGAAATTTAAATAGATGAAACAATTTACTTTGAATTTAAAGCCACCTCACATCAAATCATCAAAATATATCACATGCTCGGTTATGTTAAACCTGTTTATAGGCAGTAATCGAAATGCGTATTTCTTTCTACGCCTTTAGGCCCCTAAAGCTTTATATATACTTTTGTAATGAGATGAAGAAATTAACACATTTCGATCAGATGCACGTAATATTACAATTATAGCTTAGAGCATCGGAAATTCGTCTTTTGCTGTAATTATTGTAATGTGTTTACATCTTTAAAGAATAGTGGCTTGTTTACCAACCTGTTAAAATATAACTATTAACTAAATGTTGTATTTTACATAGCGTGGTGTGCATCGTTGATATACGATATTACCCATTTGATGAGCAAGTCTGCACCATAACGTACTATGCTTCCGGTGTAACATCAGAAACTTTTGAACTCGATCACGCCGCTGACGTTTCTCTCAACGAGTACTCGGAAAACTCTGCATGGAAAATTACCCATATCTCAAAGAACAGATACGCAGGTCAAGGCCTGAGCAGCGACTACATTAATATTGAGTTTAGCCTTCAAAGGCGTGCTAATTTCGCCATCTTCACTTTGATTATGCCTCTACTGATGCTTGCTTTCCTCAACATCTGTATCTTCTTGGTTCCTATTGCATCTGTCGAGAAAGGTTCCTTTGCTATAACAATTTTCTTGTCCTACGGTATCTTCGTCACCATTGTGAGCGACACACTACCCGACAATTCCCTGCAGTTTTCCGTTTTCCTCCTCTTTATTATCGCCCTTCTATTCGTGAGTGTTTTCTCAGTGTTTTACACAATAATCCAAGCAAAGCTTTTGTCCAGTGTTGGTCATAAAGAATGCAGCTTTAAATGTCTCCGCCCCAAATCTAAGATCGAAAATAATAAAGTAGCCCCTGTCAATGTTGGTGAAGATGAGATAGCTGGTGGATCAGGAAATGAAAAAAGTTCGGACGCTTGTGTAAATGATTTAATAAGTAAAGACGAGCCGTATACGTGGGCAATGTTTTTGGATAAACTTGACACAGTTTTTTTCTTTGTTTTGGGGGGCTTGATTGTTCTTTCGACAGCCGGCTTTTTTATTCTAATGCTTGAACGTATGAGTTCTGCTAGCAACAATTAAGTTTCTATGGTAGTCGTAATTGCACTGTTATCGATAAAAACGACAATTCAAATCAAAATCTCTCTAAAGAAAATAGCATTTCAATAAGTTTTTCATAAATCAATGTTGTTTATGTATGTTTATTTTACATACTTTTAAGTTAGAACATAAATGAAATAGCTAGATCTAATTATTCCCTAAAATTCTATTAACATCCAAACACAAAAACTAAGCAATACAAAACATCAATTGGTATTATTCTTGTGGGCATTTAAATTGTTATTTGGTTGTAAATAATAATTTCGGAAGTATTAAGATCTAACTTATTTTTCTTTACTGTTCTTATTCTTCTTAACGTTTGTAATTAGAACATACATTAACATCTTTAATTTTTGCAAAGTTCTATTAAACTTCAAACTGTCGTTTGAGAGATTTTGATATTTTCTTTTCTATCTATAAGATTGCAATGACGAAAGGACTAACGCCTTAAAAATGACAACAATACCGTTGTAAAAATGCTTGATCTGATTATTACTCAACTACCATACACTGATCATTGGAGGTTGTGCGTTTTTGGCGGTAACTCTTGTTCACAGAAAACGACATAAAAGGATGTCATTAATTTGAAGTTGGTGAATTTCAGCGTATTTTAAGATCGTTTTTTTAAACATTTGTAATTCGTAAACTTGTTGCATTAAAAACTTAGTTTATTAAAATTTCATTTAAGTTAAATAACGTTTTTAAGAATGTTAAACCAAATAAATGTCAAGCTTTCTCTTTGTTAGCTTTTGATTTTTTCACATTGTTCACTTCACCTTCGCAAGCTCACCAGTTTCATTTAAACAACGTTTGCAAGAGAAAATAAAACTTTTATAATTGCTTGTTATGAATATATAATTTTACAGATGGTTGTCATGATAATTATACTTTACGATGTTTTCAAAACCTGGTCAAATCGATTTTTTCTTACTTAATGAATATTTATATTTGATTTAGTATCTTTAATTAGCATCACGTTATAGGCATTCCTATGTGTACTGATCGTGCACCCCTTGATGCTAATATATACTCCTCGTCAAGTGAAAGTTACCACTTTGTTAATTTCTTCCAGCTGTAACTGATCGTAAAGGTTTGAATGGCTGCATATGCATTTAAAATTTTTACTTCTGACGGAATTAAAAGCAATGACTATGATAAAGATCAAGAACATGATACCGATGTTGCCAACATTAGTTGTAGTTGGCCGTATATAGGCTTATTTGAACTATCCATTCTGGGGATACGGACAGTATGTACTGTGTTTGTCTCTTGCATGTTTGGTATCGGTGAAAGCATGCCCTTGTTTGTGTATCGCCAGGTCTCGGCTGGCGTACTTTTACACTGACGTCGTAACGATGTTATACAGATATTAAAGCTTGGATGTAAATAAACTAAGATCGAACGTGTCACTAAACCCTTACACTGTACGATAGTTAGTTATTACTAAACCCTTACACTGTACGGTAGTTGGTTCGAGGCGCTCACTTTGGCCTGAATTTAAACGACTCTGAGCAGAGCATGGAGCAACTAAAGTTAAAATGGTATATCCGGCAGCTATCACAGTGAATGGCAAAATTGTTGACAATCTCTTCCAGAATGGCATTCTATAATGTCTCAGTCTAGAGTCACGAACGTTTCCGAACGAATCGTAAACACACTAAAAAGTAAACAAGATGAATTGAGACGTTGCTTCGACAACACTATGTCTGCTCCACCATCTGCTTCTTCATCCCCTCGCCGTGCTCCCTACTCTAATTTTGATCACAGTACTGAGTTCGTGCTGTGCACAAGACCGCAAAAGCACACAATCCTTATCTTCCGTCAAACGGTGTGCGTATTGGCAAGGCAAGGTTTACCAAAAAGGGCAAAGCTACATCCAGGTCTCAACATACTTCTACGGAGAAACCACATATCAATCAACCTGCTGTCTTAGTTGTGGTGCGTCAGCCGATCGAAACGGGTAAGTGTCCGTCTACAAACTGCAAGCTACCACCATCCGGCGAGAAAGTCAATACGTAGAATTTTCAGAACCAGTAGATTCCGATAATGTGATTTCACGTAATCTGGAATTGAATGAATACATATTAAAAGTCACCTGAAGATATTGGTGCTGCATATTGCATAATGAACTTGGTAAATATCCAGAAATAAGTTGTTTAAGTAAACAGCGACGACAACGTTGGCACCAGTGTATGATTGACGAGTACGATGTAATTATTATAATATTCGACAGGTTAAAATCCATACTGTTAATTAATGCATATTGATAAATTTGAAATTAGCTTTGTTCATGTGCGTGCTGATTATGCTGAAAGCTCACCTTTTAAAAATATGGTGACATTTTATTGTATTATTTTTTCTCTCTCTAACTCTAAAATTGTTGACATGTATGGCAAATATTACACGAATTTCAAATATGGTCATGTTTTACTCAAAGCTTATTGGCTAAGGAAGATGATCTTTTTTTATCATATTTTCATTTCGATCAAGAATGAATCCGAATACCTTACAACCGTTCAAGAGATTTCATTGTAGCTATTATCAGACAACGTTAATTTGGCAATGTTTACATTGGCGTGTTTACATTGACGTTACATGAAAACAATTAAATAACATTTTAATCGTTGTTAAATACAAAGCGTAAAGCTCCCAATACTTGTCCCATTAGCCGAGTGGTCTAAGACGCAGTCTTGTAAACACTTTAGAATGCAATCACAGTGTCTAAGCGTAAAGTTAACCGAAACGGAAGTTGCTGATCTGTACGCCGATGATCACATAGTTGCTTACAGAAAAACCTGCGACATCGAATTATTTATTGGTAAATAAACCAAGTTTAATGTGCAATTGGAAAAAAATATTTCTGTGGTAAGTAAAACGTTTATTGTTAGTCCTGCTGTGATCATATATACTTAAAGGAAGGGTTAGTATTGTTATAATCCATCATCGTTCCCAACTCGATCAGTGAAAATAGGAGCAAAACATTGAACAAAACGGGACGTTTTGGGCTCAAATTTCTTTGTGTAAATAGATTTTGGACCATATTGGTGTTGGTATGGGAGAAAATTCATTTATTCAACTTGTGTACTTCGTTGACCTGAGTTTGAACGACTTAGCAACGAGAAAATGATACTTTCTTTATGGCACTGTAAATGATAAGACTGTACGCATAGTTGCAACTGTACGCGATCGTTAGTTGTTAACAGATGCCTAACATCTGTACGCATAGTTGTCAAACAGATCATTAACAATTTATGGTTCCAGTTCATGCTTTCTGATTATATCGACAGGTTATCATTTTAGCTTCAGTTAACCTTAATAATTCTTGCAAGAGAACCTGAAAAATGCATACTAGTATTCGTTTCAACAAATTTGCTCATTCTTTTAATAATACAATTGTATAAACAAATAACTGATCTTGGCTTCTGTTTCAAAATCAGATTTGTTTTTAAATCTCTTGTTACCTCTTTATGAAAGGAGGCGTATAAAAACGACTATAGTTCAACCGAGCTATATCAGTGGCAAGACCGTGTAAGATATGTAGAAGCCCGCTGTAATGTTTTCATTTCTTCTCTGAAGTTCGAACAGTAGAAGCCATAATATAGCTGGACAAATACGCGTTAGTACTTCAACCATAGTTTCTAAAGATTTCATAAAATGCTCCAATCAGATTAACATAATCCCTGAAATCTAACAAAGAAAGTCGGCCAAAATGAAATCCAACTCGACATTTTCACGACCTTAAACATCAAATTCTTAACAGTTGCAGACGTAATTGTTGACTAACTTAACTCGGTCACGAAGTGGTGGATTTTAAAATCTGAAACCTCTTAATGGAATTTTCCTGTCAAAGACCAGATTGTTAAAGTCTATGATATTGGATAATATTTGTGCATAATGTATATTTTTGCCAACACCGGCAGGGATTTCAGCAGGTTTATACTAGGTTTTATTTAATGTCACAATCAGGGGATTTAGGATTTCTAGAAATTATCGGTGTCTTATTTGCAAATTGTACCAATTCGTTAATATGGTTCAACAGTAGATCAGAGTAAAAAACCTTTCAATTTATAGCTCAAAACGTGCTTGTCAGTTCTAAAATGTGATCATATTAGGTTTTATTTTTTATTAATAATACATTAGATTTGGATGATTCCTTTGATTGATTCCTTTAACAAGTTCTTGCTTCATTGATGCTTTTCAGTTGATCAGTTTTGATCAGTATATGATGCACTTATGATCACAACTGTTCGTACAGTCTGACATTGAAGTACTGCAACTTTGCGTACAGTCTTGTCATCTTTGGTCGCTGCACAGAAAGACCATTTTCTCGGTGCTAATTCGTTCAAGCACCGTTCAACGCATTTTGTGCGCGTTGGAAATGATTTTTCTTTCACGGGAAGTCAAATATATACATTATAAAATATGAGGTCACAAATGCAGATTTTCTCCACTCTTTTTCCCCATTTTGTACTAATAAGTGTGAAAAGATTACAGATTGCAACTTAACTAGCCGTTAGTTCAAGACTTTAAGATCACAGTAAGACTATTAATCAACAATGTACTTATTAAAATAATTTCTGCAAAAAGAACGTTTAATTTGAATATATTTTACAAATAAAAAGCCGATGTCGCGTGTTTTTCTGTAAGCAACTATGTGATCATCGGCGTACAGATCAGCAACTTCCGTTTGGGTTAACTGTACGCTTAGACACTGTGGCAATGGTAGAAACGTTGTTATAGGTTGTAGGTTCGAAACATGTTTTTTTTTGTTTACATTTTTTTAAATATTTTTTACACAATAATTATTTCCGAGATAAAATTAACTGAAGCAAAATACATATTATACTTTGAAATGACTGCACTAAAACTTAAAAAATATAAATCTTAAATATTTCCTTAAAAGCCGTGTGTCAGTGTGAATCGAACCCGTGTCGAAAAAAAGTTAGGACTATGGCAGCCGGACGCGTTAGCCACTGAGCTAATAGGGCGATGTGATATAAAAAGGCAAAATAGTACTTTTGACGCCTAAATTTGCCTAAACCCGTGTTTACATTCTATAAATAATTGTAAACATCGCCAATTTAGCTCGGTCGACCTATAGAATCTAGTATTGACCCCGCATTCCGAATCCAAGTGTGATTTCTCGATTTAAACATGACTTGTTTATTTCGTATATCTTAAAACATGACATATTGTTTTGTTTATTCTTGCCAACATTCATAAAACTTTTTTTCATTAATTTTGCTACGAAACCACAATGATTTTTATAGTACTTATCCGACAAGTTAACACTATATTAGTTTATATTTACCTTTGATTCATTATAGCGTGTTTTCCTCTCTTTCCATTCATAATTTCATCTCGTGGTTGCAGAAATACGTGACCATCTAATTACAGTCCTGAAACATGCCAATGTATATACACATAATTAAAGATCTTATTCATATAAACAGACACAAGACAAAATCAGTGAAGATACTTTTAATAGGTGGACTTGCGTTGTCTTCAATTTTCAATTTATAAACTAGATCCATACATTTTACAGTAGAATAAATCTAAATCCAGATCTAAAGATTACAAATTGTATCAAGCACAAGTCAAAAATGTCTTAATAAGACACAAATAATTACCAAATACCGCCAAACTACCACTGCTCCTGTCTAAGCATTTATACATATTGGCGATATATAATGTTCATTTATTCATACAACACTAACAAACATAAAATAATAGGGACGGGTGGGCGGGTAAAATTTCTCAGAAATGACAACACAAGCAGTAAATAAAAACCACGGTCGCACCTTCTTATAAAGTTGACATAACCAATCAAATCTAAAGAATCAACTAACCAATCAAAATTTAGATAACATAAAAAACGGAATCCAATTCGACTTAAGTAAAACAGAAAAGAAGTCATCCCAAAAATAATAATGGAATGCAGCCTTTAATTAAATATTTTAACCATGTTATATTAAAATAGTCCAATTAAAGATCTTATTCATATAAACAGACACAAGACAAAATCAGTGAAGATACTTTTAATAGGTGGACTTGCGTTGTCTTCAATTTTCAATTTATAAACTAGATCCATACATTTTACAGTAGAATAAATCTAAATCCAGATCTAAAGATTACAAATTGTATCAAGCACAAGTCAAAAATGTCTTAATAAGACACAAATAATTACCAAATACCGCCCAACCTCGGCCAAACAAAGCAAAGCCAACATAAATATCACAACTAACACTAGCAAACATGACAAAACCAGATTTCTAACTACATACATGACAAATACAAAACAAAGCACATCAATACAGCTAAAAAAAACAAAAAAAAACATAATGCGAACATAAAAGAACTATAAACTTCAGCAAACATTTCACAATTAACTTTGTTAAACAAACATAAACAAAAGCATAATAAAAGAATTAAAGCGACATAGAAAGCCACACTGAGATTAATATTGTCACACTGAAAGCGACAGATCTTTACCTGAAAATATCTGTGACTTCGTAACACAACACTGAAAAACATAATATTTATAGGTGAGTTATCACACCGATCAAATAATGTCTAAGATGGTTGGTGCCTTCCGCATTTAAATGCAATCCACCATCTAATTTGGCAAACAAGTGTCTTTTCACTTTGCCTTTAAAACAAAAGGGACGATAACTCCTAACAAACTTGAAGGATAAGTCTTTGGAGATATTCTCCATCAAGTTTGTGTTAATTTCAAAAATCACACCATCAGTGATTTTCTGGTCCACCGGTCGAGGGAGAATGGATGACACGATGATAGAAATCGATCTTTTAACAGATCTGATAGCGGCGATGAGATTACCATAGTCCGACAAAATACTTCCTACCGAACGTCCTTGAGCAACGTCATTAGTGCCTACATGCACAATAATGAAATCAAATTTTTCCAAAGAAATACGTTTGGACCAGAACAGATGTGCCAGACGACTTATTGTAGTTCCTGGATGGGGCACTACCTCCACTCCCTCGATCGGTGCCAGGTGTTTAATGATGGAGTCACCAACTATAATGACTTTACGAAAATCTACAATAAATATAAAATAATATATTAAGTATGACATAAATACATGATAATAGAAATATATACACAACAGATTGTCAAATTATAAATTATAATTACTGCCTTTTCATAATGTGATGGGGAATTCAAAGATCGCTTCCTATAAAACCCTTTCGACGTTTGAATTGTCAGCCATGCCCAACCAGTCAAGACACCCAGTTGAAAACACGACAGCTACTCTTATTAAGACGTAGCCAAAGGGCAAAAATAGGAACCGAAAACTAAGCAATTTCCCTCACAATTTGTGTTGATATTAATTTTGAAACCCGAATTTTATCATTCAAATCATACTCTAAATACATCTTATATGCATCGGATTTCCAATCACCCATCAACTGGATTAAATCTGAATTAATATTAGAGTGAAAAGCGAATGTGGCAAAACCCCTTCTAAACGAATGTGTTGAAAATTCCATTTCATTCAAACCAATAAGCTTGATGACTTCACGTAGTTTGTTATTAAAATTTCTATAAAATACAGGTTTGCCCGATTTAAACAAGAAAAGAGGTGATTCATCGCGTCCTGGAATCATCTTAATCATATTATAATATGCTGCAACTGGACATAACATACAATCAGGAATTTTTGTTAAAGGTATACTTAAAATTCTCTGCCCAGCCTGTATCGTTTTTGACCATCTCATATTAACAATTAATCCATTATCACTTACACTTACATCTTTTCTCAATAGAAATTTGGGTAACTGTAAATCCTTCTTTTTAGTAGGCACTAAATTAGATTTTCTGGATAACAGAAAAAACGCAAAGACAAAAAGACACCAAAACATTATGTCATCTGCATTACTCATATCTAACTTACTATAAATTTCTTTTAAAATCAATGGTGATATAGGTGTAGCATGATGTACTGCATGATTTAAAGTCTTAGAAATACCCTTAAATGTTAAATTCAGCAAGAATCCATTTATGCTTGAAACATCTACATCCATTAACTGATGTAAAGTTCTAACTCCACTTACATAATTTTTAATTGCCTCAGCTGATTTAAATGATCGGCTTAAAAACTGAGCGTACAACTGCAAGGTTTCAGTTGACACAGGCAAAAATCTTAAGTGAAAATAGAAACAAAAAAGCAGAAAGGATTCCCACTGAATTCTTAAAAACGGAATCCAATTCGACTTAAGTAAAACAGAAAAGAAGTCATCCCAAAAATAATAATGGAATGCAGCCTTTAATTAAATATTTTAACCATGTTATATTAAAATAGTCCTATCATGTTGTATTACCTAATTCCGGCACCTACACGAATGAATATGAAAGTTTAAATTTTATCGCCAAAAACAATAGATCTATCTTATTATCATTTGATAAACACACAAAATACCTGCAAAAATAACAGTCATTAACTTTCCTTTCTAAAAAAAATGAATATTTACCTGTCATTATTTCGTAAGCTGCACGCTTTTCTCGCCGTACAACTTTACAACTGATTTCATTGACTGCACAAGTCTTCATTCATTCAAAACCCGACCACGTGAGCAATACAATAGCTGTACTAAAATCAAACACGTGACGTATACTATTATACATTTTCTTTAAAAGGGCCGTAGCTGAAACATTTTCCTTTGACCTCAGACTTTTGTACAAGTAAACAACAAAGACATACTTTTCAAATAATGTATATATTGTATTGAGCACTTGGGCAAAGCTTACGGAACGTTCTTCACCGTATCCTATACATAAAAACATCAAACATACGTCATACAACTTGCACTGTTATCTTAAAACATCGGTAATCATATCATTAATGCTGTTTATATACATGTACATGTATACACCATATAGTTTCCCCGTACTGTAAAAAAAATGTCTGTAAGCGTTGAATGCCCAAAACTGAATGACCATACATAAACGAACATTACCCACGACAACTCGTGCATAAAACCAGTGAACAAAACAACTTTTGATTGGTACATTCAAAAGGTCTTACCCAATCAAAGGAAAATATTTTCCGCCTAATTCGCTTCACTCAACCGGCAGAAAATACATATCTTGATCACTGTAAGACACAGAAGATATATATTTTGGAACATAAGGTTCTATTATGTCTGTTCATTATACGTCTTATTTGCTCTTTGTTTGTTTGTTTGTTTGTTGTTTTTTGTGATTTTTGTCTCTGTTCTTTTTACTTATTTCGGCCGTAGACCCACATGATGTAACTCTAAATACTTTGATATCACTCTACATTGATTCATTACAAACTGTAAATTGCATTCAATTGCTTTTACTTCTAGTTGTGTATGGGGCCATAAAACTTGTTTTTTTATTCTTCTTTTTTTTCTTTTATTTTTGACTGTATTGGAAAACAAGGTTCCCGATTCACTATCCACAAAATTGTAGAATCGCTATTATTATTATACTTTGTCTGTTGTTACTATGTAACCTTGACGCAATAAAGTTTGTTGTTGTTGTTGTTGTTATTGGTTATCACTATAAGAAAAACTAGAGTTTCAAAATTTAATGATTATGATATTATTTCATTGTGTTATGTATTTGTAATAAACTGTTGAATTTTCAACTTGATATCTGCACTAAAACTCGATTTATAAAGGTTTAAAGAGGCCCGCCCATATATTAAAAAAACTCAAATTTTCCGATTAATTTCTGTAAAATTGCTTGTTTTTAGACATGTTTTTCAATTTTTATATTAAAATCAACTATTTATAAATTATAATAGAAGAAAGTTGTTGAGTCTGATTTTCAACACAAACACGTACTAATGCTATCAGTTGTATAAATATGGGATCCCAAAGGCAACTCAATTGTGTAAAAGTGAATAACGAATAGGATCCGGTGCCCAAAATTAAGATTTTACTTTTCAAACACAAGATTTTTGTCAAATAGTTCTTGAAAACGTAAAACCTAATCAAACTTAGCCGATTTCAAGCACCGAAATCAAGTTTTGTCGACTTCGACATTTTCGAGGTTTTGAATCTTATACCCTTACACTGTACGATAGTTGGTTATTACTAAACCTTTACACTGTACGATAGTTGGTTATTACTAAACCTTTACACTGTACGATAGTTGGTTATTACTAAACCTTTACACTGTACGATAGTTGGTTATTACTAAACCTTTACACTGTACGATAGTTGGTTATTACTAAACCTTTACACTGTACGATAGTTGGTTATTACTAAACCTTTACACTGTACGATAGTTGGTTATTACTAAACCCTTACACCGTACGATAGTTGGTTATTACTAAACCTTTACACTGTACGATAGTTGGTTATTACTAAACCCCTACACCGTACGATAGTTGGTTATCATTAAACCCTTAACCCTTACACTGTACGATAGTTGGTTATTACTAAACCCTTACACTGTACGGTAGTTGGTTATTACTTAACCCTTACACTGTACGATAGTTGGTTAGGCGCCGCCGCCGAATCCGCATGGCTTAAGTTTTTGTATTCATTTAAGCTTATTTCAGGTTTTCTGCAAATTTCACGACCGTCTTCTGTTTAAACTTTGTCAAATTTTGACCAACTAAACAGTAGAGTGTGTCTAAAAATTGTTAATTTTGAATTTCTTATTCTATCAAATGTTCCTTGACGAGAAGAAAAAAAGTATTGACAACCCGAAACATGTTTTAATTTGGCCGTTATGCAGTTGTGTCCTGTATATTTCCTTATCAAATGTTAAGCTCTTAAATGGTGGTATTTAAAGAATGCACCAGTGCTACTTTGCAATACCAAATGGTTTCAATATCACCAATGTAAAAGCTAAAGTGGTAGGTAACTTTCTATTTGAAAAATGTAAAATACGCATATCAGGAATAGCCACATTCAAAAGACACAGCCTACCCACACAGCCAAGAAGAAGAGAGAAAGAGAAAGCACGACGGTCAGTATCTATTTTATTCTGCTGTAAAAGAGACTTCAAACTTAAAGTCGCCGTTCATGCACTTTATGGGCTCCAAACACATCAATACCGGTGCAAATTACGAGCGAGTAAGCTTCACAAGGTTAGGTGATAAGATGTCTCGATCGAAGCTAACTCAAAACGAAATTTCGGACGACGTCAAAACATTGTACAAAATGCTTTTCAATTATGTAAATAGGAGAAAGAGAATGTAATGAAGGTTCCATTTACTACAATTACTTACAGAACGTCCTAATTCACAGGTGTCAGCGCCCCTTTGGTGCACATCTAGGTGTATGTGGTCACGGCAAACTGCTCAACTAAAGTTCAAAAGTGGAATGAACATTAACAAAACTAAAAAGGAATTGCCAAAAAATAGAAATACAACAATATAATGCATAAAATAATATCATATAAACTAAATTAAAATTATAAAAAGCAAATGAACATAAAAAATACAAAATTTACTGTTATTGGATTCGAACCTGCAATGTCTCGTAACAAAGCACGAGATCATTATCCGCTGAGCTCTTGCTTCGTGACTAAAAATATGCTGCTTTGAACAGGGTTTATGTAATATAAGTTAAGTAATTTAACGGTAACACTGTAAGCGGACGCACTTTCACAGCTCACGGGTCGAACTATATAATCGAACTATACTATATGAAAATTATATTTCTGTGATTAATGATATGAACGCTATTAAATTTTAAAAGTGTATCATATATTATGAATCACACTGAAGTAGTTGTAGTAGTAGTTGTTGTTGTTGTAGTTGTGGTAGTGGAAGTGGGTAGTAGTAGTGGTAGTAGTAGTAGTAGTAGTAGCTAATTACTAACTTGATAACAATGGATACACAGAAAAATAAAATAAATCAAAGTTAAAAAAGTGAAATATGCATATCAGGAATGGCCATATCCAGCAGACACAGCCTCCCCACACAGCCAAAAGGTAGAGAGGAAAATAGAGCATGGTTTTACAATAATCAGTTTCAAAATGGACGCCACAAACAATTAACGAAAGTGAGAACCCGAGGGGTTACCGCCTTGGAACGGTCAGTGGCAAAATAATTTGCCACTGTGAGTTTAAACCAGGTTCTTAGGTGCACATACCTCACACTTGCCCCAACAGGTTCTCGTATCACAAAACAAGTAAAAGTTGTCTTGGTGAAATAACTCCAACCCACACATCGGCTCAACAATAACCATGCAAAAGCACACAAACATATAAAACATAAGAAGCTTAAAGCATTGCAAAGCCAAAGGGCGGGTACTCAATGATCTTACCGAGACCAGAGCTCCTGGAGTAAGATCAGCAAGAACACGAAGACAGGGATAAAAGAAACGAATCGAGCTTCTAGGTTCTTTTAAGAAAAGATTTCCCCACAAACCTTCATAAACTCTTAAACCCCTGCCACCATCGTGCAACCAAACAGGTAAGCATAATGATCAACTGTAGATGATCACCAGACCTGCAGAGCGCTGTAAAATATCATGTTGGTAACCTTTCTTTTTAAATTTACATATGGTTTTTACGAAAAACCGGGAGAAATTAACATTGCCTTTTATCTTGGGGTTGTCCCGGTTAGCTCAATCGGTTGCGTCGCAGGAATTGTAAGGCTAGGCGCTGTAGCCGTGACGGTGCGGGTTCGCTCCCATCTAGAGGCACAATCATTTGAAATTCACAGTAGCGCTATTTGTGCAGTGTAGCGGCCGTAAAAACTCTCCCCATACATATAGTCAGTACTGTTATCAGTAAAATAACCCGTTACCGATGTCATGCAGTGATTGTTACGTATATCAGGGCTTTCCCATCAACCTTTTTGGGGGTTGTCCCGGTTAGCTCAATTGGTTGCGTCGCAGGAATTGTAGGGCTAGGCGCTGTCGCCGTGACGGTGCGGGTTCGCTCCCAGCTAGTGGCACAATCATTCTTAAGTTTGTTAATTAAATCTCCATAAAAAACCGGCTGTGAAATACCTTGTTGCATTAGTGATTTTAAACTGCAACTGTATTTATGAATTAGATCTGTATTTTTAAACTGAACCTGTATTTATGAATTATGAATTAAGCTATGGTTGTGACGATTCAATTAATTCAATGATCACATTTTGTGAATATTTTACTCTCTAGTCACCATGGTAAATTTTATATATATTATAGAAACATGAATGTAACAACTTACTAATTCAAATTATGAATCAATAGTTCTGTATTACACCATTTGTTTTTTTTCTCCCTACAGGTATTCTATACTTATTGTAGTAAGTATTATCCAAGGACCCCATTGGAAATAAGCTTTCGAGCTTTCATGGGCTATCCTAGGTTTTACACACTATATATAGATATATATACATTCATATCAGTACAGTTCATATAGGGCTTTTTTTCGAGGTTGTTCATGTTTGTATAATATACTAAGAAATGTTCTGAAATTTTCTGTGATAGCCAAGTAATTTGGCATTTGCAACTGTGATAAACAGTAGATTACAAACATGTAAAATATAAGTGTAATTGGTTGTTTTTATGTGTGGGGTAGTTGCTGATCAGTTCCCTTCAAATTTTATTGGAGATGACACACTTTTTAAGACTTTTTAGTAGTGTCATACTACTTTGTATATTTTCTGTGCTATTCTCCTTAATTTAAGTATATTTTAAGGCAGTTTCTAGGCCTCAGGGTTTCGATCAGTAGTGATCCCACAAACGCGTCTTACTTGCTACATTAATATTTTTAGTTAAAATGCTAATATAAAATGTTGTAATTCGTATATATGTGTGTTTTAACCTGAATAAATATCTATCTATCTATCTATCCATTCCTCATATGATTTTTTTTCACCTTTTTTTCCAATTTTCCAATAATTGTGGCGAAGTTCATGCGACACACGTTACGGCGAGAGTTTTAAAGTTGTTAACAACTTTTGTTTTAGGACGTAAAATTCCAAATACAGATTTTATCCAAAAGTTCTTTTTTTCTTTTTCATCAAATAAGGTTTGATATTAAAAATTCAAATGTTGAATACATCCATGATTGCAAAATTAGCCGTGAAAGGCATGAATAACCCATAACGGCTTAAATAGACTTGTCTGACCTAAATCGGAGTATGAATGTGGACAGTGTACAACGAAGTTATATTGAGGGTTTTCTCAAAGTGTAAATGTGTTTATTACTGTATTGTGATATCCTTCCGCGGCTGTGACGTATTTAAAATTGGAATAAATTTGGACTTCTCTAAAGCTGACCTTGATTTAAAGAAGGACGACTGAAATGTCTTTAAACGTGAAAACAAGTTCGTTTCAAGAGCCGGTACGATGTGTCGTAGAAAACCCGTTGAGTTGTATTTCTTTTTTTATTGAAAAGTCATTGCTTTGTTGGTCCTTTAGAAGAACAAGGAATCGTCGATCAGTATTTTCTATGATCTTCCAGAAAAAAAAATCTATCTTGCAATTACCTAAAATAAATTTTTGAATGGCATAAAAATTAATGAATGTTAAAATAAATTGATTAATAATAATTAACGAAATTTTCCGTAACAGTCTTTGATCAAGAGACCGAATTATTGATGGGTTTCACCCAAAATATAACAGTACGTTAATTTTCGGAATTTTAACGAAACTATGGAAGACCGTTTTACGTCAAATTGCGGTTTTTACCGTTATTAAATTGGATGGCTTATCATGATAAAATGTTTAACAAACTAAACATACAACCGAATAATTACGTGTATGCTTCATTCAAAATTAGGCTTTTCAATTGTCATTTTCTTATTTTTAGGAAGATTTAGGTTCCAGGTTTAAAACATGTAAACAGCATATGAATTTTTACGCAACGGGATTTCGACATTTAATCAATGGCAGCTTTGGGGAGCCTTATTTATTCACGATATAACACCTTATGGTTGGTTGTCTGTCTAGAAAACAGGGTGATTACCCGAAAGGATATTACATGGACAAGCTTGCTTTAAATTTATCTTTACGCGTTCACCTTTTCCGTGTGATATTAAAGTTCTTTTTTTAAGTAAAAACATGTTAATCGAATGTATATTTCTTTATTTTTTTTTTATTTTGCCTGTTCCAAAGTATAGAAAGATATTGTTTTCATTTTTGTCTGACACATTAGTTTGTACGGTGATATTTATTGACAGTTATTTTTACATTCGGATTTCATTTCCGTAACTGCGTGCTCAAATTTAATAAAATATCGACTTAATGGTTAAAACGATATGCACGACGCATTGCGAAGCAGAAAATGGTGTCGTTAAAGTCCCGGTCACAACCCGCCGTGCGTCTTTTTGTTCGTACGTGTTCTACGGAGGTTACGTTCGCAGCGTTTTTGGTCGGACGTGGCAAGAGCAGCGAGGACGCACGTCACACTCAAGGTTGTGCAAGGTGTGAGTACGTGGCCCAAACGCCACGTCTATGGGTAAAAGGTTGCGTGCATCGTATGTTCCGTAGGTGGTAAGTGAGTTATAAGTGCTGACAACGTTCTTACAACGCAAGATCTCCGTGCAATTTCCATGTCAACGTACGGAGGCAGTACTGCTCACGTACGGTGTTCTTACTCGCTCGCCCGTTGTAAGTGCGTGCACGTGTGGTGAACGTAGTTTATTTCGGTCGCTGTTGGGTGATATAAATAAGGACGACCTATTGATGCTCGATATATAGTTTAAATACCGCAGAGGTCCGTGCGCACACCGTGCGTTGTAAGTGCGGAGCACGTACTTGCTCTGTAAGGTCCGCCTGAGTTCTGTGCGCGTTTTGGACAGTTGAACTGAGGAAGCACGGACCACGCACGGACCTCGCAAAGACTCGAAGAGACGTACGGATCCCTGAATTTGGCCCACGTTTTTGCACTTAGACAGCACGCACTTGCGCGTACGGGGGTTGTTACCGGGGCTTAACGGAGTTTTGTTGGGATAAATCTTATCAACGGCAAACCACAGTTGCCGGAGAATGGCAACTGGCCTCCGATTTGCTGCATTAGCATAAATTACTGGGCATCATTCTGGTGACTAAGACATCCACTTTCATATCTGTCCACTGTTGTCTATGGCAATTTCTGTCAATGCAATAGTAGTTTGGTAGTTCTATGCCCAGAAAAAAAACAGCCATTGGGCTTCTCTTGGCCTGTAAATTTCATGTCTTGTTTCAACTATCACACCTACTGAAATTTTATTTCATCCCAATTAACTCTCGTCAACAGTGAGTCATACTTTTATGTTGCCTCAGTGTAAATAATTCTAATAGACATGTGTGGTCGGAGATCGGATGTGAAGATGGACATCGGAAAGCGGAGTAAAGTTAGGGATTTTCTCAAGGTGTTTACAGCATATTTATGGTAACTATTTAAACTGAGGCAACATAAAAGTATGACTCACTGTTGACGAATGGTAATTGGGATAAAATAAAATTTCAGTAAGTGTGATAGATGAAACAAGACACGAAATTTACAGGCCAAGAGAAGCCCAATGGCTGTTTTTCTGGGCATAGAACTACTATTGCATTGACAGAAATTGCCATAGACAACAGTGGACAGATTTGAAAGTGGATTTCCTAGTCACCAGAATGATGCCCAGTAATTTATGCTAATGCAGCAAATCGGAGGCCAGTTGCCATTCTCCGGCAACTGTGGTTTGCCGTTGATAAGATTTATCTCATCAAAAACTCCGTTAAGCCCCGGTCACAACCCGCCGTACGCGCAAGTGCGTGCTGTCTAAGTGCAAAAACGTGGGCCAAATTCAGGGATCCGTACGTCTCTGCGAGTCTTTGCGTGGTCCGTGCTTCCTTAGTTAAACTGTCCAAAACGCGCACAGAACTCAGGCGGACCTTACAGAGCAAGTACGTGCTCCGCACTTACAACGCACGGTGTGCGCACGGACCTCTGCGGTATATAAAATATATATCGAGCATCGATAGGTTGTCCTTACATATATCACCCAACAGCGACCGAAATAAACTCACGTTCACCACACGTGCACGAACTTACATCGGGCGAGCGAGTAAGAACACCGTACGTGAGCAGTACTGCCTCCTTACGTTGACATGAAAATCGCACGGAGATCTTGCGTTGTAAGCACGTTGTCAGCACGTATAACTCACTTACCACCTACGGAACGTACGATGCACGCAACCTTTTACCGCTAGATGTGGCGTGCGGGCCACGTACTTACACATTGCGCAACCTTGAGTGTGACGTGCGTCCTCGCTGCACTTGCCACGTCCGACCAAAAACGCTGCGAACGTAACCTCCGTAGAACACGTACGAACAAAAAGACGCACGGCGGGTTGTGACCGGGACTTTAACGACACCATTTTCTGCTTCGCAATGCGTCGTGCATATCGTTTTAACCATTAAGTCGATATTTTATTAAATTTGAGCACGCAGTTGCGGAAATGAAATCCGAATGTAAAAATAACTGTCAATAAATATCACCGTACAAACTAATGTGTCAGACAAAAATGAAAACAATATCTTTCTATACTTTGGAACAGGCAAAATAAAAAAAATAATAAAGAAACATACATTCGATTAACATGTTTTTACTTAAAAAAAGAACTTTAATATCACACGGAAAAGGTGAACGCGTAAAGATAAATTTAAAGCAAGCTTGTCCATGTAATATCCTTTCGGGTAATCACCCTGTTTTCTAGACAGACAACCATTACGTTTTATATCGTGAATAAATAAGGCTCCCCAAAGCCGCCATTGATTAAATGTCGAAAAGAAGGTTGCGTATAAATTCATATGCTTTTTACATGTTTTAAACCCGGAACCTAAATCTTCGTAAAATTAAGAGAATGACAGTTGAAAAGGCTAATTTTGAATGAAGCATACACGTATTTATTCGGTTGTATGTGAAGTTAGATAGGAATTTTATCATGATTAGCAATCCTATTTTATAACGGTAAAAACCGCAATTCGACGTAAAACGGTCTTCCATAGTTTCTTTAAAATTCCGAAAATTAACGTACTGTTATATTTTGGGTGAAACCCATCAATAATTCGGTCTCTTGATCAAAGACTGTTACGGAAAATTTCGTTAATTATTATTAATCAATTTATTTTAACATTCATTAATTTTTATGCCATTTCAAAAATCTTTTTTAAGTAATTGCAAGGTAGATTTGTGTTTTTTTCTGGAAAATGATTCCTTGTTCTTCTAAAGGACCAACATGGCAATGACTTTTCAATAAAAAGAAATAAAACGCAACGGGTTTTCTACGACACAAACGAACTTGTTTACACGTTTAAATACATTTCAGTCGTCCTTCCTTAAATCAAGGTCGGCCTTGGAGAAGTCAAAATTTATTCCAATTTGAAATACGTCACGGCCGCGGGAAGGATATCACAAAAGAGCCATTATACAGTAATAAACACATTTACACTTTGAGAAAACCCCCAATATCACTTCGTTGTCCACTGTCCACATTCATACTCCGATTTAGTCCCACAAGTGTAATAGCCGACAACGGAATCCAATCATACTTTGGGGATAATAACATCAATGCCGTTAACGACTGATTAACCTTCTTTTCATATAATTAAAATTTTAAATACCTGTTTTACTTATAAAA
This sequence comes from Corbicula japonica, assembly GCA_038501625.1. Taxonomy (NCBI): domain Eukaryota; kingdom Metazoa; phylum Mollusca; class Bivalvia; order Venerida; family Cyrenidae; genus Corbicula; species Corbicula japonica. Next base: position 177,131 of record JAZAYU010000269.1, on the reverse strand, counting down.
TTACATGTGTTGATACATAAACAATGTAAATTCGCGATTCTCGCGAAAATCCCAAAAGTTGTGAATTCTAGAAAAAAACAACATAATTCATGTACCTTATGTAACATGGCAGAAAGCAATTTAACAACAGAAGTTGTACATGAAATAATGTTCCTAATTTAATGAACTATGATGATGAAAATAAACATATTCTGTAAATTTACTAGTAATAAATTTAATAAAAAGTAATAAAAAGTCTTCCCAGTTATATAAAAAGCCATTCACATGAATGTTTCTGGAACACCAATAGATGCTGATCTAAAAACTCGTATTACTTTTCCTGTCCTGATCTTTTCTGTCTTCGTGACCTTCAAGTTAATAAACTTGACCGATTTTTCGTTGTCAAAATAATCTTTACTTATATTTCAGTATTCAGAGTTGCCTTCTTCTTTAACAGTAGGTTCAACAATCGCGACCGCCTCTGCAGTATGTTTTTTCGTCACGTCGTCGTTTACGTGAATGTCAACAGCCACAACGATTCCGACGCCTGCAATCGTTGTCAACGAATGTGTTTGATAAAAGCATCATCGTTGTCGCCTCCGCCTTCAAAACTAATGTCACTGACTCCGACTACGTCAAGAACGCGGGTCCCTTAATCCTATTATCTCCGCACGTTCTGTCCAGTAGGCAGGTTTCATCTATTTTATATACAAGAAAATAAAGGTCCATCATCAACATTAAAGATATAAAGGACATGTCGCAAATATAATGGCAAACAAACTCCCAGCATGAGCAGAAAACTATTTGATAGCCAAGACAAACAAAACCCCGAGAGTGAATTATTTGATAGCCAAGATAAACTAAAGTTTGAAAGTAACAAATGTGCATTATTTTTTCTTAAACTCTACCAGTAAATATACCCAGGCAATTAACAATGGCAATTTAACAAATATGACCTGTATGTAAAACAAACGCTTTTCACAGAGTCATGTAAACATATTTAATAAATCATGAGTTATTATATTTAATTGAATCTTTTCTTGTACATGTACCATAGTACGTCTGTTCTATAAGATTGGTATGTCCATATGTATTGATTTTCTTCCATAAAACAAAATTATTACGACAGTTTAAATGAAAAAAAAAAGTTTATTTGCAATAAAGAGAGTCTATGTGTCAATGGGAATTTGAAAACTTGTAATGTACACCTTTACCGGCCGACGTAGATACAAGCATGTTAAACGCATGACGTTTATCCTCAAACGGCCTCAATATCTTATGCGTGAGTTACATTTCCCAACGACATAGCCCAATCTAATTTCCAGGTCTTCAAAAACTTGGTATGTAAGATTGAATTGTACATACCAGTAAAATATCCTAATTTAAATTTACTATTTACCTGTTTTACTTTCCATTAAATTTCTCCGTAACTCACAAAAAACCTAATGTTGAAGAAGCTTGCAGCAGAGGTATAAGAATAAATCACTCTTAATAGCATTAACAGACTTATGCCAAGATAGTCACTTCTAGCATTAAAAATTATAAAATCCTTATCCTTTGAACAGGGGGTCCAACGTATTTGGTTTTTGCGGAAAAGTAAGTGAGGGACATGTTCTGTGCGGAACACAATGGCGGAAAATTTCGTTATTTTGTGCATTTCTGGAGATATTTTGACCTGGTAAGTAGGTTATCGCTGTTATCGAAATATAAATACTCCTACCCGTAGGCCAGATGTGTAAGCTCTACTCGGTTTTTCAACCTACGTTTCTAGAGTTAAAAAGTTATTGAATGTATAAACTGAAAGATTGTTTGTTTAAAAGTGAAAATAGAAAATTGCGTGACTTGAAACTGTGTTTTAAGTCAAAATATACCGTTTTGAACCTATTTTAGCTAAATTATTACCGAGTTTTTGCATATATTTCTTCACGACGGCTTTTGCACTTTAGATGGGTACTTAATGATCAATTTTTAAGTTCAAACACCTTAAATGTTTGCCGTGGAAGTGGTAAGCATTGTTTTGTTCGGTGCAGAATCTGAATAACAAACTTGCATGAATGCGTTAATATAAGTGTAAGTAAGACAAGAGCTGGTAACAAATGTAAATAATCAAAACAAAAGCCAATTTGTTACCCAATTACGAATGTCTCGCGTATTTGTTATGCAAAATTACCTACCACATACACTTGCGTGTATATTACTTTTTAGTAGTACTATAGTAGTATTTTACAAAAAAAAATACAGGCGCACCTATAAATATATAGGCGCACCTTTATATGTAAATGGTCATGGCGTTGTTACATCCGTTTCTGTACCTATTTCAGATCGAGACAATTCACAATGCCAAGATATAAGAAGAAGTCTCATCCGCATTTTGAGAAGAGGGGCACAAAACGGACAATTCGAGGCACGCCATACAAACGTTTGAAGCGTATTTGCGGCACAAACATACCTTAAATGATGACTGTTTACTTGACTCGTTATGTTGAAATAAGTGAAGTACTATTTGGGTCAAAAGTAACATTGTTCTTGTCGTTATGTGTATTAAATATATGTATATCTAATTAAAAGGTTCGCTTTTATATTTAGAGTCGCAACTCATTATTTCAAGGTGCAGATCTAAGTAAAGAGGTGCTCCTATATGTCCAAACAATGAAATAGAGGTGTTCTCCGAATTTAGAGCGGTGCACCTCTACACCTGGGATAAGAAATAGAGATATAGTTTACATCTAAATTTAGAGGTGTGTCGCTATTTTGGGGACTACCAGTACAGGTACTTATATATAGATAAGAACATACGTATGTTTGGGTAACAAATTGGCTTTTGTTTTGATTATTAACATTTATTACCAGCTCTTGTCTTACTAACACGTATTTCACAGCCAGTATTTTATGGAGATTTAATTTATAAACTTAAGAAGATAAAGGGCAATGTTAATTTCTCCCGGTTATTCGTAAAAACCATCTGTAAATTTAAAAAGAAAGGTTACCAACATGATATTTTACAGCGCTCTACATGCCTGGTGATTAACCCATCTACAGTTGATCATTATGCTTACCTCTTTGGTTGCACGACGGTAACAGGAGTTTAAGAGTTTATGAAGGTTTATGGGGAAATCTTTTCTTAAAAGAACCTAGAAGCTCGATTTGTTTCTTTTATCCCTGTCATCGTGTTCTTGCTGATTTTACTCCAGGAGCTCTGGGCTCGGTAAGATCATTGAGTACACGCCCTTTGGCTTTGCAATGCTATTAGATTCTTATGTTTTATATGTTTGTGTGCTTTTGCATGCAACATTGTTGAGCCAATAAGTGGGTTGGAGTTGTTTCACCAAGACATTAAGTACCCACGTTAAGTGCAAAAACCATCGTAAAGAAATATATGCAAAAACTCGGTGATAATTTAGATAAAATAGGTCCAAGAACGGTATATTTTGACTAAAAACGCAGTTTCAAGTTACCCAACTTTCTATTTTCACTTTGTAAGCAAACAATCTTTCAATTTATACATTCAATAACTTTTTTGTTAAGGCCTCTAGAAACATAGGTTGAAAAACCGAGTGGAGCTTACACATCTGGCCTCCGGGTAGGCGTATTTATATTTCGATAACAGTGATATATACCTACTTACCAGGTCAAAATATCTCCAGAAATGTACAAAATAACGAAATATTCCGCCATTTTGTTCCGCACAGAACATGTCCCTCACTTTTCCGCAAAAACCAAATACGTTGGACCCCCTGTTTGAAGTAGTAGTAAAAATTAATTAAACTACGTCTCATATTACTTTAATGGCATAGTAATATGCATCATGACGTATTATTTAGATTCTAATTAAAATAAATGAATGCTCATTCAAGTATCGCGGCACCTTACAATTTCGACGTTTTTATAATTTCGACGCTTGTTTGTTTATGATGCAAATCAAGCAATCTCGCAAGATTTCCCGTTTGATTTGGTTCACGGATGTAAACAAAAGGGCGGAGACAAACATTTTGCATTTGTCAACTCAAAATGGAAGTTGGAAAGGTAATTATATTATTTTATATTAATCAAACTTACTATTTTCATCGTAGTTCACTATTCCCAAAAATTTTCTCATTTTAACTTCCAATAAAATCTTTTCTTGTTCTTAATATCCCCAAAATGCCATGTCCCCTTCTGCAACAACATTCAAAACATTTTGTGATGACGTCAAATGTCAAAAAATATGTACAGGATGTCTCCAAAAATGTTTGTGCCTATAGCTATGTCTTACTCTAATTCAATAATAGACTATGGCACAGTGTTCTACAGTATTATTGGAAGTATTAATTTAACCTTTCAGGTTCATTCCGTTACTCGTGGAAGTTACAGGTTGTATTCACCTAATGATATTGCAGATACAGCATGGTTATAGAACAGAAGTTGCTCGTGGAAAGGGTTGCCATTCCCATTACCACACTGAAGGATAGAGTGAGGGGAAGAATCAGTGTTGATACTGTCAGATCGGGTCCACAGACCTCATTTACACAAGAACAGGAATCTTTCCTCAGTCAGCACCTTCTAACCATGGCTGATATGGGATTTGACTATTCAAGACATGAGACAGCCTAGCACATCTGGAGTTAATGTAACTATCCCAGCGGTCTCGGCATTACCTGACACTGATGATTCTGACAATAAAAACTTCATTATTGGAATGAAGTAATTAGAATGAAAACAATGATCTTAAATTTTGTCGTTTATGATATGCTGGTAGTTTTACTATGCAGTAACTTTATTTTCGCGCAGTTCTTGGATTTTAATTTTACACTACGAATGTGGTCTGTTCAAATAAAAGTTAACCGTTTTATCTTGCGTGTTATTCAAATATAAGTAAACATAAAATGGGAACGTGTTTTATATTAATTTATTTAGTATGCAAACATGTTGCAAGACTAATCTATAAAGAGTTGGCTTCTTTTAATTCTGTCCGAATTTAGTTCGTCCAGTATAAACAGCGGAGAGTGTTGTAATATTTCATTGCGTTATTAAAAAAATGTGTTTTCCTTTTTGAAACGATCGTGTGTTCTAACATTGGCATATTTAAGTTTTCCAAATTGTAATTAAAAAACTTATAATGAAAAACTTTGATAATCGTACATCTACATGTACTTGTTTATGGTAGTCTACAAGAGTGATAGTTTCCTGACAATAAACACTATTCATTCTTGGAATGAAGTAATAAGAATTAAAACAATGATCTTAAATTTTGTCGTTTATGATATGCTGGTAGTTTTACTATGCAGTAACTTTATTTTCGCGCAGTTCTTGGATTTTAATTTTACACTACCAATGTGGTCTGTGACTCCAGACTATGATAACGACAACATCGGGACAGACTTGGAGGGAATGAAACAACTGTTTAATGATACACTCTTTGGGTAAGTACAATAAAGAAATAACTTTTAGTACTTGATTTAATAATTTTGTAATAACCGTTTAATTCGCGGGTGGGGATACAGTGTATTGATTAAAGCGATGCTATGGCGGGCAAAGGCGAAATTAATAAATGACGGACTATATCAGACTGTATTGGAAGTTTTTTTCACTTAAACTTACTTTAATGCTATTTGAATCATCTACAGGTTTAGATTACCCCTATTTCTTGGTGGCGTATAATGATACCTTGGATAGCGAAGAAATGTTTTGTGTGCGCAAGTATTTACCTCGGATCATTGTCTGCGTCTGTATATTCAGGCGTTATTTTCGCGCGGTTATTGCAGCTGAATGAAAATAACTTACTAATTAGTTACTATAATAACTAATTAAGTAAATCGATACATTAATTTTAATAGATTTTCCTAAAAGCAGTTTTGCAGTCATGTACGAGTTACTTCGCGTAAAAAAAATCAGCCCCAAACGAGGCTGTACGGGAAAGCTGAACGATCGGACTATGGCTTAAGCATATAATGTATAACGGTATCTATTTAATTGCAACTCTGCGATCGTCGACGCATATTGGTGACTAACATGTTGTTACGTCAGATTTTTTTTATGTTCACCATTTGTTCGAACTATTTGGATTTTTAATTTTATTAAAACATAGTATTGAAATTAACATGATAGTAAAAATTGATATACAGACAAACAATAGCATTAATTTTATGAGTTGCCATAAAAAACTTTACAGAATGTTTAGTGCTAAAAAGTGGTAATTTCAGAAATGTATGGCTAAATGCTTAATTTTTATTGGTATTGAACACTAATTAAATTTAAATGACGCTAGAGTTAGGCAAACACCTAGGATGGTCGGAAGTTAAAGTTCATATTTTTGAGTGCTAGTTTAATAACAGCCCACCGCGAAAATTAGTATTGTCATTCAGAATTTTGAACGCTGATTTTTCAATGGTATTGTGAACTAATTAAACTTTCAATGACCCTAGAATTAAACAAAAACACATAGGATGGTCGCAGTTCAAAGATAATGTGCCAAATAAACTCGCTAGTACATAATTTACAGTCGTTGCTGGAAGTAAATCGCTCGTAATTGGCGGACATTATTGATTTTCGCACATTTCTTCTTGTATTTAGAAAGAAATAAAGGTTCTCACTTTCGTTAATTGTTTGTGGCGCTATTTTGAAACTGATTATTATAATACCATGCTCTCTTTTCCTCTACTTTTTGGCTTTTTGGGAAGGCTGTGTCTGCTGGATGTGGCCATTCGTGATATGCATGTTTCACTTTTTTTCTTAATTTGGTCTAAACTGAAGACTCGCTTGTAGTTAAGGTATACGTACCTAACTATTATTAGTAATTAATAATTATCACTGCCAGAGTTTTATTTCGCAAATTTTTCAGCGATGTAAATTGTCATTAATTAAGATGCTAATCATATCTAATTGTGCTTCTATGTTGTTTTACAGGTACGACACACGAATAAGACCACGCAATAACCAGTCGCATATTGTTGAAGTTAGTACCATGTTCAGGCCACTTAGTATTATTTCATTCGACACCTCAGAGCAAAAATTTTCCGTTCTTGGTAATTTTCGAATATCATGGCAAGATGAAGTTATTCAGTGGAACCCTGAACAATATAATAATACAAACCACATATACGTTCCAGTTAATGAGATGTGGACACCTAGCCTGATTATTAGTAAGGTACTCCTTCACTTATTTTGTTCTCAAGTTGGACCATAAAATTAATTGTCCTAGTATAAAGGAAATACAATTTGAAATTCCTGTCTATAATGTTTCGTGCACGATTTATTAATGTGAACTTAGTATCTATATGCACTCTAGACATTTCCCCATAAAAATAAAATCCCGAAAGCATCATTCGAAAATATGTCTCTCCTAAGTTTATTTAACCAAAATATATTTATCGGTTGCATAACTTGTTGCAATTGAAATAATGTCAAACAATATCCAATTAATATATGTCGGGACTGGAACATTTTTAGGCCATTGGAATACAATTTCACAATTATCTTCACTCTGAGGAAAGTGCCACATTGGTAAACCAGCAAAACTTTTATATTAAAAATAAATAACAACATATCTCTCTTTTTCGTTAATTGTTTAACAAATTATCTTTTTTCATTAATTGTTTGTGGCGTCCTTTTTGAATTGACATACCTATGACAAACATGCTCTCTCTCTCTCTTCCTCTCTGACTTCGTTTTCGCTGCGCGATTCCTGATATGCATATTTTACTTTTTTTCAGTACCATATATTATTCAAAATAGTATGGATGTGAATTAGAAAACACTTTCCGTTTCAGCATTTAAAATCATGCATAGTGCACAAGTATTCTTTCATGCTTGCCTGTGAAATTGGCAATCATTGTCATTTGGATGTAGTGTTCTGTCTAATATTAGCTAACAAGGAGCATCCAGACACGATCTGGCAGCCGAATCTCTCTCTCCCTCTCTCTCTCTTCCTCTCTCTCTCTCTCTCTCTCTCTCTCTCTCTCTCTCTCTCTGTCTCTCTCTCTCTCTCTCTCTCTCTCTCTCTCTCTCTCCCCTTGGCTTTGCAATGCAATTAGCTTCTTATGTTTTATATGTTTGTGTGCTTTTGCATGAAATATTGTTGAGTCGATGGGTGGGTTGGAGTTATTTCACCAAGACTACTTGTACTTGTTTTGTGATACGAGAACCTGTTGGGGCAAGTGTCAGGTTGGTGCACCCTAGCACCTGGTTTAAACCCCCAGTGGTAAATTGTTTTGCCACTGACCGTTCGAAGGCGGTAACTCCTCGGGTTCTCACTTTCGTTAATTGTTTGTGGCGTCCATATTGAAATTGTGGGGTGGGGGCTGAGTCTGCTGGATGTGGCCATCCCTGATATGCATATTTCACTTTCTTGTATATCCAAAACGAATTTTGTTTTATATCCAAGCCGAAGTTTTCTTCCTGGCACATTCCATCTATGACTTTCCCACGTAATACTAAATTTAACACGTCTGTAACTTATCTAGATTAAGCGTTGATCCTTTTAGCAACGTTAAGTTTAATACAATTGCTCAGATCAAGATGGAAGCATATTTGCGCCACAACTTAACCATATAAAATAACGTGAAAAAAAAAGGAGGATTTCGCAAAAAAAGTTGTTTTTTTCGCGAAAACAGATAAATTACACACGAAAGAAATTAACACGAATTTATTCCTGATAATGCTCTAAATTGCCTCAACATAAAGATATAGTATACATGAAAATAATGGAGGATTTCACGAAAACAGATATTTTTTCTCGAAAACAGATAACTTTATTTTCGCAAAAACATCCATTACTTTCACGTTTTTTTATGTGGTTAAGTTGTGGCACAAATATGCTTCCATAATTTTTAGATAACTGGCATCTTTCGTGAAATTGTTACGCTTTCATGAAAAGTTACCTGTTTTTCGTTTTAAGAAATCTGATTTCGTGAAATCTTCCATTATTTTCATGCAAAAATATCTTTCGTGACATTGTTAAGGTGTCGTGAAAAGTTATGTGTTTTCGTGAAATCCTCCATTATTTACATGAAAACTTTATCTTTATGTGGTGGCAGTTTAGAGCACTAACAGAAATAAATTCGTGTTAACATAACTTTTTTGTCGTGAAAATATGGATGTTTTCGCGAAAAAAAAGAACTTTTTTTGCGAAATCCTCCATTATTTTCACGTTATTTTATGTGGTTAAGTTGTGGCACAAATATGCTTCCATAAGAGTAATCACTGAAATTCTGCTGTTTATTTGGTTTTCTTCTTGCTGCTGACATGTTTTTGTGTTGTTATTGTTGTACATGTACTACTGAGTTAAAGATTTTGATTTCACAGAAAGATATTACGACAAGCGGTGTCTTAAAATTTACCTCTGCGGCACTTCAGATTTTGATTGTTGAAATCTGCGCCACAATTGTTCACCTATTTAATTTTGTTATTTGTATCCGAGAAAATCTTATTATCAAAATGGCGGCGTTTTCTCAGGACAAGATGGCGCCATGGCCCAATGTGTTAACGAATCAGAATCCTTAAATCTCATATTAGCCAAGCAGTTTTCTTATTGGCCCAGCATGTCTCGTATTGGCCCAGCAGTTTTCTTACTGGCCCAGCATGTCTCGTGTTGGCCCAGCAGTTTTCGTATTGTCCCAGTATTGGCTCCAAACCTATGTTTATGACCATATTAGATAATAAATTATTAAATTAACAAAATGAACTCAAGTTTGAGAAAAAAATTACATAAGCTTTATTTTAAACAAGTGTTTTACTCGCATCTCTATCTTTGTTTACAGTCTTTCGATGGAGATGGTGTTGTGGGTAACCAAGGCACTGATATTTCTTTACTTTTTTCCGATGGTGAAGTTCTTTGGACACCAGAGGGAATATACAGGTACGTAAAATCTTCAAGAGAGCTCATAACTGTGTGTTTAGCTCAAAGATATATACCGAAATACTAGAATTAATTTCAAAGACATTGTATAAGGAAGAATGAAAATGGAACTAAATAAAATTAATACCGGTTGTTTAAATATAGCAAATTTAATCGTGTTCTAAATGTCAGCTGGCGGATGTTTTGAAGTGGACATTACAAATTTCAAATTTCCCAACTGAATCAACGTTTATTTAAATTGCAAAATACGTTCCGTTCTTCGGAAACTTTTTATGTGAAGTGTTAGATTTATTTTTAGGTTTTCACCATTTGCTGTTCACATTTCGGGCGCGTCACGGGAAAAGGTACATTCGGACAGTTGACGTCAATCCTTGATATGACGTCATAAAGTTGAGCAGACACCATAAATTATTATGCATTTCGCATTAAAAATATCATTTTATTGTCAAAATGTGTAAGAAAAGCAATAGTTAGTTATGAAAAAATATGATAGTTTCAAGCTCTTTCTAAATATAGTAACAACTAAAATGTCACAAAATATGACCGAAGACACCTTTTCCCGTGAACTTTGAAAGCCACCCACAAATAATCAAGATATTGCAGGCTTGATTAGGAATTTAATGAAGCATGTTCTTGGGCAGTAATGGATCTGCTACTGTGCTATTAAGATGGAAAAGTAACTGAAAGCCACCGAACACACACAAATAATCAAAATATCACAGGCTTGGTTTGATTGAGCCTATTCATAGCCTTTTATGGAAATGCATATTACTGTCCTCGCCATGCTCGCCGCCTAGCCCTTAGAGCTTAATATATAAGTGTAACAATGTGACGAAATGAACAAATTTTGGCCATATTCTTGAAATAATTCATTTGAGCATTTAAAGCGTAGAGCATTTAGAAATTCGACCAATAATAATATTGTTACAATGTACAATGTATATTTATATATATTTAAAGACGTCAGTATGGTTTGTTTAACAACCTGTTAAAGTATAAGTTTTATACTATAAACCAAATGTTTATATTACAGCGTGGTGTGCAACGTTGACATAAAATATTATCCGTTTGATGAGCAAGTATGCACCATAACGTACTACGTTTCCGATGAAACGAAAGTCACTGTGGAACTCGATCACCCCGAGGATGTTACTCTCGGCTCTTACTCGCCAAACGCAGCATGGAAAATTACCCAAATATCAAAGACCAGAAATCTCCGCTACAACAGCTTCTATATTGACATCAACTTCAGGCTTCAAAGGCGAGCTAATTTCGCCATTTTCACTGTGATTATGCCTCTACTGATGCTTGCTTTCCTCAACGTCTGTATCTTTTTGGTTCCTATTGGATCTGGCGAGAAAGGCTCCTTTGCTATCACAATATTCTTGTCCTATGGCATCTTTGTTACCATTGTCAGCGACACACTCCCCGACAACTCCCTACAGGTCTCCTATTTCCTCTTGTTTATAATTGTCCTCCTATTCATGAGCGTTCTCTCAGTGTTCTACACTATCATCCAAGCAAAGCTTGTGTCCAGTATTGGCCATAAAGAATTCAGCATCAAATGTCTTCGTCCCAAATCAAAGATGGCGAATAATAAAGTAGTCCCTGTCAGTGTTGGCGAAGATGAGTTAGGTGGTGTAGTAGGAAGTAGTGAAGACGAGCCGTATACATGGGCAATGTTTTTGGATGAACTCGACACAGTTGCTTTCTTTGTTTTCTTTGGCTTGATGGTTCTTTCAACAACCGGCTTCTTCAGTTTAAATCTTAAACGTATCAATGATTCATTCTATCATGAGGAATTATACGATCCCAATGTTTGAGGGTATTATGATACCTATATATAAAAAGGTGATCCACAACAGCCAGATAACTATAGACCTATTACTTTTCTCAGCTGCATATACAAACTTTTACATCTGTTTTAAATGAAAGGCTAAATAAATTTTTACAACAAAACAACATCCTTTTTGAAAATCAGTCTGGATTCAGAAATAACTATTCCACAGCAGACCATAATTTCACATTAAATTCTCTCTTTGAAATTTTAAGACATTATAAAAAGAAGATATGCTGTATATTTATTGATTTTACCCAAGCGTTCGATTCTGTGTGGAGGGTTGGTCTTTGGAAAAAATTATTATCCTATAACATTAATGGAAAGTTCTTCCATGTTGTTAGGAATATGTATTCAAACATAAAGTCATGTATTTCTAGAGACAATGTTAAATCCACATTTTTCAATAGTAAGTGCGGGGTTCGTCAAGGAGTGAATTTATCTCCCTTGCTTTTCTTACTTTTTCTTAATGATCTTGAATCTTTCATGACATCTAAAGGACATTATGGTATTGAACTTACTGATATAGAAAATGAACTTGATACTTTTCTTAGAATACTAATATTACTGTATGCTGATGATAAAATACTAATTTCAGAAGACCCTGTAAAACTCCAGAATTGTTCAAATGACTTTGTAGAATATTGCAACAACTGGACACTAAAAATTAATATTAGTAAAACCAAGGCAATTATATTTGGCTCTAGAAATAACAACAATTACTCCTTTAAAATAGGAGATAAACAAATTGAAATTGTAAACAGTTATAAATACCTAGAAACTATTTTCTCTAAATCTGGAAGTTTCCTTGCTACAAGGTTACATTTAACACAACAAGCAAAAAAAGAAATGTATCTTTTATTCAAAAGACTAAATAATCTAAATTTACCTGTTGATCTGGCCTTAGAGCTTTTTGATAATACAGTAGTACCAATACTAATATATTCATCTGAAATATGAGGATATGAAGACTTAACTTTAATAGAAAGAGTACATAATGATTTTCTCAGAAAACTTACTCATTTAAGGAAGTCAACTCCACTCTACATACTATATGCAGAATTAGGCAGATACCCTTTGAATATTGCAATACAATCAAGAATTATTAACTTTTGGAATAAAATAATTACTGGTAACCAAAGTAAAATATCATACCGCGTTTACAAATATATGCAACAAATTCCCAATTTTGAATCTAAATGGATAACCGGCATTAAAACTATCCTAAATGAAACTGGTAGATTTGACCTATGGCTAGAACAAAATAACATAAAAAGCAAATCATTAAAACTAACAATTAAACAAATACTTGATCAAAACATCCAGAACTGGCATAATCGCTTATCACAATCAACAAAAGGCCTGAATTACTCCATATTTAAAGAATCTATCCAAATAGAGATATACTTAATAGAACTTAAACAATCTGATGCTAGTTATTTTCTTAAATTCCGATCAAGCAACCACTTATTCCCCTGTGAAACTGGTAGGTGGGAAAACACTGCTATTGCAGATAGACATTGTTTCTTATGTAATGATACGACTGAAGTCGCAGATGAATTTCACTATTTACTAAAGTGTCCTTTCTTCTCTGAGCCAAGGAAAACATTTGTAAAACGTTATTACTGGACAAATCCAACCATTCTTAAATTCAAAGAGCTTATGAATCTAAATCCTTCAAAACAATTGACCAAATTATGTCAGTTCATAAGACTCCTTGTTGAAACAGTTAAGCATTAACTAAGATGAACTTATTGATACTGTTATCATACTAATGATTATATGTATATTAATTGGATATCTATCATTGTATATCAAAAAGAACATGTTAGCTACTTACTACTTTGTGCAACTATATATAAGTTGTATTCAATTTAATTACTTCTTGATGTTAAAAAGTAATTAAATAAGGAAAATGTTTGCTATTTTATTCCAAAACGCAGATCTACTAATTCATTCCCTGCAGATTCATTTGTATCATTCCCACTATCTTACTGTATCTACATGTAGACATTTGATATCCTCATTGTAGAATTAAAGACTTTTTTTACAAAATTCATGTATATTGCATACTGTCATGTTACCAAAACGCGCAAACTGCACAGTATTTATGAAAGTAAGTTACATACTTTAAACAACTTGTTGTCAACAATATTATTAATCCTTTTTTGTGTCACAATTATTATTAATGTCACTAGCACAATTGTTGCGTCTACACATATTACAACTCGACCAATCAAAAACCCCGATTGTAACACACCTTTTTTTCTCGAGACAGATCACTAAAGTCTTTTTTTAAATTTCAATGCTGTTTTATCCCTCAAAATATGTATAGTACCAAAAAATGTTATTACACTTTAATACCTTTATTCATAGACGATCTGCACTATGTTACCGCCTATTTTCCCACATGTTCGGTTCTCTCGTTACCCCCCAACCATTTCTGTGTAGATGTTTTTGTTGTTTTGTTTTTTTTGTTGTGTTCCCTTTTCCTTTCCTTTGTTATTCACCCGTACAACAACATGACAGATTTACTTGATGTTAATCTTTATAATGTTGTTCACATTCTCATCTTTTTATTTATTTTTCCCCCTATATTATGATACGTGTTTATGTTCATGTTATATTAATTTATTACCATGTCACGTGATGATTGTTAACTATTATACGCATTGTATGCACATGTGCCAGTATATGGCTTGAGTTAAATAAAGAGATGTTCTGTTCTGTTCTGATCATCAGTTAAAATGACAGTTATTCTTTTATATTGCAAGCACGGTAAAATGGCGTGTACCGATTATCTGGACACACTGATCATTTATGGTCGCGCGTTTGTAATGGTGACTATTTTCCAAATGATGTATCATTTTTGTAAGTTATGAACTTTTTGCATTAAACTTTGTCTATTAAAAAATTCAGGTAGTGTCTTAAAAGATGTTCAACCACTCATTTTTTCATGCATTCTCTTTGTCAGCTTTTGATTGTTTTCACATTGTACACTTGACCTCACAGAGCTCACCAGTCTTATTTAAAAAAACCTGGAAATGTAAAATAAAACTCTGATTGCTTGTAACAAACATAGATTTTTACAAATGATTTTCATGATAATTATACTTTATGGATTTGTCAAATCATGATCGAGTGGCCATATTTCTTACTGGATGAGTATTCATATTTGATTTAGTATCCTCATCTATAAACATTTAATAGGCATCCCAATGCGTACTAATTATGCAGACCTTGTTTATCTGTTTTTCTACTGCTTTAAATAACATGTCATGTTATCTCTTTCTATCAAACATCAAGATTTCATAATAACATCCTTTCAATAACACTTTAAAAAGTATAAGGGTAACAGGCTTATTTTCTTTAATTCATTCTTTGCTGATGTTTGTCTTGTGTCATATTAAAGGTAACAGAGGCAAAGGTCTTTACAGGCATAAAAAAAATTAACGCTATTTAAGAGTTAATGAAGTTATTTTGAAAAATCATGTAAAAGAACATTAAAGCTCGATCTGTTCCTTTTATCTCTGTCATCTATCGTGTTTTTTTTCTGATTTGACTCCAAGGGCTCAAGTCTCAGTAGGGTCATTGAGTACTCACCTATTTGCTTTAGAATTCTATTAGCTTCTATTCTGCATGCAACATTGTCGAAATGATGGTTGCTAGGAGCTAACTCATAAAGACAAGTTGCACTTGTTTGTTTATATGAGAACCTGTCGGGGGCACGTGTGAGGTTGGTGCACCCTAGAACCTGGTTTAAACCCCAGGCGGCACTTTTATATGCAACTGACAGTTCCAAGGCGGTTACCTTTCTGTTCTAATTTTCGTTAATTGTTTGTGGTGTTTGTTTTGAAATTGATCATTTTATAACCCATGATTTTTCCTGTCTTTTCGGCTGAGTTTAGAGGCTGTTTCTTCTGGATGCGGTCGTTTCTGATATGCATAATTTACATTTTTGGATATTGTTATTTATGTTATACTTTATTGTGAATCAAATGTATGGGTGTTAGAAATAGTGATTGTAACGTCTTTTCTCTCTAGTTAAAATCTTTATGGATATGTAACGAATATGTCTTCTGAATACCTAAATTCAGCGTTTTTTTCGGACATAAAGATTTTAAATGTAATTTCTGTGAAATTAGTACAGAATCTTCTAGCATTTCGCCAAAACTGGTTATAAAACATATGAAGCTAACAACATTGTAAAGCAAACCAGCGGTTATGACCTTATCGAGACCAGTCCCCGGAGTCAAATCAGCCAGAACATGATGGCAGGGAGATACAAATCGAGCTTCTAGGTTCTTTACAAGATTTCCATATAAACCTTTACAAACTCTTTGAACCCTTCTAGCGTCGAGGAAAAGTGGAAGGCATAACGATCAACTGAAAATGGGTTAATCACTTGGCACACAGATCCTTGTAGAATATCATGTTGGTAACCTTTCTTTTTGAATTTACAGCTGATTTTTACGAATAGCGTGGAGAAATTAATATTGACATTTTTTTCTTAAGTTTATAAATTAAATCTTCATAACAAACTGGCTGTGAAAGACATTGTTGCAAAAGTGATTATAAACTGCAACTGTATTAGCTTCTTATGTTTTATGTGTGTATTCTTTTTTTCCGTTTATTGTTTGTGGTGTCTTATCTTAAATGATCTTCTTCTTAACATTTGCTCTCTTTTTCTTTCTACTTTTGGCTGCTCGGGGACGCTTTGTTTTCTGGGTGTGGCAATTCCTGATAGGCCTTTTTCACTTTTTAATTATAGATTATCATGAAAAATATCAAAACAACGTTTTGTTCTGTTATTTTTCCTGTGTGTTATATAACTTTACATTAAAGTCTTTTTCATCAACAGTGTTTGTCTCTTGTAAATGTATCTTCAGTATAAATTGTTCGGATTTGCTTATATATGTTCTCATAGAACAAACATGTCTGGATGAAATCAACACATCTATGCTCACGACGTGGCAATGTTTCCCCTACAGTTAACTATTTTAACAGGGAATAATACAGCAACCATAGGGTACTTAAAATATCACATTTCAAATAAAAAATTGGAGATTTTTAAGCATGATTCTGTCAAAACTACTGAATACATTATATCTTACTCTAATTTTCATATATTAATCTTTATTTACGTGAAATCCCACATTTTTTGAAATTTTCAGCTGATGGCGTAATCAAATATTGCCGTCAGGTAAAATCAAATCAGGCAATAAATAGCAATCACGTGAACTTTGCGCATAGAGCCAATATAGTTTTGGATATTGTTCAATCACTCTAAGGATTTATTTCCTCTTTTAAAATCTTGCCTTTGGCTTTGTCGGTAGTATACAGAATTTATATTCTCAGATCCCCTGTAAAATTCATTCTGTTTGTTCCGCCCATTGTTTTCTTGTTCAGGGCAAACTCTTTTTTTTACATGGGGACCATACGCCGCTGAATATGGAATGGTATTAATCTGAAAATACCACATTGAAGATTCCATGTTCACCGTCGTATGCATTCCGTCGTTTGGGAAGGATCAAAATAGTACTGTTCATTGGTGTAAATATTGAGTTGCGCTCGACCCGGGGCCAGGCGGCGTGGGCAGTAATATGCATTTCTAATACTGTCTATGAACAGGTTCAATCAAACCGAGCCTGCAATATTTTCATATTTGTCGTGTTTGATGGCTTTCAAAGTTACCTTTTCATCTTTTTTGTTATGTTTCTTATTTGAACAGTGTACTTCAATTATATTCGGAGAAATTAACATTTCATGATCGGTTTAGTTTGAGCATTGGTTAAATGTATTTGATAGCCAAGACAAACAAAACTCTGAAAGTAAACATATGAATTATTTTGCCTTCCCAGTAGAATATGTACACTGACAATTAAAAATGGCATTTTAACAAACGTGGCCTGTATGACAAACAAGCGCGCTTAACAAGGTCATGTAAATATATTCAATAAAAAATTAGTAATTATATTAATTAAAAAGCACCACAGGAAATTGAAACTACAAATATATATAATGATAAATGAGTTTCTTTAGAACAGTTTGACAGTTGAACTAGAGTTCAATGACATACTAAAACCAGAAAACTGATTCAAATTCAAGCAAGACAATTCCTTATTGGTTATTGCCTTGATATTTAATCTTTTCTTCTCCCTTAGTTCTACTGTTCTGTTGGGTGCGTCGCGATAAAGGAACCTTCGTACAGTTCAGGTCAATCATTGAAATGACGTCGAAAAGTTGAGCAGACGACATTAGTATTATTGAGCGGTTAAATACCATTATATCGTGAAGACGTGTAACAAAATCACTTTTAAGTTATGAAAAATAATAGATAAATATAAATAAATTCCAAACATAGTATAAATTTAAATTATGTCAAAATATTCCCGAAGACACGTTTTCCGCGAAGCATACCAATTAATTCACAAAAACTAACACAAAACATCATTTTAAATGCCCACACGAGTAATATGATACTGACAACAACTTGTTGTGTCCTCGTGATTTACATATGTAAACTTTACGAGATATTAGTAAAAGTGTGTTTGACCTTCAATTTCCTGATCGCTTCCTGGTCGCGTGAACTGATGACAATCACTGATTTCTCTTTTAGTAGTTGAAAGTTCTTTACAAAGTACACAACATTTTATTGTCAGTCACTCACGTAGGAATTTAAAATTATGTTTTGTATTACTTAGTTTTTGTGAATTTATGTACATAGAATTTTAAGAAATTTTAAGGTTTTCTAGGTTTTTTTTCTTTACCTTTCTAATGTGTCTTACTCTATGCAAAATAAAGATACATTAGTAACATTCATTTGTGCAAAGTTTCATTGAACGGCATTTTGCCAATATTGTGATTTTGATAATTTTCTTTTTATCAATGAACGTGCTTGGGAGGAGTGTGGTAAGCCCTTAATCTTATTTTGAATCACAGGAAAACACACTATTGTAACTTAAATTACCGAAATTCCGATCAGTGTCAATTTCCTTATAATGGCTATTACTTGCACCAAAGACTTGGGAAACAAGAAACGGCCGTTTTTCAATTAATAATCCCGTTAATAATTTCACTTAAAATAATAATAGTATTATAATAATATTATAATATACATTTTGATAATTGCTCGTTTCTATATTTTGAAACAACTTTTAAATCATTAGTTATCACAGCTTGAACATATTTGTATACTTGTTCACCATTATAAACATATTGGTTTGTCAAGTACCACACACAACGCTGCTGGTCTAAACTTGTTGCGCAAATGACGTACGACGATGATATGATTGTCCCCACGCTCTTGGTTTACCTGAAATAATAAGGAGATCACACGCATTACCATTTGCTCTAAAACGCCTATTTAATGATTTGTAATCCGGCTGTAGTTAAACTTCTCTCTGACTTCTGCTGTCGTTTCCCATTGACCCTTGTTATGTGTACTGTTTTTTCAGATTTTCAAGAATGTTATGCTTGAGGAAGTTAGAATTTAACAAACACTTGATAACACATGACGATAAAAGGCGTGTCAATACCCATTGACCATCTTCAATTTGTTCAATATCCGAGTGTCCTGCAATTAAAAAATCAGTTTAGATTGTTAAGCTCTATTTATTCAAATGAAAGTGTCAAATAGTAATGGAAGTTGTTTTAATCGAATGTATTTCAGGCCTTGATTTTTATAAATCATTCTGTAATATTAAAACGATTACCGTATGATAAGAAAGCATTTAGATTCTAAGATCAGATTAACAACGAAAACTATCGTGTGGATTATAATGTCGACGTTGCTGCAAGACAACGCTAAATGATGAGCCTGCAAGTTTACTTCACGTACTTAACATTCAGCGTTAGATGTGCCGACTATGTATTTTCACAATGCCAGACAACATATCCAGCAGAACTTTCTACACTGGCACTGATTCAACCATATGATTACTTCACTGACAGTGTCGGAACTGATTTGGACGGCATGAAAAAACTTTTCAACGATAAGTTAAATTGGTATGTACATGTACCATGGCTATTTGTAAACGAGAAAAAAGCAAACAACCGAATAAGCAAATAATAATATTTAAAATAAACTGAATATTAGTTAATATATTATAAATAAGTTTACAGATGATTCGTTTGATTTTGCCATGTCGCGCTATTACCATTTTTTACTATATATAACTTTCTTTTGGTAACTTAATTTGGAAAAAGTTATAATAATAATAATAATAATAATAATAATAATAATAATAATAATAATAGAAATAATAATAATAATAATTATTATTATTATTATTATTATTATCATTATTATTATTATTATTATTACTATTATTATTATTATTATTATTATTATTATTATTATTATTATTACAGTCGAACATCGATGGCTCGAACTCCAGATGACCGGCAGATTTGTTCGAGCCATCGGTAGTTCGAGCGATCCGTGGTTGGTAACTAAGCTAACGCATAACAATTAAAAATATTTCTTATTTAATGTATCTAACGTAATATCTCATTAAAAATCTTTTTGTTCCTTTTCAAATTCTGTAATGATATTAGATTTAATTCTAGAGTGTGGCGGTCAATTTATCGTTTAGTGCCTTTCTTCCCTACTGCAGTCTTAGCTATCCCCCGTTGCCACTAAGTTGCTCGGCTAGTTAAATGGTGCTAAAAATGAAGGTACATTTAATGATTTACAATTTGGTTTTCGAACTAAAAGAAGTACCGCTGACTGTGTATTTATTCTTTATAGTATTATTCAAAAAGTATTTGCTGGTAAGCTCTCTTTATATTGCGCATTTATTGATTACGAAAAGGCATTTGATACCATAATTCGCGACGCATTATGGTATAAACTGTTTGAAATTGGTATAAGTTGTAAAATGGTGAATATGCTTAAGTCAATTTATGAACACGTTTCTGCTTGTATAAAGGTAAATGGAAACTTAAGTGACTTTTTTTAAATATCGCTCGGATTGAAACAAGGGGAACCACTCTCGCCGATCCTATTTATTCTTTTCGTAAATGATGTATCTGCAAACTTGAATTTTAACATTACATTAACAGAAAATAACTTGAACCAGCTATGTATTTATATGTTACTTTTTGCAGATGATATGGTTCTTTTCACCACTGATCCTGTTAGTCTTCAGTCACAATAAGACAGCTTATATGTATACTCCCTTAAATGGGGATTGAAGATTAACAAAACAAAAATTTGTATATTTAGTAAACGTAGATTGTTAAATGATCATCAATGGTATATTAACAATGAACGACTAGAAATAGTCGATTCGTTTTGTTACCTGGGAATTAAATCTACCAATAATGGTTCAAAGACTCAAGCCTTAAAAGATCTGTCTGATCAAGCCAAGCCTTAGGGCTATTAACGGTTTATACTCTGTATTTTCAAGACTTAAGTTTAATATAAATTCAAAACTTTTGTTGTTTGACCTTATGGTCTCACCTATTTTGCTATACTGTTAAGAATTACTAGGAATTTGTAATACGTCATTAATCGAAAGAGTTCACATTAAGTTCTGCAAGAAAATTTTAGGTGTTAAAACACAAACCCCAAATAAGTTTTAGGGGAACTTGGCAGATACCCATTAACGATTTTATTTAAAGAAAGGGTTTTAAAGTATTGGCTTAAAATTATTTCAAATCCAGATTCAATTATGTTTAAAATGTTTCAAACCCAGTATGAAAGTGTCGATTCACCCCTATGTAACCCTTGAGTTAAAAAAGTAAAAACAATCTTAGATGATATTGGTTATAGCTATTTATGGTTTACCGCAAATCCAAATATAAATTATTTTCCAATGCTGCAAAAAAGAATTAGGGACCAATTTCAACAAGACTGGCATTCATCAATCACAAGTACCACTAAATTAGATTATTATATTAGATTTAAAAAGGAATTTAAATACGAAGAGTATCTGGATTTTGTGGAAAATGACCAATACAGAAAAATATTGCATGCATTCGTCTTTCATCCCATTCGCTTGCTATTGAAACTGAACGATATATTGGTACACCAAGAGAAAGTAGAATCTGTAGAAATTGTAGTAAAAATAACGTAGAGTCAGAATACCATTTTTTAATGATCTGTGACAAATATAAACCTATTCGAGATACTTACCTTCCAAAATTTGCATGGCCCGACCTTAGAAAATTCTCAAATTTAATGTCATCAAAAAAGAAGAAAACCATTTTAGGAATTTGTAAATTTTTGAAAAAAGCATATGATATAAGAAACACAAGTTAATAAATATTTTGTAAACTGTTTTCTTAATATTGACTTTAATTACTTGTAAAACGATACCATTTCTATCTATTTGTTTATATGTGTGTTGTGCGCATGAATTATTTTTTGTAAAAAAAAATTGTTTACACTGTGCATTAGCCAAAGACATGTGTTATGTCGATTTTGCTAATAAAAGTTTGTTGTTGTTGTTGTTTTGTTGATCATCTGTCGAATCCATTTTGAATTTGAGGCCGCATTGTAGAATTCTTTACCTTATACTTAAAAATAATGTTTGTCATGACGTACTAGCGAAAAAAAACTTCTATTATTTTCTAATTAATTTTCTAAATACGACAAAACAATTAAAATTTTCTTAAAAATAAATAACAGTGTGTTTATAATTAAAATTAGTGTGGTATAAATTAACTCAACAATCAAAACATTTGATGACCGATAACAGCCAAGGTGGTCAAAAACATTGAAAACTAACTATCTGGACCTTAATTGGTGTTCGACTGTCCGAGTTGGGTAGTTCGAGCAATCGCAGGTAGAACACTATAGAAAATGTAGAGTTCTAGTTCGGGACCGGACGAACTGTTCGAGAGAAGGGTGGTGTTCGAGCTAACGGTGTTCGAGCAATTAAAGGTCGACTGTATTATTATTATTTTATTATTATTATAATTATAATGTTTTCCTAAAAGAAACACATTACCCTTCACGTGTATTTAACATCGTTTTCTTCATATTTGCTCATTACTCATTGTCATAACCATCATCATCTTCGTCGTTATCGCTTACCACTTTAAAAAGTAAAACACAAAGATAGAGTATCTTTTCATTGGTATCTGGGTCATCTTGGACGTCATCTTGATTTTGAATTTGCTGCATAAGGACGTAAGTATGACATCAAAAAAATCAACAAACGCTCTCTACAGCGAGAATTTTACTCCGAGCGGAATTGTCTTTAAATAACCCGTTACCGATGTCATGCAGTAGTTGTAACGTATATCAGGGCTATCCGATCAACATTTTTGGGGGTTGTCCCGGTTAGCTCCATTGGTTGCGTCGCAGGAATTGCAGGGCTAGGCGCTGTCGCCGTAACGGTGCAAGTTCGCTCCCAGCTAAAAGGCACTATCATTTAAAATGTTAAATGTTTATGTGCCTTATCATATTTGTCCGAGCGAAAATATCTTTAAATGTATATGCGACTTCTTCTACTAGTCCGTGCGAAAACATCTTTGAATGTATATTTGCCTTCTTCTACTCTTCCGAGCCGAAATATCTTAGAATGTATATTTACCTTCGCCTAACCGTTTTTTTTTTTCAGTAATGGTAATTATTCATTTAAATAATTCTATTGTCGAATGCAACATATCAAATCAGTTTTAGCCTTCATTAACAACTTATCAAAAGCTAACCTTGTCAAAATTGTTCAAAAACTAAAATATCCGAGTAATGTATCAACACCAAACACGAAAACAAACTATTGTAAGCTTTAAATATATTTTAACAATGTATTTTGATGTCATTTACTTGTTTGTTTACAGCGTTGTCTGTGATTTAGATAGTGCTTGGATTCCTCTAATAAAAACATTAAAGTTCGGTGTAATTTTAGTTACGACAAAAGAATCCGGCCATGCAAAAACCAGTCAGAGGTTGTGAAAGTAAACACCTTGTTTGTACCGATGAGTGTTCTGGAATTCGATACATCAGAGCAGAAGTTTTCCGTTCTCGGTTATTTCCGAATATCGTGGATAGATGAAGTTATACAATGGGACCCTACGGACTACGCCAACACAAACAACATCAAAGTACCGGTTAGTGACATATGGACACCAAGTCTGACCATTATGAAGGTAATAATAGTTTTTGCTAACTTAAATATTTATCAAATATATGGATTAATTTACCTCGACTTGATTGTTTTGGACACAGTCTTACAGACATTATACTTTGAAACATTCTTTAAATATTCTTTTGAGGAGGCTGCGTCTGCTGGATGTGGCAATTCATGATATGCATATTTCACTTTTTTAAGCAGAATGTCAATCATTGTGGATGGCAGTATACATGCATACTTGAACTAAACTTTTTTGGGGGAATACGGATGTTAGGTACTGTGTATTTCTTGTTTGCATGGTTGGCTAGGCGCTGTCATCGTATGTGTATGGTTTTGGGGTTATCTATACGTTTATAAGACAATTTTAATAAACTGCAAAGAAATTTCCTTGATTGCGATTGAAAAAAATGCCGAGTATATAATATTATTCACGCGACGCAGATTTGCCGTTTAAATTTTTTTTTATCAGCAATCAGTTTTGTTTTAACCCAACAAATGAATATTTTAGATTTTTTTATTTGTTTTAAACTTTTTCTAACAGGCTGGGCGTTCCATTTATATTTTTACTGAATAAACAATCGAAACAATACAGGTTAATTAATCTTTTTTATTTGTTTTCAAGTTCAAACATGATATAGTGAGATCTTTTCATGTTTTGTCCCATAATTAGCATTATAGGATTCATGTACATTTATGTGAACAAATCCGACGAATTTACTTAATCTGTCATGTTTTCTTTCATCGTTGCAATATAATTTTAAAATAAATCAACTCAAACTTCTCAAGAATCATTTTAAACAAAAGAAAAATATAACATCATTATTAAACACATAACAAAATCTTCCTTAAATTATTTTGTGCATGCATATACAAAGTGAAATATGCATATCAGGAATCGCCACACTCACAAAACACAGCCTCCCCACGCAGCGAAAAGGAAGAGAGAAAAAGAGAGTATGTTGATATAATAATGTCAATTCAACCCTTCGGCTTTGCAATGCTCTTAGCTTCTTATGTTTTATATGTTTGTGTGCTTTTGCATGCAACATTGTTAAGCCGATAAGTGGGTTGGAGTCTTTTCACCAAGACAACTTGTACTTGTTTTGTGATATGAGAACCTGTAGGGGCAAGTGTGAGGTTGGTGCACCCTAGAACCTGGTTTAAACCCCCAGTGGCAATTTGATTTGCCACTGACCGTTCCAAGGCGGTAACCCCTCGGGTTCTTATTTTTGTTTATTGTTAGTGGTGTCTTTTTTTTAAACTGATCATTTTATTAACCATGCTCTCTCCCCCTCTCTTCTTCTTTGTGTGGGGAGGCTGTTTTTTCTGAATGTGGCGATTCCTGATATGCATATTTCACCTTTTTACTTAGGGGGGGTTATCGGTGTGAGCAGTAATATGTGCATGTACTTCAACTACTGCCCAGGAACAGTAACAATTAAACAATTATTTTATATCTGGCGTTTTGAGCATCTTTCAAAGATGCATTGTCATCTACCTAACTAAAGACTGTTGTATTGGTTTTTACAAAGATGATGAATATTATGGGTTTTGATTCGATCAGAACAAGGACAGCCTTATCTACTTCTCAAAGTTTGCTAAGCACCAAGAATATTTGTGTACATATCGTTTGCTAAATGTCATATATTAATTGTTTGTGTTTTACACACCTGATTAGGGATTTATTAACCAATATAGACAAGTGTTTTATCAAATGCGACGTCTTTCAGTGTTTATTTAGAATTTGATGATGTTCAAGAATGGGTATGTTGATAATTTTGAAAAAAAAATCACCTTTTTTCCAAACCAAAACATCTATCTGTCTGCATCCGATAAATGCACTCCGACCTTCACCTTTGTCATAATTCAGTCATAAACCTTCAGTCTTTCAAGTGAAAGTGATGATTGAGTACCCTACAAATGTCGGGTAAATGCATACATTTTACTTGAAACACCATGAAAGTAAATGGTCAGCTCGTTTGTACGACAGTCATTTGAGGTTATATGAGGCTTTCTTGATACATAACTATATGATTTCTAATTTTACTTATTATTCAATGTAGACTTCACAATTATGTACGGTTATCATGGTGCTTAGAAAACTTTGAGTAGTATATTTCGATTATTTGCTAATCTTGTTGAAATAAAAAACGACAAAAAAGAATTATAAATGGCTGAAAAACATTATCGCAAAATTAAACGTTATATTTTCATAAAGTCATTTCGCGTTTCAACACAAAATAATATTTTATTATAGACTTTCGATGGAGATGGTTTAGTTGGGAACCACGAAACAGATATCGCAAAAATATCGTCTGCTGGTGAGGTTCAGTGGGTTCCAGAAGGTATATACAGGTAACAAGATCATAAAACTAAGTTTTGAGATCAGTCTCAAATCTCAAGGATCGGATTGTCTGTAATGGCGACTGGTCGCCATTTCAGCCAATCAGATGCTTGAGATTTAAGACTGATCTCCAGATTTAGTTTTATAATCCTAGGCAAAGGTAATAAGACTTAATATGCTTATGTCAGCTTTGATCGTGATTTTATCGGTTAAGAATAACACTATTTTACGAGTGCAATTAAAAACGACAAGCCTTAGGCCAGTATTGGTTTTGGATTATGTAAGAAATACGTTCTATCTATTCTGGTTGAAACAAGTTCACTAAATATGTTGTTAAAAAAGTTCAAACTATTAATGATTATATATTTCGTTTTTATTTCGCAGTGTTGTTTGCAACGTAGACATCAAGTACTATCCATTTGACGAGCAAGTCTGTGTTTTGACCTACTATGTTTCGGATGAGACCATAGTAACCGTGGAACTCAACCACGCCGATGACGTAACTCTTAACGAGTTCTCTGAAAACTCCGCATGGAAAGTTATCCAAGTATCAAAGAACAAATACCTGCGCTATAATACCTACTACATTGATATCGAGTTCAAGCTACAGAGGCGTGCTAATTTCGCCACATTCACTTTGATTATACCTCTGTTGATGCTTGCATTTCTCAACATCTGCAGTTTCTTGTTGCCTAGTGGATCTGGTGAGAAAGGTTCATTTGCTATCACCGTTTTCTTGTCTTATGGTATATTTGTGACTATTGTCAGCGGCACACTGCCCGACAACTCTCTTCAGGTCTCCTACTTCCTCCTGTTTATCATTGTTCTTCTATTCATGAGCGTTCTCTCTGTGTTCTACACAATCATCCAAGCAAGGGTGAAAGCCAGTATTGGTCATAAAGAATGTAGCTTTAAATGCCTACGCCCCAAACAAAATCTAGCGAAAAATAAAATAAAACCAATTGATAAAGGAGATTTAGATATTATGGAACTAGGTCTCGGACAAGAACGACAAAAGACTGCAGAAGATTTTGTTGTCGACAATATAGACGATGAAGAGCCTTACACGTGGGCGATGTTTCTGGACAAACTTGATACGATCGCTTTCTTTGTTTTCTTTGGTTTGATTTTATTGGCGACCGCCGGCTTCTTCAGTCTCATGCTCCGACGTATCAGTGAGGCTACCCTCAACCAACTATAGAGGATCATGGCATTGACGTTAAAACCGTGATTTTCATGAACATATTTCATTAATCCAATGCATCTATCAAGGTAGATTTTGAGCCCCAGCTATGTGTTAAACATTCAGATCGTAATAGATGAAAAAGGGAACTTTGAAAGACAAAGAACACGACAAATATGAAAATATTGCAGGCTCGGTTTGATGTTGCCTGTTGATAGCTGTTTCACGATCGATTTTGAGACTATACTATGCTAAAATAATGGTAAATAATGGTAACTGGAGTGAAAATAATGGTAACTGGAGTGAAAGGGGTTCAAGAGTTTATCCCTGTCATCGTGTTCTTGCTGATTTGACTCCAGGTACTCTGTTCTCGGTAAGATCATAAAGTACCCGCCTCTTTGGCTTTTCAATGCTATTGGTTCTTATGTTTTATATGTTTTACTGTTTTTGCATGCAAAATTGTTAAGCTGATAGGTGGGTTGGAGTTATTTCACCAAAACAACTTGCACTTGTTTTGTGATATGAGAACATGTCGGGGCAAGTGTGAGGTCGGTGCACCCTAGAACCTAGTTTAAACCCCCAGTGGCAAATTGTTTTGCCGCTGACCGTTCAAATTCGGTTACCCCAAGGGTTCTCTTTTTTTCGTTAATTGTTTATGGCGTCTTGACATACTTATAAAAACATGCTCTCTATTCCCTTCTTCTTGTTCGCTGCGTGGGGAAGCTGTGTTATGTGAGTGGGGCGATTCCTTATATGCATATTTCACTTTTTAATAAGAATGTTTTGGTTCCTTGTATGATTTTGTTCAAACATATCATTAAAGCCCCGAACAAACATTAAACAACGACAAATTTTCAATAAAAGGTTTTAGCTGAAAAACAATATATTTGTGGAATGCTCCTAACATAAAGTTCGAACTGAAGTATCTCATGCTCATTTAAAAAATTAAAAAAGACAAAACGAATGTGGCGCAACGATTGTTTTGTTGTTGTTGTTGTTGTTGTATTGCCTTATTTGAGAATCTTTCCAGGAATTGATGCTGAACTGGTAAATAATCTCTTTAAAATTAGTTTTCGTTATTGTTCTTTACACCCTTATATTAATATAAACACACGAAATATCTAGCAATTAAGTAGTTTCCGGCCAAAGGAAGGAAACGCTGAATACGTTTTAACGGGTATTGACAGCGACAAGCTACCTATCGTTAAAATTTGAAATTTTAATCGGACATAGAATTGGAGAACTGGATACAATCAATGGTATTGTAAAGGTCACATACATTAGTTTTGAAAAGAAAACTGTATCAGTTAATGGCTAAATAAGTGTCAAAAAGCGCTAACGAGGATTCCTTTTTGGTCTTCAAGTCCAAAACATAGGGACCAGATCAAAAATTTGTTTTTGATCCTGATATTGCAGGATCATATTTTCCTGAGATATGAAAAATAGTTTGAAGATACATTTGCGGTTTACGTACAATTTGACAAACTTATATGACTAAGGACTAACAAGATAACAGATTCAATTTTTTATCAAGTGTTTCATCTTCTCAAGTCTACACATCAAATGTATGAGTAACAGTAAGTGTGTCTGTAATCATGAAGTGGAATGTAGTATACACAAATTGTATTCTTTAAACTGTTAAATTTATTTTTAAAAAAAATAACTTGATTTTCTCAAAATAATACACCCTCATGTATTTACATTTTCAATAATATACTGTTTATATATCTCTTCATTTCATTAATTTTAGATTAACAATTCTGAGTTTAGAGATTTAAAAAAGCATTATTAATAGATTAAAACTTCATGCTAATGATATTAGAATAAAATAATTTTGCCCCTGGTTGGGAGCGAGCTCGTACGGCGACAGCGCCTAGCCATGCAATGCCCATTAAAGTGAGCTGTCTGTGGTTTAAAATAAACCAAAGCTTTGTGAAAAACTGTTACAAATGCTTTAATGTTCTTTATTTCTTTTCTTTTATCTGAAAATTATTTTATAAACATATTTTAAGATACCGCTACACTCCTCCTTGCACGTTAATCATGTTAATATAAAAATATCAAAATCTATGTAAGGGCATAATACAGTTTAATGAAACTTTGCCCGAATAATGGTTATTGGTGTATATTCATTTTACATTTACATATATATATAACAGTTAGGACATTAAAGAAAAAACTAGACCTAAAAATTCCCTAAAATTCTGTCTACAGAAATTTACAAAATCCAAGTATGGAAGCTATGGAAGCATATTTGCGCCACAACTTAACCATACAAAATAACGTGAAAAAAATGCAGGATTTCGCAAAAAAGTTTTTTTTCGCGAAAACAGATAAATTACACACGAAAGAAATTAACACGAATTTATTCCTGATAATGCTCTAAATTGCCTCAACATAAAGATATAGTATCCATGAAAAGGTTTGTCACCCGTTTGAGCGAGAAAGAAGCTACACACACCCTGGTACCGGCTCTCCCAAGTACTGGTGGCACTCTGACACATAGTAACTATTTAGATTTGTTTTGAGTATTTTGACCTCCCACATATACTAAAACTAAATTACTGATGATCTCTTCACATTTTTTGAAGCCGTTTCGGTAGCTGTCCTTGGTGAGTGCCAAACATTTACACACCTGTGCGATGGGAGTACCGTTTGGAAACCACTGACCATCTTTAAAAACGAGTCATTCATTAAATAAAATAAATCAAGGCTTGAAATTTAAACTGGTTGTTGTAGGAAGACAGGACTATACGTTACTGTATCAAAATATGAATAAATTTGCAGTACTTACTGAGTAGTTTACGTTTTATTTTGACATTTGACATTTTTGAGTCAAGCTTTCGCGTTTAACTCGCCGTAGTTTGTTTATTTCAAGATGAAATGTTGTGGCACTTGCAGAACATACTCATTATTTATTTACCAGGGCGCTGATATGTTTCATTTTTTCGAAGGGTTTGAATTTCCGGAGATACAAACGAAATACTTACACCACCTCTCGTATAAAATTCTTTACCGTGATCTGTATGTGGGAGTGCCACCTGTACTCCAAGGGAGAGCCGGTACCAGGGTGTGCGACAGGAAATTGAAGGTCAAACACAATTTTACGTATATCTCATATAGTTTAATTATGTAAGTCACGAAGACACAAGATATTGTTGTCAATATCATATTACTCATGTGAGCATTTAACATGATATTTTGTGTTGTTTAGTTTTTGTGCATTTATGTATAAGGAAACTTAACGTATTTTTTAGATCTCGTTATTTTTTCTTTACCGTTCTAAGGGGTCTTCCATATGCAAAATAAAAATATATTATTAACATTCATGTGTTCAAAGTTTCATTGAATGGCATTTTGCCATTATAGAGATTTAAAAAAAAATTAATTCATGAACGTGCAAGGAGGATTAGTTTTATCTTATTTACGTTACATCGATCAACAAGTTCTTCCACCTTATATTAATCACGCTCGATGACTGCTTCCTGGGTTGCCAACCAGTACTTGCGCCGAATGTAGAGTGGGGAAACTGCTGGAGAATCTCATCCCTGGTAGGTTTCGAATCTGCAGTCTCCGGATTTGGAGTCCGACGCTCTACATCTAGACCACTTTTCTTCTAAGGAAGATTGTAGCGGATCCTTAAATGTCTAGATAACAACAAGCCAAATATATGCGGCGACAGCGCCTAGCCAAACAACAGACACAATACATACCATCCGTATCTTTACACAAAACGAGAGATCAAGTATGTCTATATTCCGCCACTCAGAATGATAAATACTATGCATGGTTTGAACTTTGAGGTTTTAATGCAAAAGAAGTGCGAGTTAAAAAGAATATTTACTAGGTAGTAGGTTCCTCTAATCTCACACTTGTCCGTACAGATTATATTAGAAACAACATGTACAAATAAAAATTATATTTACTAGGTAGTAGGTTCGTCCGTACTCACATTTGAGGATAAGGTGGTTCTTCGACTTAGGTGGTATTTGTCAGGTAACCGCTTAGGAAAAAATAACTACATTATACCATCCTGAACTCACATTATTACACTTAATGCCTTGATCGTATGCGCAGTTTTACAGTCCAAAACTTATGCACTGTCCATCATTAAGTGGTAAATTTTTTAGTCAGTTTAATATAGCACTTTATGTCACAACAACTCCACGGAATGTGTCCAACTTATCAGGTAACCGCTTAGGAAAAAATAACCACATAATACCATCCTGAACACACATTATTACACTTAATGCCTTGATCGGCTCCTCCAATCTCACACTTGTCCGTACAGATTATATTAGAAACAACATGTACAAATAAAAAGAATATTTACTAGGTAGTAATATTCCTCCAATCTCACACTTGTCCGTACAGATTATATTAGAAACAACATGTACAAATAAAAAGAATATTTACTAGGTAGTAGGTTCCTCCAATCTCACACTTGTAGTTAATGTTAATTTTATACTTCAAGCCGTCCTCGTACACAGAAATGATGCATTCAATTGGCATTATCAAGCACAAAAATATACTTGGTGGCCTTAACGAGACAAGAGCATATGGAATCAAATCAGAAAAATCACTGGGACAGGAGAGAGAGAAAGTTTTCGAGTCATTTATTTTATTTTCAAGATTTCTATAGAATCGAAGATGAAAAGGGAACTTTGAAGGCCATAGAACATGACAAATATGAAAATTTTGTAGACTAGATTTTTAAGCCCTGTTAATGCAGCAATGGGAATGCATATTACTGCCCATGCCGCCTAGAACCCGGTTAAGCGCATCTGAAATATTTACACCATTAAACAGTACAATTTTGATCCATCCCAAACGATCATGCATGGTATGCATATGGAGAGGAAGATGGAACGTTTAATATTGGCATTAACAACTTCATTATTTCTATAACTCTTGGTGCCGCCGAGCGAGCAAAACATTAGCAAATCGATCAACTGTAGGTTTAGTGATAATCAATCTTTAAAATGACTGTATATGATCATGTTGGTCCCTTTTATTTTAAATTGATTGCGTCAATAAAATACATTGGGTAAATTTTAAAGGCAATTCTTTAAATATTAATGTGTAGTTTTAAAACAAATATACTGATGTGTATGATAAAGCTTAAATGTACTGGTGATAATGTGTTCTCCTTCATTTGGGGGATGTGTGTGGGGGGGTGCGTGCCAGCGTGCGTGCGTGCGTGCGTGCGTGCGTGCGTGCGTGCGTGTGTGTGTGTGCGTGTGTGTGTGTGTGTGTGTTGGTGAAATAAAACGACTAAAGGCGTTCGTTCCCCATGCACTTCAATTATGTTCCTTTCTGGTCTGGTTAAACTGAACACACTACAATAAACGTGTGAATTACCTAAAGACCGTACATATTCGGCAGCGCCTAGCCTACCATGCAGGAAACTGGCACACTACATACCATCAAAAATCACCAAAAAATGATAGTTAAGGTATGCCTATATACTGCCAATCATTATGATTCACATTCTGTATGGTTTTGAAAAAGAGGATACAACATGAGTGATGATTATATACTGAAATTATTAAAGGAGTCATCTAATCAATATAAAACGAGGCTTAATAATTTCAGTATAAAATGATCACGAATGATGTATTCTATTAATCTAATAATTGCCATTAGATAACTAGGAATTTGCTGGCATTAAACTCATAATTTGAATTGAAAATTTGTTTCAAGTGATTGTATTCTGTTCCGGGAATATTTTAAGATCACACCGCCGATGTTCTGAGAACGATGTCAGCGTCTGCGTCTGCGTCATTTTGTTTTCGATTTTTTCGAAATGAAAATGGCTGTGTTGCTGTTGTCGAATTTCATCATAGACTATTGCTATCTTATGGAATAATCAATATGTCAGAAAGTTATATTTTCCGTGGATATTATGAATATAAGGGATGCTTAAGTTCCTTACAGAAGCTGATTGTTTGTCTGAAGTGGTCAGATGTCAAAAGTAAGTCATTTTTATAAATTTGTTATGATTGATAACGCGGATGAATAGTGATTCGGCTACGATATACAACTAGTTATATATCGAAAATATATAACGGGTGTTATTACACTCCCACAACGGAAGGTATGTGATAAATAAGCATAATTGCGATTGAGGGAAGAAAACTGAAACCTCACTAAGATGATCTGAGGTGGAAGAAAACAATCGTAAGTTAACAAATTGATATATTTAAAAGGAGATAGAGGCTATCTGTTTTTACCAGTGTAAGATAAAAAAAATATATCCGAGTGAGCTCCGGAATTCGTATTTTCACGAGTGGCAAAGCCACGAGTGAAAATACATAATTCCGGAGTTCACGAGTGAAATATATTTCTATCTTTCACTAGTAAAATCAAATTTTCTTCTTATTTTATGCTTTTAGTGTAAAATTTGCGTGAATTAGACAGAAACGTTGCAAGAAATGGCGCCAAAACCGCATGTTTGTGACGTGACGTCATGACGTCAAATATACAAATTTGAGCCCGTGTTCTTAACGTTCTCATTTCGTATGTTATGTGCGTTTAGGTACCAACGCGAAAAAATCAGTGAAAATAAAAATGATATTCCACTGTTTGAAAACAGTGAAATACCAATTTTATTTCATCGGGAAAAATCTATAATTCACTGAAATAGTTTTCCTACCACAGATTAAATTATCAAGAAACAGGACAAGAGTTTCCAGATAAAATGTTAACATAAAGATCAGTCACATTTAAACTGTTGGACGACCATAAGTATTGAAATCTAGCAACACTCCATGTTGATAAGGGACAACACATTGACTTAAAAACGAAACGGCGAGAGTACGGCAGATGAGCTTTCTTGTTTACTTGCACTTAAGTTGTACCTTAGCAATAAACGCGACGACCTGTGGGAACAAACTGCTCTTAATAGGGGACACTGTTGTAAAGCAAACACAATTTATTAAAAAATTAAAAATCTATCAATCTTTAAGTGAAAATAAAAACTACAAATATTTATCTTGTAAATAATAAATGAGAGGTTGAGCTGTTGGCAGGAGTTCATTATAATAAGTAAAATCCTGAACAAATATTTCCTTTTATTGAACGGAAGTCAAAAATACTATACTTGTTACAATTTTATTGATATTTCAATTTACCTAAAGTATCTAAATAATAGTTTGGGCATTAACACCAGAGCTCATTGAGAAAGGTACAGATGGGTTATCATGACAACCAATGAGCTATCGCTCACCATTTATATTCTATAATCCCCTGTCAAAATTCTGGTCGGTTTAGATCCGCATTTTGTTTTCCTGTTCTGGGCAAACCCAATTTTTCATCTGGAGACCTTACGCCGCTTAACATGATATGCTATTACTCTGAAAATACCCCATTGAAAGTTCCATTATTATCGCTATATGCACACCATCGTTTGGGATGAATTGTAATTGTATTGTTAATTGGTGTAGATATTGAGTTGCGCTCAACTCAGGGCTAGGCGGCTTGGTGAATAATACGCATTTCCACTACTGCCCAAGAACAGGGTCGATTAAACCTGGCCTGCAAACTATCCAATAAGAGCCTTTATCACTGATCCCTATAACACAAAACAATGGGTCAACTTGGTTTGCCAAGACGGCTTACGAACCGGCGTTTACCGGTCACCGATCGGCTCGCAACGGTGTGAAATATGAATCAAGTATTTCGGCTAAACTAAAATGGCGTCAACAGCTACGGCTGTGGTTGTTACACGCTCGCAGCTCAAACGTAACCGGCGTATTCGGCGTGCGCTGGTTAGTGATCCCGGCTTAATCTCGGAACAAATAAAGTGATTTGCCGGTGCCCGTTCAGGAATCGGCGTACGCCGGCGTAAGCCGTCTTGGCAAATCAAGTTGGCCCTATCTATTTGGCGAACAAAATATGAAATATGCAAATGATTATACGCAGAAAAACAAACTCCTTACACAGCTTAAACGTAGACAGGAGAAGAGACCATATGTTTATAAAAAGAAATTTGTATTCTTTATTTGTTTAAAAGTGGGATAGTTCATCTGGTGTCCTATAGACAGGCTCACAAATTATCGCAATTAACTTAAGAAATAACATTTTTGCCACGGAATCTTTTATACACCTCACAATAGCAAAACCTAGAAGGGGGTAAATATCGTTTATTAACCACTTAATAGTTTTAAGTATTCAATTGAGAAGCATAGAAATATTATCAATGTTAAAACAGCAGGGCATGTATTACAACCTGTGTATTTTTTCAAACGGCTTTCGTATTTAATACCTTTACACAAGAACGCACTTTGATACCAACATCGGCGTGTCCAGAGTACAACATGATCTTATTGTGTGGATTATAACTTGGTCTATGCTATAAAAGTGGAATTTAATGATGAGCCTGATAAATGGTGTCACATACCTCACGTTCTTCGTGAGTTGTGCAAACTACGTAATGCCAAAAACGACGCCGCCAGCAAGACCGAAACCGTCGCCAACACCTCTACAAACACAACCCTTTGATTTTGGCACTGACAGTGTTGGAACTGATTTGGATGGCATGAAACAACTTTTCAATGATACGCTAACTGGGTATGTGAAAGGCATAAATATTTTAACAATAACACAACAAACATTACGATAAAAAACAAATTATAACAAATAACAGTATAGGTAACAAATCATTATAATAACTATTTTTAACAAAACACTTAATCTCGGCTAAAATGCGAAACGGTCACATTTATATAATATAACAAATAATAACAAATAAAAATAATATTTAATAATATTAATAACAAATAATTCAATGACTTATTGGCATATTTAATTTTAAGATCTATTGGTCACCTAATGAAAATTAGAAGAAAAAACAACAACCTTAAGGCCTTATATAATTATATTGCTCAGATCTAAGATTATAAACTGTATCATATACGCCTGTTAAGTTTGAAAAAACTCTAAGGCAGCCATGATAATATATATATATATATATATATTGTATTATTTTACTTTTGTTTTCATGGTTCTTTAGGAATACTGTCAGTGATAATTGGAATTTAGAGGTAAATGCATCTAAACAAAAGTTGTTGTGTTTAAAAAAACCGGGGAGGGATGTTTATAAACGGATTCCGGACATACGGCAATAATGATATTGAGTAGGTTAACGATTTGAACTTCTTGGGAGTTACTCTAAACTTCACTGTCAATTTTGATTTAAATACTAATACTTTACACGGTAAAGGTTTGGCGGTAAACCCGAGGGTTCTCTTTTTCGTTAATTGTTTTGGGCGTCTTATTTGAATTGGCATACTTATAACAAACATGCTCTCTCTTCTTTTTCGCTGCGTGAGGAGGTTGTGTTTTGTGAGTGTGGCGATTCCTGATAAGCAAATTTCACTTTTTTTGAAAGCAATGAATATTTTGAATACAAGTTTGAAAAAATACTATACCAAACCAAGATTATGATTACAAATATTCGATTCCTTTTTTTCTTCTATTATCAATTACGGCAGCGAAGTATGGGGGTCCTATAAATCTATACCATTGGAAAATCTATATTTAAGGGTGTTTTTTTTTAATTTTACAAGGGGTCGGATTATCGACAAGCAATGCAGCTGTGTACAGCGAATTAGGCAGATATCCTCTTTACGTAAATAGATATTTACGAATTATCAAATTTTGGTTTAAAATATGCAAAAGTGAAAATATCACAATAAAGTACTTGATGCACTAATCATATGTAATACGAGTATTAATATTGGGCATTTAAATTGGTTTCTTTAAGTAAAATTGATGGTAGAAAAATATGGATTTTTGTACATTTGGAAAAATCCAACTGAAATAAAGATTTTTAACTTTTTGGCACCGTAATACGAGTATTAATAATGGGCATTCAAATTGGTTTCTTTAAGTAAAATTGATGCTAAAAAAATATGGATTTTTGTACATTTGGAATAATCCAACTGAACTAAATATTTCTGACATTTTGGCACTTTTTAGCAAAGATTTATAGGTGAGTTTTGGCAATGTCTGAGAGGAGATATTAATTCAAGTCAAGTGCTTACTTTCTACAAAACTGTAAAAGAAAAGTTTGAAATCCAACTACATGTATATCTAAATGTTATAAGCTCTAAAATGGAACTTCGCCTACGAAACTTAGAAAAACAGGGAGATGAGACAGAGAAAGAATCAATAGTGAAGAGAGAATATGCCAATTATGTAATCTAAATGAAATAGAAGATGAGTATCATTTTATGTTTATATTTCATTTGTATTCAGAATTAAGAAGAACCTTTTTAAAACAGTATTATGTAAGACGTCCAAGTATGTTCAAATGTAGACTTTGGCTAAATAATAATAATAAATCCGAGATTGTGATGTTAAGTAAATACAGAACAAAGCGTCTATTTTGCGACTTAATAGTTTAAACAATTTGTGAAATTGCTGAGTGAATTAAATTTTGCTTCTCTAGTTTTATTTGTTTGTAGAAAAAACCCATTAAATGAATTTTATATAACGTTTTCCTCATGTTATAACTGTAGATTCTCAGTACTGTACGTATTTAGATCAATACATGAAAACAACTTTCCTCGCCGTTAACTTTCATTGTTAAAGGCATTATCAATTTAAAATATTAGAGTTGATCCACATGTTAGTCATTCATGTATTTTATATCATTTACATTAATCACGTGTTTGTAATTTGTATGTAAAAATATTGTTTATCACGAGAAACTGTAAAGTTTAAGTAAATAATGAATCTGTTCTATTCTGTTCTGTATATATTTATAAATATCACGCCAAGACCAGCGAAATGTTGAACGCGAATATCAGAACACCCCACATACAGAAAACACAGCCGTACCAAAACGCAAAACTGTAGAGAGAAAGCGAGACTGTTACGATCGATTAAAAAAAACACGTTATGGGGCCGTCACATCATGACGTTCTGGCCAGCGTTTTACGACGTTTGAGAAAACGTTGTTAGTCGTCCATGGTCGCTGGGATAGCGCCAGAAGTGCGTTGTGTGAACGCTAGTGAACGTTTGTGATCGCTGGAAATCGGCGGAGAACGCTGGTCCGGAAAAAAAATTTGAACATGCACAAAAAATTTCACTGAGGCCAACGTTCTTCAACGTATAATTTTAAACGCTGAAGAACGTTTCGGAACGTTCGTAGAACGTTTTACTAACGTTCGCCGATCGTTGTACGCGTTCGGCTATCGTGAGTCAGTCGTTACTCAAGCGTTACTTGGTTGTTACAAATCGTTTGTTTTGCTGTTAACGACTTCCTGGCGACCTGTCAACTACCGCTGAACGGTCCCCTAGCGCACGCAGCGTGTGACTAAAGTGAAACGAACGTCCTTTTGGCGTCTATTGAGCGCCATTCGAGCGTTACCCGAACGTCCATGCCTCAGCACGCTCGTCTAACGTTGGCCAATCGTTCTTCGCGCGTCAGTGGCACGTGAGAACAAGCTAATGTTTTTAAGGCTTTCTTACTTGGTCGCTGTTACACGCTTCAAGAGCGTTAAGCACACGCAAATGGTGCGTTAGACTAAACGTTAATAACACGCCAGATCTGTCATTTTCATTCTAGAACGCTCAAAAAATGAACGATTGAAACGTTCAGAGACCAAAACGTCATAGTGTGACGACCCCTTTACAAACAATTTAAGAAAATTTACCCAGTTATTAACAGCGCTTTTTAAAATATGAACACAAAAAGGTAAATATTTGAGACATAATTGTTACGAATGAAGGTCACAAAAGCAACCCACCAACGGGTTGTAAATTTATTAAACCATTTACGCTAAAATGCTAGGATCCTTCTTAAAATTGATGTTTTGGGGTATTTTCAGTTACGATAAAAGAATTCGACCACGTATAGACCAGTCTGATATTGTGGAAGTCAGCACCTTGTTTGTACCAATGAGTGTACTGGAATTCGACACATCAGAGCAGAAGTTTTCTGTTCTCGGTTATTTCCGAATATCGTGGAGGGATGAGGTTATTCAATGGGACCCTAGCGACTATGCCGACACAAACAACATCAAAGTACCCGTTAGTGAAATATGGACACCAAGTCTGATCATTATGAAGGTAATAAATTTTCGCATGTTCAATATTTTCTTCATTTTGCGAAATGAATAAAGGACTTTAAATTGTAAATGTTTTTCAACGCAGACAGAAAATAGTTTAATGAGCCTTCTTCTGACGCATAATATTTGTTTGGTATTACTTGTATGTCACCTGCCTCTATAGTTATTGTTGACATATAAATTAAGGATTGAATGCATAATGCACACCGAAGGTGTTTAAGTACAAATTAGATGTAAAGCAACTGACATTTCATACATCGATGAAACGCACGAAAATAACATTCATTCCTTATAATTACAACCTTTATTTGTTTTAATTTATAACCTTCGACAAACTGTTTATGCATTTCTATTTACAATAAATGTGGTCTGCTTTTAAACATACTTCGCGGAGTAATTCTGTCGGCTTGGATAGTCCAAATTTCTACTTTTTAAAATGGCCGATTTCACAAATTTTAAATTGACTCCAGTGACATATTTTTTCTTTACAAAAATGATTCCATCGACCTTTACGAATAAAAATAATATGGCATATTCAAAATGGTGAACGAAAGTTAAATTCATAGATAGTTCTAGTCTTTGTGGGTAAAAACTGAACAAACAAAAGCTTGGGAGCAAAGAAATGTGCAATACCGTTCAACTATCATGATTTAAATATCCATATGAAAATACCTTATTATTTTCTTTTTTATATTATAGGCAATACTTGCATAACTAAACTTACAACTTTAAGTTTTCATTATATGTGTGTTCAAATTCAAAACAATAATTATATTAATAAATAAAAGTTTATGTCTTAGACTTTTGATGGAGATGGTTTGGTTGGGGACCACACTACGGATATCGCCAAAATATCGTCTGCTGGTGACGTACAATGGGTCCCGGAAGATATCTACAGGTACCCAAATTCTGTATACATAAGTAAAATTTGGTGTTTTTTTGCAGTTAGGTTGAATAAACAAACAGTTTCTTAACCCTTTCATCCATTTATACACCTTTTAACGCATGTGCGACCAGTGTAGATCCAGATCAGCTGACACATCCGTGCCGTCTGATCAGACTGGTCGCATTGTAGTCAGAACTAACCTAACGAACCAAAAAGCGAACAGTTTAGATTCTGATCAGACGGCAGATGTGCCGGCTGATCTGGATCTAAACTGTTCGCCCACGCAATTATGGTATGTCTATGGAGGAAAGGGTTAAAAAAGATAAAGACAATACTACACAAACAATTTACGACGAGAAGGTCAATATACAACATAGCTGATGAACGTGAAAGAGATATGTTTGTAGTAAAGTTACACTCATATGTAATAATGGATAACAATTGTTTAAACTTAGATGATTAAAATACACGTTTTCATTGTTTTATTTCGCAGTGTTGTTTGCAACGTGGACATCAAGTACTATCCATTTGACGAGCAAGTGTGTGTTTTGACCTACTATGTTTCGGACGAGACCATAACAACAGTGGTACTTGACCACGCCGGTGACGTTACTCTCAACGAGTTCTCTGAAAACTCCGCATGGAAAGTTATCCAAGTATCAAAGAGCAAATACCTGCGTTATAATACCTACTACATTGATATCGAGTTCAAACTACAGAGGCGTGCTAATTTCGCCACTTTCACTTTGATTATGCCCCTGCTGATGCTTGCTTTCCTCAACATCTGTATCTTCTTGGTACCTATTGAATCTGGCGAGAAAGGCTCATTTGCTATTACAATATTCCTGTCTTATGGCATCTTTGTTACCATTGTCAGCGACACACTCCCCGACAATTCCCTACAAGTTTCTTATTTCCTCTTGTTTATCATTGTTCTTCTTTTCATGAGCGTTCTCTCTGTGTTCTACACAATCATCCAAGCAAAGTTGGTAGCAACCATTGGTGAGAAGGAATGCAGCATCAAATGTCTGCGTCCAAAACGAAAAGTCAAACCGAATAAGGTCATGCCCTTCAATGGTAACCCCGGCGACATGGAGCTAGTGGATGTCACAGGAAATGAGAAGAATCCCGATGATTGTGTGGTTGATGGTATGGACGACGAAGAGCCTTACACGTGGATAATGTTTCTCGACAAACTAGATACTATCGCTTTCTTCGTTTTCTTCGGTTTGATTCTACTGGCGACCGCCGGCTTCTTCAGTTTGATGCTCCGACGTATTAGTGAGGCTACCCTCCACCAACTATAGAAGATCTTGACATTGTCTTTTTACCGTTAAAACATATTGTTTTTTTGTTTTTTTTCTTGCACTGCACTACTAACCGTCATTGGGCAAAATATATTTTACTATCATGCTAAAACTCCATGTGTATCAAAGTCTGTTTACATCATTTTGTCATCATAACAGATTTGAAGGTCTAAGAGAAGTTGTATGTTTTGCAAGTTTTTAGAAATGATTGATTTTACAAAACAAATCAGTTTTCCAAGTGCACACGAATAAAACAATGTTGCACATCTGATTTCATTGTCATACTTCAATCTTTGTATAATAGCTTTGCTTTGACACAACGATATTTATCAACGAATGTATTTTTTAAATTTAATATTAAGGAAATAAAAAAGCAGTAGGCATTTTTCTACTCTATTCCTAAATTGTCGTCAGTAAATTCAGTAAGCTGACATCATCACATATTACATTCTTCTGCATAAATAGTCATCAACCCCTCAACAGTTGTATCCCTTTATTGCTCGGCGTTGGCGAAATCTAAACAGATCTTTGGAGCTTGATCAGTTTCTTTTGTACTGTTTGTTATTGTTGTTATTATCGTCTCGTCTCGGACAAGTCATGAAGTACTTACAAATTAAGCTTAGTGTCGTCGGCATCTTCTTTTTCGTTGGTTGGCGGTTTTTGGTAAGATCATGCCAACCAAGACATAGACGTTCCAATGAACATGAAGTGTGATTTTGATCCCCACAACCTGATTTGAACACGCAGTGGCAAATGTGTTTCGCAAATGACCAAGGCAATAACTTCGCATGTCTACTGTTTCGTTAATTGTGTGTGGTGTCTTATTTTAAATTGGAAGTGTATACACGTGTGTTCTCTATATCATTTTTTAGATTAAGGATGCATTTTTTGTGAGTAAGGCCTTGCATTTAATATCATCTGCCATTGTTATCAATTAAGACAAGAATGAACAAAATATTTTGTTAAAAATGTTTATTATAAATATTAACTGCTGTTTTTCTTATCAAGTAATGTATAAACTACAAACAAACGCACTAATTCTGCAACTGGTTTCTTAATATGTCTTTCTTTGATTGCCTTTGTTGTATTTTCACATTTTCAGGTATCTCTATACCAACATGTGCATACAATGTTAAAGTTACCTGGATCAGTTTGTTAAAAGATCAAGGCTTTTTTCTATTCGGTGCACGTTTGATTAAAATGTTGCTAACTAGACAATTTAACAGAAATCATTCCGATCGTTTAATATTGTAAATTGTAGGTTTTCAAAGAGCATATTTTTCATTTAAGTACAACATTTAAAAGAAGGCACTCTTTCATATTTCACTTTTTATGATTTTAGGCCATTTTGTATTAATGACACTATGCTTTTAAGATAACTAGTCATTCATTTGCCATTAATTTTACAATTGTTAATTTTCTTTACAGATTTGTTAAAATTGTTGATTATTGTTGATTTTCCGTTTGATTTTATTCTGCGTGATGTGTTATAAATAATGGATATACAATTTCTGTTTTTCTTTTAATTCACTTAACAACTGGAGCATTATTGGCTATAGTCCAATTATCATGCCAGTAATGCCCCAGTACGAAGGTTTATACTAAGAAAAGTTGTTAAGTGTATTAAGGCATCGCCACACTCCTCCCAATCCTATTCATCGATAAAATAAAAATCATCAAATCTCAGTAATGACAAAATGCCATTCAATGAAACTTTGTACAAATGAAGGTTACTAATGTATCTTTATTTTGCATACAGTAAGACAAAATAGAAAAGTAAAGAAACAAAGCTAGATCTAAAAATTCCTTGAATTCTATTTACATAAATTCACAAAAACTAGGCGATGCAGAACATAACTTTAAATTCCCTCGTGAGCGCAATGATACTGACAAGAAAATGTTGTGTACTTTGTAAAAAACGTTCAACTATTACAAGAGAAATCAGTGATTGTCATCAGTTTACGCGACCAGGAAATTGAAGGTTAAACACACTTTTACTAATATCTCGTAAAGTTTACATAAGTAAATCATGAGGACACAATAAATTGTTGTCAGTATCATATTACTCATGTGGGCA
Organism: Corbicula japonica; assembly: GCA_038501625.1. Taxonomy (NCBI): domain Eukaryota; kingdom Metazoa; phylum Mollusca; class Bivalvia; order Venerida; family Cyrenidae; genus Corbicula; species Corbicula japonica. The sequence continues at coordinate 133,523 of JAZAYU010000269.1, read as the reverse complement.
TTTAAAATGATGTTTTGTGTTCTTTAGTTTTTGTGAATTTATGTAAATAGAAGTTGAGGGAATTTTTAGATCTCGCTATTTTTCTTTACTTTTCTTATATGTCTTACCATCTGTAAAATAAAGATACATTAATAACATACACTTGTGCAAAGTTTCATTTAACAGCATTTTGCCGTTATTGAGATTTTGATAATTTTCTTTTTATCGATGAATAGAATTGGGAGGAGTGTGGCAGGCCCTTAAAACCAGGTCTGTGAGATTGTTACCATGGGGTATTTTGTAGGCGTACGTGAACTGTCCTTAGTCTCAACAAATCAATATGATAACAGCATGCTAGCAAATAACAACACAGAGTTAAAAATCAATAACAAAAATTACCGACAAAAGATATAATAGAAAACACTGGGTCGAAGCCAGTAATACAAATTATTCAGCGGCAATACAATGTAGGCCACCGCGGGGGGGGGGGGGGGGGCGGGGGGGGAGGGGGGAGGATAAACTTTGAAACGCGCGAAATCTCCTAGAACAATTTATATTAAAAACATATAAAGACTATGATGAATGACTGGAACCATATAATTAAATATAAGCAATTAACGTTATTATCATCTAAAATCTTCTACTTACAAAGCAATTTAAATAATGCCAAAATATAAGTTCCCTATGTGCGTTCGTTTATTAAAGTTACCGTAAAATTCTAAATAAGAATTAAACGTTAGTCGAATATAAATAGCAGTAATGGTTCCAAGGTTATAAAACCAGTCGCAATTTCATCCAGTTAGATGCTTGAGATTTGAGACTGGTTTCTAATCTCAGTTTTATAACCTTCAGCCATGGGACTATCTTCACACACTATGCGTCTTGGGCAAAACGCTCTCTAAAGGATTCTATTCTTGCTGCGACACGGCAACACAGTTTTACTCAGGTATGATTGGCTAGGTGGACATTTGTACTTGTTCCCCCGAACAATGTCTAATCTTTTAATTACCTATTGTTGTTCGTTACATATACATACATGACTAAATTGGTATTGTTAATTTTCAACAAATGTAACAATACAATATAAGCGATCTTTAAAGAAATTGCTTACAGTTTGTTTAATGCTAACAAATACAAAAGAATCAGGATGACATGATTCTTTAAAAGAGCCACAGGCTCATTTATCACTGAATTATATTGATATTAAAATTCTGCATTCAAGGTTTCTTCATTTTCACCTTCATATGTACACCATAGTTTGGTATGTATCTAAGTTTTAATTTTCTATTTTTGTAAATTAACTTGCGTTCAACCATGAGATAAAGCAGCACTGTGCATTTCCATTATTGCCCATGAACATGAGTTTGCAACCCGTTCATTTGTTGTTGTTTTTTCAGTAGCTTTCAAAGTTCCATTTTGAAAAATTTAAACAATACCGGTGACCTTGAACTTAAGCTAGCCAGGTTGGAACCATGGTTCTGCGCGTCGTCTTGATGGGGTAACATTTGACCAAAGATTCATGACATTCCTTCGTGTGATTCAGAAGGTATGGACCGGACACGAAGTGCATGGTTCAATTTTTAAACCCCACTGGTGACTTTGACCCGGCCAGGTTGGAACATGGGTTCTGTACGTCGTCTTGATGGTGTGAACATTTGACAAGGTTTGATGAAATTCCTTCTAGGGTTAAGAAGTTAGGGCCGGACACGAAATCTGCACGAAGGCTATTCCTATATGCCCCTACCGCTGTGCGGTGGGGGATGATAACAATAACATCGTCTTCTTAGAAAGGTTTGTAAATACTTAAGAAGAAAAAACGAAAAGTACGGTGCATTCTCCTCATATACGCCTTTATTGCGTGTTCCGTCTGATCAGGATCTGCAATGTTCACTTTTTAATTAACTAGGATATTTCTAACCAAAATGCGAACAGTTTATATCATGATCAGGCGGCATGGAAGTGGCGGTATATCTGGATCGTATCTGTTCGTCCTTGCAATAAACGCGTATATATGGAGGAAAGATTTTATATGTAAAATTTGTGTTTGTCAATAAAAGCCATTTCCTTATTTATATATTGTTCTAGAACATGTCTCTGATGATCGCATTGACGTGAGAACATCAATTAGTTTTAGCCATATGATTTTCACATGAGAGTAAAGAGTCAGAGTGTATTTTATCTTAGCTATTATTTTCTTTAATAATAATAATAATAATAATAATAATAATAATAATAATAATAATAATAAAAACTTTATTTTACAAGGGTGACTTATTTGACAATGTCAATTTTCAATAAAGCCCTCAAAGTATGTACATGTACATAGACATTTGACAAAGATAAACAGTTTAATATCGTAACAAAATATACAAATTACAAAAGTAACAAAACTACAAAGCTACAAAACTAGTTGCAATGGAACTACATTTTATGATAAGGCTAAGGCTTTCTTCCAGCTTCTGTATTTTGCTTTGAATTGTTGAACTGTATTAGAACTTTTTACATATTCTGGAAGAGAATTCCAGATGTGTGTTCCTGTGTAAATAAATGTTTTGCGAAAGAGTCCACTGTTTGATTTAGGCGGATAGAGCTGGGGATTTGAAACTGATCGCAAGTTTTTTAATGTAAGACGGATGTGAATAGGAAATGGTTTTTTTTAAGTAAACTGGAGCTTGGTTATTGAAAATTTGAACAGGGGTATGGCCTTTTGATAATTTACGCGTTCAGGAAAAGTCATTCAATTTAACCACAAGAAAAGATCCGCAGAAGGAGATTGACATTGGAGTAAATATTTAAGGTACCTTGACTATTTGAGGTTCCTCTATTATTTCTCAGATACAATTGCAAGCGATGCCAGAAAGTAATCAAACTTGGTATCATCTTAAAAGTACAACGTTAGGAAAATATGGATATATTCTAGCCGGTGCCGAGACTAAACATCCAGTTTATTGTTTAATATATTTCTTTTCTAGATGTTATTTTTTTTCATAACCATGAAAATGAAAACAAAACATTTAATATCCTAGCTTAACGTATTAATATAAATGATTATTGTCTATTCATATTTTAATTATGATTTCTTTACATAATTATTATTTTCGAACCAAATGTCCTATATATATATTGTACAGTTGCACCATGAACTTTTTAAAAGTACTTTATTCATGGCCGTTTCGTTGCGACCTTTAATCTCCCAAGATATGAAGTAGAGTTTAAAATCTGTAGAAGGTTTTGGAATATGGGACCTTTAAATCGTGACACAAACAAATGTCTTATCTATATTTGAATAAATAACACTAAACATAGTTTTGAGTTGTTTTAGTTGATCACATTTTTGGAACAATTACTATAAAAGAGCAAAATGTCAACTGTATGTCCAGTAATTGATCAACCTTTGCTGCACAATGAAGGTCCTCATCGCAGCTTGTCTTCTGGCACTTGTGGGTAAGAGAAAAGCTTTACCTTCATGTTTCTACGTAAAGTTGTTCTCAACTGACTAAACTGATACTATTTCATTTGCTTGTCGCTTATGGAAATTCAGCACTTAAATGTTAAGACTGTATATTATTGAGCAAAATTTAACAGCGGTCAATATGGCTTTGTATTTCTTATTCCGTTGCTCAGGTTTTTAATGGTAGCAACGGAATGAAATAAGATATATGCAGTCGTAAGTTTATCACGGAAAATCATGTTTGATATTTGTCCTGCTCGGTGGCTTTCAAAATACCATTTTCATCAATTAGTTAATTTTGTTTGGCAAAGTTACATTAACACGGACGGCAGAAATATGGCGAACAAGTTAATACCAAGCTGGTGATAGCAGTAACATTTTCTACATTTGATTATTTATGTTTCAGTGTATGTTGTCGGTGAGCCATGTTTTAGTGATGCCGACTGTGTGAACCATCATATAACTGTGTGCGGAGCTAACTCACATGTGACTTGTGATAGCAGAATAAGCCAGTGTGTTTGTATAACAGGACCATCAGGTAATATAATCCACGGGTTTCCTTGCTCACTGTTTTACTGTTGTTATATAAAAGCTTCTAATTTCAAGATACTTTTACAAAATTAAACGATGCGCGTTTTCGAATTTTTATGGATTATTTTATTGTGCGTAGGCATTTCACAGAGTGTGTAGGTTCCATATAAGATCCCTTGTTTGAGTCACTAAGCGGGATCCTTATTTTTTTACTACTTTTGATTTGTTTCTACTTTTGATTTTATTTTCTAAACCCATATGCTCACAGACGAATATATCTCATTATACTCTACTCTAATGTCTTCCAACAGGGCAAAACAAAATGATTGTTTCGGTGAAATAAGGAATGTAATTTGGCTCATGCATGCCAGAATGTAAATTCTAACATGTACGAGTACAAGTATTAGTCTCCGCTGTTTTAATTATCTTCAACAAACAAATATCCTCTTTTTATACTGATTTACATTAAGCACTAACTCTGTGTTTACAGGAACGAACTGCACGACCCGAGCCGACTGTGGGAACATTCCTAACTGCAGAGACAGAAACGAGCACTGTGTTGACGGCACGTGCAGATGTACCAACAATCAGAATTAATTATTAACTATTTTGTTTTGTTTGCTTCTTCACCAAATATATTATTTTACAGTAAAAACTTGTCCTTGTTGGAGTTTTCAAAAGTCTCTTTACGAGCTTAAAGGAAGCTGACGTGTATATCGTTTTTCATAAACACCACTGGAAATTTTAAGTTCAGATTTATTGTAACCATTTAATGCGCAAATAATGAATGTATTTGTTATGAAGATAATATTTCATTTTATGTTGTGATAATTTATATGTATCTGATAGCGCCTTGTGACTTTTGTCTGTTTGTATCCTCAACAAAAAAGAAACACGACAATTCATAGTTCACCTAAAGAGAGGAACCAGTTTGTTCATTTTTCCGTCGTATATTAGCGTGCTGGTTTATCTCTAGGTGCAGAGGTCCTATAAAACTGAGAATGGGAACCAGTCTGAAATCTCAAGCAACTGAAATAGAGCCAAGTTTCCATTTCAGCCAATTAGATCCTTGAGATTTCAGACTGGTCTCAATTCTCAGCTTTTATTCTTTGGGTCTGATCTAAGTAAGGTCGTCAAGTAACTAGCCAATCCGCTTGTCAGAGCCATACGTTTTTGAGTGTTCTTATTTTCGTGCTTTTGCATGTAATATTGTCAGCTAGTGGGTAGTTGTAGAAAAGTCATCAAGGCATCTTGTATATGTTTCTTCTTATAAGAACATTAAGGGGTAAAGGTTAGGTCGGTGTTTCGTAGAACCTAGAACCTGGTTTAAACTCCCTGTAGCTAATGATTATCTTCTAACTGTTTCAAGAAAATACGAATAGAAAATATATATTTTCGCAGTTACCCATAAAAAGTAATGCCTAATGGCTAAAACAATTCTTTCATCCAAAAGAAATATCATAAATAAAAAAAACGAGAAATCCTGACAAAATTAAAGTATCAAGCGTTGTTTTTTTGTTTTGTTTATTTTTATCCGCTATTGCAATAGGTTCGGCTCAGTATCGCAAAAAGAGACTTAGTAACACAATCAAGACAGTGAAACAAAGCATCTAAAATTTCTATTCGCCTCAATATTGTACTGTTATTAACATTTGTAAATTCACACTGGCCATGTGAACAAGGCCTAAATTAATGACAATTTTATTTAATAAACATAATAAAAACATTAAATTTATATGAAGAATGGTCCGCGCCCCAAGATTCCACCCAAGATATTCTCCAACCGATTGATGGTAGTTCCAAGTTTAAAGCCCGTTCTCTAAACGAAGACATTATCTTGTAGGTTCATACAGTAAGATCGACTCTTATAAAGGGTCATACTGCCACCTCAGGTCCGCCAATCAACTTATACCCATCTTGGAAGCGGATCTGTGAAAACGTACAGCTTAGAATCAGAAATTATTTTGATTTTCTTCTTGTCATATGTTGAATTTCTTTCGTCAAAAAAATAAATATCTGTACGGCATCGGTTTACATATCTTACTTGATAACACGATGCTAGATATTTTGTTAAGTTGTTAAATCTCAATGAAACGTATAAGTAAAGTGTCGTATGTTTAATTCCTGAAAATACGGGTACCAAGAAATGGAATGATTTTTTGTATGCTTCATTTACTAGAATTTACCAACCTAATCCCAGCTATTGTTTTAAAGCTGTCTTTTTCACAAGTGTCTCAGATGAGGTTAATATTCATATATAACGCCAATCCATGACTGAAATGGAGCTAATTTCGACAAAATGTTGGACAAGTATATTTAGGATCTAGTGTGATTGAACTTTACTGTGTTAGTAACGATGTAACAACGTTGGATTCAAATATATTCAAATATATTCACTCGTAAATGACTGACGTGTAAAATATCTCATCTCATTAACATTGCTGACAGGTCTTCTAATATTTTTATCATTAATTGGATATTTTAAAACACGTTTTTTTAATTTTCGTCCTGATAACTGACCAGACACCTTAAACACATTAAATACAAAAAACGAATAAAAATACAGAAAATTTCGTGAAACATTTGCATTCTATGACACATAAATGGAATAGTTGAATTAATAGACATGTATGTGATACGCCCAAATACAATAGAATGATTAACATCGGGGCATCTGTGTATCATTTATTCTTTGTTCGGTGTAAATAAATTAGGCATTCAGACAAAGCTGTCAAATAGTTCTACAATCATTTGATACAAAGTCTGATTAGACCTTTAACTGATCGATTAAAGATAACCTTTAAAATCTGATTTATATAGATATATCATAGTCAGCCACATATCTTACTTGATAACACGTTGCTAGATGTTGGAACATCAGTTAATCCAATGTATTTTGTGGATTTTTTTAATTCTTTAAAAACGCTCGTACATTTTTTTAAGTGAATACTTTAAATGATGATTGACTTTAGTTTTATTATTTCAAAAAGTGACATCTGAATACCTATTTATTGTTAGTCGTCAACAGTAAATACTAGAGTACCACGCAGATGTGTTTTGAGCTATTCATAAGGAATCACTTTTGTTGTTACAGTGTTCAAAAAGCAATAAAGAAAGAAAACAACAAACTGTTCAAAAACTTGCAACAATGATTACCTCTAACGACAATCTCCTGGTCCAACTCAACAGCGACAAAGCGACACAGTTTATACCGGCTATAACATATGTGGGAATTTTAATGCTTTTTGGAACATTTGGAAACAGTTTGGTTTTTTATTTTTACAGGGTTAAAACAAAGCCGTCGCCTTCCACCACTTTTATTCTGGCCCTAGCTGTGTTTGATCTCACTTCCTGTGTGATTGGGATGCCTATGGAGATTGCGGATCTAAGATATTACTTCAACTTCAAAAGTGAACCGGCTTGCAAGATCTTACGCTGTGTTACGCATTTTGCTTCTATATCTTCAGGACTAACTTTAACAATCATAGCTATTGACCGTTATCGAAGAATATGCGAGCCGTTCTCTAGGCAGCTGAACTCCAAACATGCCAAGGTGATCTGTGTTATTATCGGAATCGTGTCTGTTCTATTGTCATGGCCGGCAATACTGCTCAACGAAGTAGTTGATGTTCAGGTACCCAGTACAAACAATGAAACAATTCTTGGTAAAGATTGCACGATAACGAAGAAGGAAAGTTTGAAACCGTACATGCTTGCTTTTGATGTTATATTAGGTATTGGGTTCTTATTCATAACGATCATTTTAGCAGTACTTTACTCATTTATAAGTCGACAGCTGTTCAAGCATAACAAATTTAGATCGTATGTGGCCAGCCGTACCATAAAAGTGAGCCGAATCAATGTTAGATCTAAAACTAGCTCAGAGGAAAATCTCCTGCCACCTAGAGAATCCACAACTCTTTCAAACAAAGTTTTTGAAGATCCCCCAGACGCATCGGGTTCCGTTGTGGACATGAGAGACTATATAACACGTGGGTTAACGACAGCAGGACCAGAGCGACCAACTTCCGGTTATACCGCTGCGACTGGGACAACGGGACTCACTACTTTAACTGACATAAGTGGAAAAAGTAAACGTACGTTGCACAGTACGAAGTCTGTTACAATATGTGAGCCGTCAAAGAATGAAATTTACCCAGTTGAACGAAGAGAAAATGTAGTGAGGCCAAGTAGCAGCAAAACAGAAAGTACATGGATGGTGATTGATGATGAAAGACCCGGATCAGCTTGCAGCTTTGCAACGTTCTCCAGTCGCCCATCCAGTGCCGCCTTCTCGACTTTTACCGAATTTCAACGGGGCCGACGAAAACTTAAGTTCGAAGAGGATGATGCTAAAACTTATAATCCTGAACGAGACTGCAGTGATATAGTAGAGAGCAATTCCGAACCAGAGGAGGCTGATGAAGTAGATCATGAAGGAAGGACTAATTACAAATTATTTGAACATAGTATTGATGGGAAAACATCAGTTACAATAATCGAAGAGACTTCTTCTAAGCAAAATACTTTTATCGAAAGTGATGACAATAACCCAGATGTAATCGACAACGATAAGATAACATCAGTTACAAAAGTCGAAGAGACTTCATCTAAGCATAATACGTTTGTTAAAGGTGAAGACAATTATCCCGCTGTAACAGATTACGATAAGGAAACATCTCACAATGAAGACATAGATGAATTTAACCCGGCAACAACGGAAACTAATTATGCTCGTTTTCAAGAAATTGAAGAAAATAATGATTGTATTGAACATCAGAGACCAAATTTAGGCGATACTTCTGTTGAAAACAGGAACAGTGAAGAAGACAAAGGTCAAGGTCTTAATACTGAAAAGGAACATCGTCAAAATGAAGAAATTACGAGACCAAACAGTAATCACAGTGTGTACTCAACTAAACTCCCTGCTGCAAGAGGCCGCAGACGTTCGAACGTCGTGACGCCTATGAGTGACGTAACGTTGACGACAAGCGTTGCATCTCGTGCTAGCACCGTTAAACGTATACGACGCGTAATGCGTGACAAAGTCTTCAAAGACGGCAAACTGAATGCGAATACCGACAAAGTAAAGGAGCTACGAATGAAAATGTTAGACATAAATACGATCAAGTACACGTTTATCATGCTGGCTATAACAATATTGTTTGTGGTCAGCTTTCTACCTTATCTAGCATTGATAACATGGCGATATTTCAAAGAAGATCAGGTGTTGAATCTGATGTCGGATACAGAACTTGTGTTATTTCAAATTGGAGTTCGCTCCATATTTCTTAACAGCTCATTAAATCCACTCATTTACGGTGGATTCAATTCGAAGTTTAGAGCATTCTTTTATAATTGTTGTTGTTGCTGTTTTTACGTCTGTTGTTGCCATTCCATTAAGAAACAGAAAAAGAAGAAAACAAGGGGAGGCAAATCAAGAGACAATTCTTCGAGTACCTCCGGCACGTGAAAGTGATAATTGTTTCCAGAAATACATGTATTATACGAATAGTTTTGCAGATTATTTTCAAGGGTACACCGATATTATATAATATTAACAAAGAAGTTATTACATGTTAATCCACCTATATTCCTATATTCATAGAACAAAATCAAAGAAAAAGTAGGATAAAACTTTTTTAATGTAATTGGAGGCAAATATTAAAAAAATGAATTTATTAAAAAAATATATCCGGCGAAATATTACTGAGTAAATGTTGTCCATTTTTCTTAACAGTGTCGTCTGTTTGCGAATACGCGCTAGCACTGTTCATAAATGATAAATTATGGACTTATAATGGGCCTCCGGGCTGAGTTGCCAACCTTGATCCTTCCCTCGTATCATCAGATATACCGTCCTTTTTTGAGAATGGAAAAGGATGAAAATAAAATAGTTCGTACATTTTAGTCGGTTTCTTATTTCATAAACCCACGGTGAAAAGAGCCGTAGAAATAAACCACAACACGTTACTACAGGACACCAACAGATAACTGTAGATGGGCCGTAAAACATCTTTCACTTAAGACCTATTGAAACGGATGTTACGACATATATGCAATAAAAAAAATACGATTTCACCATCACTCAGCAGTTGACTTACGTAGAAAAACACGAAATGATCTAAAATAAGATTATATGTTATCGAAACGTCATTTCATGCAAATTTCAGAAAAATCAGGCTGGACGATATCTCTGATAAGTGTCCGCTACAAAAAGTAATTCCAACGATAGTTGAAGTCGATAATTGAAGTTAAGTATAAACATGGGTTTAGTGCAGACTGAATGTGCACCTAGCTAACGAAATCTAACCATTTTCTAATAAAGAACACACATATCGGATTTTGCTGTGGCTTGGATATATTAAAATGTGTTTATTGCATATTCATACACGACATCTCTGCTATATAAAAAGTCAAATCAGGACGCAGTAATCTTAGATCACACGTATCAAACATGAAGCTCACTATTGCTTTGATATTTTGTTCCTTGGCAGGTAAGATTATGCTTTCTTTTCATCAGTGTACCCAAACAATTTTTAATTTGTTTTAAGTGATATTTTATTTATAAAACAAATTATATACTCATTATATAATCACAGTTCTGTATGAATGATAAAACGTTACATTTGACGTGCAATTATTTCTATTTGTTACTCACGAACAATTTGGAATTTATTTTCACATTATGTGAGTGCTTCGTGTGTGTCAATCCAGTACTTCCACATTTGTATGGATTTTGAAATTTCACGAAAAATCTCATTCCGGTAAGACTCGAACCTGCGACCTCCGGATATGGAATCAGCTGCCTTAATCCATAGACCACCATCCTCTACTGATTTACATCGTGACACTCAACCTTAACTCGTTTAATTTGCTTTATACCATTGGCAAATCCATTAATTGTTCTTTCGCGAGATTTGCATACATTTATTGATGAAAAGCAAACAATGTAAACCCTGGTCAGACTGCACGGGTATTTCGGCTATTGTAGGTTTCCTCTGGCACCGAAGTGGTTAAGCACTAAACACCTACAGTTTTATTTGTCTGTCTAACGTGATATCAAAATTTACATTTCATTTACATTCAAATGCCGACATTATTTAACAATATATGATTTACTGCGAAGACATACTTTTTATGATGCGAGAAGATATAGTGGTCAAAGGTCAAATGCCTTCAAACTAACCAAGTGATGAGTTGATGGATAGATTATGAACGCGAATACTGCCTTATTTCAATTGCTTAATTATTCGATTTTCGTTATTGCAGCGCATGCACTTCACTTGATATAAGTCAAGACATGGATCATTTATACGAGAGTCTGTCTGCATTTCAGTCTGTGAATTTTTGGTGATTTGTAAAAATATGTGCTTATTTAGCGAGTGTTTTCCTTCCAGTTGCCGTGTTGGCAGAGCAGTGCGGTCTCCTAGGTGATACATCACGATGCTCACATGTGACATGTGACGCCGGTCACTCGCTGGAATGTCATAATGGATACTGCACGTGCTCTGACCGTAAGGAATTCAAATTTTAAGCTCTCTGGATTTGGACTGTCGGTCGTTCCTTAAGGCTATCGGTGGTGGGACTTACGTTGATGCTTTAGACTCTAGGTGGTCGGTTATCGTATGAGGCGAGCGGTGGTGTGTCCTGTGGTCTTTTAGGCACTCTTAACTTGAGAGTTGGTTGTTCATTATTGCGCTTTAATAACTATTATTTTTCTGTAAGGCACTAAGCTGTTTTGTATGTCCCTCTGTATTGTGACCGTAAGACTTACTGTTAATGACTTCATTGTGGGGTCGTAAGTCGTTCTGTAAAGAAACTCGGTTGTGGGATTGTATGTTGTCAGTGACGCACACCCTGTAGACATCGTAAGTTGTTCTGGAGCAAATGTTAGGAAAGCCCTTAGTCGTTCTTTCGTTTCTGTAACGATTATGTGATAAGCGTAAAGTCGTTCAAGATGAGCAATCGGTGGTAGAAACGTATATCGTTCTTTAATGCACATGGTTTTGAGACGGTTAGTCGTTCTATAAAACTCGTTGAAATGGCTGCAACTCTTTCTGTTAGACACTTGGTGGTTAGACCGTTAGTCGTTCTGAATCGTACTCTATGGTTCGATCGTAATTCATTATGTTAATCTCTCGGGAGCGGGATGGTAAGTGAATGTTCTAGGTGAGTGGACTGTAGTCGTTCTGTTGGGGAGTACGGTACTCGGCGGTGATAACCCTTTTCTTGGGTTAGGCTTTAGGGAGTTAGAATGTTAGTCACTCTGCGCTGATTGTGCTTTTGTTAACATGGTAAAACGCAAACTATTCTAGTAATTTGACAGCATGTAATTGTGTAAGACATTCCGTGTCGGGACGCTTAGTCGTTTTGCCAGGTAGTTAGTGGTAGGAACATGTGTCCTTTTCTAAGTTACTCGGTGGTGGGAAATTTTATCTTTTCTGCATAGGCATTTCATAACGGGAGAGTTCTGTTTTTCTGTAGGGAACTCGGTCGCGGGAACGTTTTTCTTTCTTCAGAACACTCGGATGCGGGAACCTTTATCTTTATATAAGGCACTATGATGTCTTTCTGTAGCGCACCAAGATGCTTAAATATTAATTAAAATAAACATCCAGTTTGTCGGTTTTTAGACTGGAGCGCGCATGCGCGACAGTCTTAAGTAACGATGCCGTGAACTCTGCGACGCGCGGTCTTTAACTTCGGGTGTATCATTGCGACCACGAGAGCGTATCAAGTAAGTGGGGTTTTGTGGTCACCGCGAGAGCATGCCGAAATGTTCTGCACAAGTGTGAAGCACAATGCAGCACACCATTCCACGAATGCTGAGCGATTGATAGTAAGTTTCCGTGTAATTTTGGAACATCCATGCCATAAACGCCAGCTAACAAATGTAGAGTGAAATAACGACCAGCTTTGACAGTGAACAAGCAACTGGATAAGCATAAGTAGTTTAGTTACGCCTGAAAGATTTAGTAGTTGTGTGGCATAAAAAGTAGTGCATTTTAAGAAAATACAAATATTTCGAGAAGGAATGCGAACTTTGAAAGATAATGCTACAAATAAAAACAAGAAAACAATTTAATGTTGTTGTTCGGACAACTATGAAAGGATATTAAATAAACGATTAAAAACAAATCAGTCACGTGACAAGCGGGAGATAGCGTGGGTTGCCATTTTGGTTAGGTTGGAGTAGTTGTGCCCGACAACCGTTAACAAGCTTTGATCTATTTCCAACAAGCGTTAAATTCGCCGACATCCGTTTATTCAAAATCGACATGTCATAATTTTCTGTTTTTTGCATTGTAAACACAGGTCGCTTTTAAATACACACCTCATTCAAGGTTCAGCAATGGGCGATTTGACCAATCACAATCGATTTCTTTACTATCAGCTGGATAACTCCGCCTCTCCAGGTGGTCGCAAGTCTGACGGTGTCGTTTGATCGTATTTTGGCTCTGCCGACTGTTGATATTCTCAATTAATAGCGGGTGTGTTTGACATAATGTTCAATGATTTTAAAGAGATGCGATCGTGGGTAATAATTTGGTTATTCTTTGTTCTGTGATTAGAAGACAAACACTTCGAAAATTGTACTGTATACGTGTATGAAAATAATTGCGCGATAATTGATTTGTTTAAACAAATCTATTGGCAAGTTGCAGTTAGAACTTATATGGCAAAAGAAATGCATTCTGTGGCATTTTACTGCGCTATCATCGTAACGATCAGTTTATTTTCGTCGGATACATTTTCAATTATGGTTGTGCGAAAGAACGACGACTCGTCGATTCTATCTTATTTCAAGAGAAACCGGCCTTGTGAGGCTGATGCCAACTCCATTGGGCATTCTGAACTTCAAAATTCAAGAAATGAGATCGAGATCATTCCGGATAGCCCTTCAAGAGCGATTCTGACGACGCAAAGTACCCCTTCACGTCGGGAAATTACACCGATGCCGGACGCGGTACCCCAACATGCCGAGACACTGAATCAACGCCGGCTACCTCGAACAGCCAGTTCGATCCTAAGTGGAAGAAAGTCTACTCCTGGTTGCAAGAAGTTGGCAATGTTTTTTATATATATTAACTTAGCCTTGTGACTTGTATTAAATAAATAAAATAACTCAATTTTCATGCTACTACAATAAAAAGGGAAATATGCATATCAGGAATCGCCACACTCATAAAACACAGCCTCCCCCTGCAGCAAAAAGAAGAGAGGAAAATAAATGATTGTTGATTGTTTAACAAAAAAAGAACCGTATGGGTTAGCGCCTTGGAACAGTCAGTGGCAAAATAATTTGCTTTTGGGGCTTAAATCAGGTTCTAGGGTGCACTATATAATTTATTATACCTGTTTGTGTTAACTGAATACCTATTATGATATTATTTATATAAATATATATATGAAGCTGTCTATATGTTTACTGGTATCGTAAATTAATTTAATTTCAGATTGTGAGTGGGGTTTTCCACCTTATCAAGAGTGAAGACAAAGCTTAGAAGCAGGCTTAACAATTCAACATTAAATTCATTGTTAATGATATCGATGGAAGGTCCTGATGTACTGAAGTTTGATTATAATAAGGCAGTCAGCACTTGGTCCCAAGAAAAAAAGAGGCGTCTAATCCTAATCCTGTCAGTTGTAATGAAACACTGAGTTTGACATGTGTGAGATATCTTGGACAATGAAGGTGAAAAACTAACTATACAGAGTATATAGTTGACATTGTAACTTTATGAGATCAGATAAGTTTATGTAATTAAAACACATGTTGACATACTGTTTACACATTGTTTCACATTATTTATATTTTATTAACTTTGTACCTTTCTTGGCTCTAAAGAGATAAAAAAACATCTATGTACTATATACAGTTGTTGCAGTAAACTTTGGTACAAATATAAAACTGTATAAAATGATAGTTAAAAAATAAATTTTCGCGAGCTAAAATCCACGAAACGTCCAGCGACAACACTTCCAAAAATCCTGGGGAGATCGAAAGTAATTTGGCGAATATTTTTGTTAGTTCATTGTTGCGATCGACGTAAAAATTAAGATTGTAACTGTTTCAGTCTCTTAAGGTATGTGAGCCTTGTGCATTTCATTGTTGACACTACTCAGTTGTGGCGGAGCCTGATCATCGTTATTCTAGCAAAATTTAACCACTTATCAAACACTCCTGCATCAAAAAGACCCCCAACATAAGATTAAGGTGAAAACAAAGTGAAAACCTTATTTCCTTGCATCAAAATACAAGTACCTGCATCTATTGAAATCCCTGAATATACTGAATTATTTGCTAATGTTGATGATATTAACTGTCACAAAGTTTAACGAAAAAATCACACATAGTTTCATATGTTTAAAGTAATGATATCTGTGCAGGACAAGTTCGATTCAACCAGCGCGCCAGTCTTTCAACGCTTTCAGCGCTTTGATTAAGATACAAAAGAAGTGGTAATAATTTCTATCAAAACACTTATCATCAACAACAACTGCCACAGAAAATTACTTTGCAAATTTGCGATTTATATGAAAATGGTTTGTATTTGTAGATGACCTTACATGCACGGGTAACAGCGACTGCCATGGTGACTGCAGCCGAGGTTGGCACTGTGTTGACAAGGTGTGCAGATGCGGGTACGGTATCGGACTTCCCGGTGGTTTCCTGCAAGGCGTTGGAAAGTAGTTCTGAGATTACATATGATATGTGTTTACAGTAATTAAAGATATAAATAACTCGAATCATGTCAAGCTTATCTATGGTCAATTAGGGTCATATTCGTCATTGCACTGTCATTGATCAAAAGCGATAAATTAAAAATCTCTCTACCGGTAAATTGCTGTTAACTTAAACTGCCCAAATAAATGTAACTTAAGTGTATATTTATTTCACATCCGTTAAGAAAAATAAGAACTGCAAAGAAACAGGATAGACCTAAAACTCATTACTGTAACAATACAGTAAAACCCCGCCAATAAGACCACTTTTGGATCTGTATAAAAGTGGTATTATTAGAAGGGGCGGTCTTTTTAGGGGATTAGACAATTTAAGTTGCCCTTTAGTTAATTATTGGTTTTAAAATTATCTATGTAGCGTTTATGTTATCATCAGTATCTACAGAAGCAGCAGTATGAACTGATAATCATACTTCAATATTATTATAATTATCACCATCAAGCAATAAATTAGTTTGGTGTTCCAACGTTTTTAAAGTTCTTGTACTATTTACATAAATCCAAACACAAAAACTTCGCAACACAAAACAGCAATGTATATGCCTACATATGATTATAACAACAATATGCGAGTACGTCACGTAGGCAGATCATTCAAATATTGACCAATAATGCTATTGCTTTCGTTTTCACATGTAAACATTGTAATTATTTGATATATCTATAAATAACCAGCCTCATTCTGACCTTGGTATTGGTATTTGTTTATGTGGTAAAAAAACTCTCGGCGCTGACGACGTCAATTCGGATTTTCGACGTTGGCAGCGAAAGGGTTAAAAGAACTTTCAATTATGAAGAAATACTCATTTTTCAAGACGGTATTAAGTAGCGTGAATATATTAATGCTACTTAGTTTGGATATATATTAACAGTCTTTTTGTTTTGTGTCCAGGATAGATGCGCATGCTTAATATAGTGCATGCGCAATGTGAAGTAACGCCAATGTGGGTCGCCATAAGAACTAAACAAGTTTTAGCTTTCCAAAAAGCTAGTCGGTCATTAGTATGACATTTTAACAAAAGACGGCTCAGATGTGTTAACTTCTCTAGAAAAATTTCGTTAGAATGTTGGTATTTATTTAGAAATTATATGTTCGCTCGCTCTCGTCACACGTTTTTGTTTCGATTTTAAATGATGTTAAATTCATTGTATGACAGTGCTTATCAGAAAGTAGACACGTATGAATCCTATTGTCCGGCGGCGGCGGCGTCGTCGGCGGCGGCTGTGTTGTCCTGTAGCCCATAAACTTAAATGTGAAATTTAATGTTGCCTATAAGTTCGTAAGTATTTGACATGTAAACTTAATAATAACAATAACAATATCTTCTGCATGAATCAAGCCATCTCCGACAACAAAAATGATCACTCTTGTTAATATATTATTTTTTGTTATGCCCCTAACAAATTACTTAAATATCGAATTTAATGTTGCCTATTAAACATTGAAAGTTCTTGTCCTATTAACACAATACTTGAAATACATGTATATCCTCATTTG
Source organism: Corbicula japonica (assembly GCA_038501625.1). NCBI lineage: Eukaryota > Metazoa > Mollusca > Bivalvia > Venerida > Cyrenidae > Corbicula > Corbicula japonica. The sequence continues at coordinate 116,316 of JAZAYU010000269.1, read as the reverse complement.
CATAAACAAAGCCATCTCTGACAACAAGATCGATAACCCCTGTTTCAATATTTTTGAGTTACGCCCCTTTTAAAAGACTTTAATATGAAACATAAGGTTGCCTATAATGTTGAAAGTTCTTGTTCTATTATCTTAATTGTTTGAATACATTACATGTATGAACAAAGCCATCAGTGACAGTAAGAATGATAACTCCTATTTCGTTATTTTAAGAGTTATGTTCCTTTCAAATGGCTTTAATTTGGAACTTAATGTAGGTTCAACCAAAGTATTTCCAATTCCCAGAGTGCTGAAATTCCCAATATGCAATGTCCATTAAATATGATTTCTGTCATTTTAATTCCTAGACAACAATATATTTGTGCGAAGATCTGCATTCCATCTATTCGAAAACACACAATGGGTTAACTTACTTGTAAGAAAATTAATGATCTCTAACCGATTAGACCATACTTCAAACGCAAAATCGCAAATACGGTACCAAAAATATACATCCGCTGTTCCGGCACTAATCCACCTCTATCAAAGAAGATATATTGATGAAATTGCTTTCGTTTCCTTTCCTGACATGTAATCCCTGCCAACAAGAGGCCCTCAGATGAAGAGAAAAAGTTCTCATATATTAAAACGGACTATGTGGTGCAATGCAACCTTTTAATGAAAATTCGAAGTGACAATCTTCAGTTTAAACTTTAAAATACTTGGAATAATTGTGTTTCATGGAATTCATTAACTTCAACCTGGTCTGTGGACTATAGCACGAAATTAATCTTAGCTGTCGGCAATTAATAAACAATCTTAAAAAGCTGCAGTAGCATTTTCTGTCTTCTCAAGCAGGTATATGCCGATCGACTTAAATTAACCGGGAAGCGGCGTGAACTGGCCAGTCCCGACTCTGCAATAGAGTATTCTGACTTTGCCGGTAATTTATTATCACTCACATGGAATACTTCCAGATTATAACCTTTACATTATCGATAAAGTATGGAAATTCTGTAGGCTTCGCTTATATGGATTACCGGTGGCGTCGATATATACACGCAAATAAGACAAGTACTGTTTCGGCATTGGTAAAAAATTGTCTGAAACGCAAACTTGCAAAAATAAATGTTTGTTTTTTCATTTCCTGTTTCTGTTATTATTAATGTTTCGTCGGCTTGTAAATAAAGCTCAATCACCTTTATACTTTAAATATTTGTTCTTTTCACCTGTTAAAACGAAGCTTACATAGTGTTGTTATTCGTGAATAATTAGATCGTCTATTACTGAGATTTACATGAACGTGCCATGAGTGAAATCAAAATTGAGCAAAACATACCCGCGAAACCCCTAACCCTAATATCTGACCCCACATTCACACACTATGTCACTGGTCTTGTTCGGTCTGAAGTCAATGATAAAACAATAACAAAGTATGGTAAATTAGACAACAAAAGCCATCATCATAACATTTTTATGTAAATGGCGATCGTTTAGAATAAACTAAGGCCACCACCTTTTGAAGAAATTTCCCGGCTGAGAAGGAATACTTGTGAAACACCTTTAAAACAGTTACATAATGCTAATATTTTGGCCATAGAACTTATTAAAAACAATTTTTTTTTCTTTGTAACAGTTTCAGAGTAAATCGTCTTAAAAATAACAAAAACAATCAGTGTGATATTAATAAATGCATCCAACATACATTTCTTTCCGTCTCCTAACGGTCACTGACCTGATTTTACCTGATTTGCGGACCTAACTATGTAAATAAGCATCGCTTGTCTGCTAAGTGTACAAATACGCATCGACTGTGGAAAGTTCTATGGTACCGCTATGACCAAGAAGGCATCCCGTTTAACGATACTTAAACAACTGCATTATTTCTACACGTCCTGAATAAAAGTACTAATTAAGTATACAAGAAACATGATGATCTACATTAATGTCTTTTCCGGTAAAGGGCTTCTCTATATATGAGGCAATCAAACATCAGCCTCTACACTATCCTTTTGCATGCGTCTAAGGAACAGGTGGCATAGTCTAAATTATCCGTTCTGGACCGTGAGTCACTGTTAACCGGTGTTCAGGCTAAAGATCTCAAGTTTGGTCGATTATAATATGTCGGTCATCAGGATGACCGACAATAATTTGATTACAGGAATCTAAAACTCTTCATCGTTAACTTCATGATTTAAAAGAAGTTGCATACAGATTTGTGTTTAACAATTTTATCATTACGAAGTATGAAACATAAATGAATTAGCATGTCCCGTACTGCGGAAAAAAGTAGGTCATCAGACATTGCAGCGTGTTGTAGAAAACGAGTGAACACTGTTAGCGACTGCTGACCTTCTTGTGATAATCAAAAGTTAGTTATTCGATCGGCATTTATTCCTACTGAGAAGATGCACAGTTGCCCATGTATCTTTCCGTTCCATTGATTCGTTGTTTAAAATTGTTATCTGAGGATAATGAGAAATCGATACCGAATGTTTACACAATTTGAAAGGGGGTAACACTAAATACCGAAATACACTTTTTTACCGAAAGATACCGAAATACACCGAAATAAACTTTTGAATACCGAAATACACGTAATAATTGGTAATTAAAACAACGAATTTAAATAAATCTTGGGCATTTATTTCATATATACTAATATTATAACATATTATCTTATTTAAACAACAAATAATGCTTTAATTACCATTTATTAAGTGTATTTCGGTAATCAAAGTCTATTCCGGTATATTTCGGTAAAATAGTGTATTTCGGTATTCAGTACTACCGATTTGAAATAACTAATATTAAACTCTGTGACTAAATGGTGGATTTAAGATTCATTTCGGTATTGAATGACTGGTATTCAGTTTGGAAGAATTGATTAAGTGAACATCTTTTTGTAGACCAAGATTATATTGAAATATGGAAATTAATCAAGACTCACTGCTGAAAATAAAGTGTTGACAAATAGCTGCTTTTTACGTTTTTATATGGACAGTGTTGGCTGTTGCTGTGCATATAGGAACATATAAGATAGCAAGTGCATTTTGTTGTCTGGCCTACAAATAAAATGAAGAAGCAACGCAACCTCTTCTGAGAGAGGAGTCACTGCTAGTTGAAGCTTGCTTTTAGACCAAGTCCATATTGGTTACACATGTGATGTGAGAATGGCTCATAATCCAAAGGTAGGAGGATTTTCGTTGTTGGCTAATTTGGTAAAGAAATGGTCACTTACATTTATTTCACAGAGTAAATTATATAATTCACTGGAAAACATAAAATAAATAGTGGTCGATATCTCATATAATTTGATAGTATTAGTTTGTAATGTGTTCAAGGATTCTGCATGCAAAATAAGTCTTCATTTATTCACGAATGTTTTATCATGAATTTTGCCCGAGAAGTATTTATCGTATTAAATTTAATATATTTTGCAATAGATAGTGTTTTCTGACAAGATGCCTTTAAATGTTTTCCGAACAAGTCGCTTTCAAAATATGTGGTAACTTTATAGTTTCTTTTGAATTATATAGGTCCCAAAACATCTTTCATAATATATGTAGTTTTATAAAAACTTTCAAGCTGTTTTTGTATGAGTTTTTATGTGGCCTGATCTCTGAGTCTCTTAAAATGGTGCAACGTTAAAGAATGCAGGATGTACTCATCTTGTAGTGTTTTTATAATGCATTTTTCTCCTCACCAGTGTTTAGATTCTGTCACGTTATTATGTAAATATTACAAACTCAATCAGATTTAAGCTGCATTTCAGTTGTTCTTTTTAACAGCATTGAAATAAGTAAAGTTATGGAATGAAAGGAATTGATAAGCAGCAGATAACTTCCAGGCTCTCAATTTTTCACATTACCGCCTTTTGAATATGCAAAATTGATACAAAGGTTAATTGTGTTGCTTTTATTCGCTACAAGTACCAAATATATTGTGGATTGTGATCGGAATGAGATGCTCGGAGTGTGTTCAATAAATAAAAAATGCCTTAGTTGGATGCATTTCATTATTATTATTATTATTATTATTATTATTCTTTTTATTTTCTTAAAATTTTTCAAAATATAGTGTATTGCATATTTTACATAAAAATATGAAATCTCTCTGTGAATAAAAAATTATTTTTTAAATTATTTTAACAGAAATTAACACAGTTTCATGTTTTTGTCATGAGCTATTCAGTAAGAAATTTCAGAAAATATGTCTTAAAAAGATTACCCCATCATGCAAAAAAAGGGTTCCAAAGTGAAGTTCACGGCCTCCTGTACTAGAGGAAGCCTGAATGTCTTCAAGATATAATATCGCTTTCATCAATTATATGGTAAAATTAATATATACTGTTGTTTTCAAATTATATATTTTGTAAACAAATTTATTACATAAGAATTGGGGAAAAGGTTGTATTCTAAATGGTCATTGAAAAAAATGAATAAATGGTTCAGTTTTCTCTGACCAATAGACCGTCTGTAAAACAGCAAGTTACTGTTTTACTTTTTCTTGTTTATTTTTTAAATGTATTTAATACGCGACCAGGAAATAACAAGGTTAAACACACTTGTACAAATATCTCATTTTTATAGATTTGTTAGAAAAAGGTCCATTTATATCAATGAAGGTGCAATGATGGAAATAGGTTAAAATACCTTAAAACCCTTAAACCTTGATTCGTTTCATTAAAAAGTGTGTAAATGCTCTACATTGTAAAATTTATGTTTACATCAATATTTCATTATTATGTAAATATAATTATCGTTGTTTAAAACAAAAATGGTATTTCCATAAATTAATTATGTTTAACCATTTTATACAAATTATCCTAGATGTCTGGAAATGTTTATTAACTGATCCCCTGACTTCTCAATAAAAACTAATAAAGTCCCAACTCCTCAGTAAACTAAAGTTCTGACTTCTAAGCAAAATTAATTCCTGACTTCTTAACAAAACCAAAGCAATGTCTGTCTTCTCAAAACAAACAAGTTTTGACTTCTCAACAAAACCAAATCCTCACTTCTCAACATAACCAAATCCTGACTTCTGAACATAACCAATTACTGACTCATCAACAAAGCAAAGTCTTAACTTCTCAAAAATTAAGTCCTGGCTTTCTAACAAAACTTAGTCCTGACTTCTCACTAAACGCCAGTCCGGAATTCAACAGAAATCCAGGTCCCAAAATCTCAATCAAACAGTCCCGAGTTCTTAATAAAATCAAGTCCAGACTTCTCAACAAAGCCAAGTCAAGTTCTGTCTTCTAAAAACAACAACTCTAGACTTCTCAATAAAACCAAGTTCTTACTTCTCAACAAAACGGTGTCCTGGCCTCTCAACAAAACAAAGTCTAATTTCTCAGCAAAATCAAGTCCTTACTTCTCAAACGAAGTCCTGATGTCTTAACAAAACTTCTCAACAAAACCAAGTCCAATTCTTTACAAAATCCAATTCTGACTTCTAAGCAAAACCAAGCTAATCAAGATTACTGTATATATTACTAGTATTTACATCCGATACTAAGTTCTAAAAGACTTAAAATAACAGTTTTATTCTTTCTTCTTTCATATCCCTGTCATCGTGTTCTTGCTGATCTGCATCCAGGTGCTCTGGTCTCGGTAAGAGCATTGAGTACCCGCCCTTCTGCTTTGCAATGCTATAAGCTTCTTATGTGTTATATGTTTACAAGTGTACTTTTGCATGCAACATCGTAGAGCTCATGGGTGAGGTGATGTCAGTTCAACAAGACAACTTGTACATGTTTGTCTTTATGAGAAGGTATTGGGGCAAGTGTGAGGTTGGTTCTCCCTAGAACCTGGTTTACACCCCCAGTGGCAAATTGTTTTACCACTGACCGTTCCAATGCGGTAACCCCAATGGTTCTGTTTTTCGTTTGTTGTTTGAGTTGTCTATTTGAAATTGATATTCTGATAAACAAGTGCTCTCTTTTCCTCTCTACTTATTTTGCTAAGTGTGGAGGCTGTGTTTTCTGAGTTTGGCGATTCCTGATATTCAAGACACAACCCGGAAGAATAAAGTATAATTTAAATGTGATCCCGATTTTATGGTTAAAACGGTACAGGTATCTACTATTGTCCTTACTGAGCAATCGGGCAATTAATATCAATAAACATATTATTGTGATACAAGCTGTTTTTAGGTGTGAAATATAACAAACTACGCTGACAATAGGCTATATTGTTTCCGGTGAAGGTTCGTGAATAACATCATTGTGCCATTTGTAGAACATGTTTACGGGTTAAATCTAACCTCCAACGAGCATTTTGTTTATTTTAAGTTGCCCATTTTGCGGATATAATTATTTTCAAATATACGGAAACTATTCATATATTCGCGGTATTTATGAATTCGCGAGGTTAGCGATTCGCGAATGTTAGCTAAAATAAAACTAACGCGAATAAAACAAGTTCTACAGTATTTACATCCGATACTAAGTTCTAATAAAAAGACTTAAAGTAACAGTTTTATTATTTCTTCTTTCATATCCCTGTCATCGTGTTCTTGCTGATTTGACTCCAGGTGCTCTGGTCTCGGGAAGAGCATTGAGTACCCGCTCTTCTGCTTTGCAATGCTATAAGCTTCTTTTGTGTTATATGTTTATCGTTAAGCTTATGGTGGGGTGGAGTCAGTTCAACAAGACAACTTGTACTTGTTTGTCTTTATGAGAAGGTGTTGGGGCAAGTGTGAGGTTGGTTCTCCCTAGAACCTGGTTTACACCCCCAGTGGCAAATTGTTTTACCACTGACCGTTCCGATGCGGTAACCCCAATGGTTCTATTTTTCGTTTGTTGTTTGAGTTGTCTATTTGAAATTGATATTCTGATAAACAAGTGCTCTTTTTTCCTCTCTACTTTTTTTGCTAAGTGTGGAGGCTGTGTGGCGATTCCTGATATGCATATTTTACTTTTTTCATATAAACCGCTAAAAGAGTAACGATAGTAAAAGCTAGGTTAGTATTTTAGAAAACAAATCGAATTTTCAGAATAATCATCATTAAGGTTTTTAACTAACATTGCAAATGGCGAAAGCTAACTAAAATTTTGAATTTTCGAATTGGCACTAATGATTGTAGACCAGCATATACTTATTTCAGGTATGAGTTGTTGTGGTATATTGTCCATGAATTTTAGAGTTCTTATGCAAACGGTTTTTTAAGTATGTGCTTGGTAATTAGAACATGAATAAGACTAAACTGAGCTTCCAAACATTATTACATCCTTAGATAAATACATTTCTTCACTTAAATCTAGGTGGCAATGAGTATTTTCCCCAAAATTCATTTTTGAAATTTTAGCCAGTTATCGCTATTGGCAATGTTCGCGAAACCTTAACGCTTTAAAGCGCCAGAACGACATGGCAGAAATCAGCTCATTTTATAATTATAAGCTTTAATAATAACAACATGTAAACTGTTTTGTTTACTAGTTTTAATTATAAGATATGTTGACTGCAAGAACCACGTTACTGTCAACATTAATTGATTAATGTAGATGGGTCGTAAATAGATTATGCTCTGGTCTCGGTAAGATCATTGAGTACCCGCTATTTGGCTTTGCAATGCTATTAGCTTCTTATGTTTTATATGTTTGTGTGCTTTTGCATGCAACACTGTTGCGCCGATGGGTGAGTGGAGTTAATTCACCAAGACAACATGAACTTGTTTTGTGATACGAGAACCTGTTGGGGCAAGTGTAAGGTTGGTGCACCCTAGAACCTGGTTTAAACCCCCAGTGGCAATTTGTTTTGCCACTGACCGTTCCAAGGCGGTATCCCCAAAGGTTCTATTTTTCGTTAGTTGTTTGTGGCGTCCTATCTGAATTGACATACTTATAACAAACATGTTCTCTCTCTCTCTCTCTCTCTCTCTCTCTCTCTCTCTCTCTCTCTCTCTCTCTCTCTCTCTTCTTTTTCGCTGCGTGGAGAGGCTGTGTTTTGTGAGTGTGGCGATTCCTGATATGCATATATTACTTTTTTCAAGCTATTACAACACCGTGAACGATATTTTTATGCAATCCGTGATGAACAATTAAGCACGATTTCATTTTGACAGCAAATGTTGACTGATATAGAAACACGAAAAGATCTAAAATAAGACATACTGTTATAGGAATATCTTATCACGCATAGTTCAGAAAAATCAGGCTGGTCCGAAATCTTTGATATTCGTCCGCCAAAAAAATAGTTCCGACGATAATTGAAGTTTTGCACAAAAATGGGTTTGGTGTCGAGTAACTCTCAATCAAACTAACGAAATCTAACCATTCTAATTCTAATAAAGAATGCATACGGATCATATCTCCCCGTGGCTTGGGTTTATTTGTAATTGTGTGTTCTACATTTATACACGACCTCTTTGCTGTATATATAAGAGAGAAATCAGGACACAGTTATCTTAGATCACACGTATCAAACATGAAGCTTACTATTGCTCTGATATTTTGTTCCTTGGCAGGTAAGATTATGCTTTCAATAGAACACTGGACGAAATATTTCATTTGTATTCATAGTGATTTAGTCATTTTTAACACTTTATGTTATAACGCTGCATTTGAGGTACCATGATTCTAACCCTTTACCGGCTAAATTTCTAAGCAGACTCACTCTTCAAAACCCATGTTAAATCCAAGAATTGTTCTTGTGGATACTTTAAATAAATTCTAAATAACCAACAGTCACTGTAGACCATGATAATACTTCGCGAATGTGCATGCTGATCAGGAACTTCACTGGCCCGAAATGTAAAATAATTGTGTTTAAATAGCGCTTAAATGGTTACAATACGGTTCTTTGATTTTGCCTAAGGTTTTATAGTTTACATTTAACAAGAAAGCATAATTTACAATTAAATGATTAGATATTTGCGACACTTGACTTCTGCTCGATCGTTTATCGGGCTTTTGAGAAGAAAAAAAAGGTCAAGCTTTGTATGTTTAGTCATTAAAGATTAACGATTCCACTTATAAATTTTTATTGAAAATGCATCATCGCTAAAATACCAAGCACTTGGAATCTTCGAGCCGACATGACTCGTGTCTCCTAACAACAATTACACTGATTCATTGTATGGGCGACATTTTACGACCGCGACACACCGCTTAAACTTTTAAGGACGCTTCAGGGACGGGCTGTTTCTGATGTTTACAAACTTTGCTTCGATGGGTTCAACTATACAATTTGTTTACCTAACGGGGCTTTTGTACATATTCTACCACGGAAAATGATAAATTAATATAACAACTCGCTCAACGATAAGTAATGTGTAAAGAATGACCACAGGACACGATCATGTTTTGATAACATCGTCAGTTCTTTGGAGTTATTCATTGGATCATGCGGCCAGTTGTTCATCATCGCAGCCACGGTGCAAAGTGGATTGTGACACCGAGGCTTTCTTGTGTTCCTTTAAATAATGCATACGCTCCAAGCTTTTCGTGATGGATTATGTTGTGGAATGTGGATTTACGCAACTCTACAAAGTTTGATAATGCGCCCTAGTGATCTAAATGTTTGGTCAATTCTTTAAAATAGAGGCAACATCGGAATTGAGGACTTATTATTGAAATAAGCGCATACTGCGACACCAAGACAAGCAGACCAAATCTTAATATACCTTAATATGCGTTTTAAGTGAATTAGTGGATGTCTAACTACATGGTACACCAGATAATTAAAGCCAAAGCGGCGTTAAAGGAATGCAAACCCATTTTATGAGTTAAATAACCGTTTCTTTCCCTTCCAGCTGCCGTGTTGGCAGAGCAGTGCGGTCTCTTAGGTGATACATCTCGATGCTCACATGTGACGTGTGACGCCGGCCACTCTCTGGAATGCCATAATGGATACTGCACGTGCTCTGATCGTAAGTCGTTCTGTTTGGTACTCGGTGGAGGTGCCGTAAGTTAGAGCAGCGATAGTCATTACCTTTAGGCAATAGGTGGTAGTAAGGACATTAAGGTAATTCATACTTCCAGATAGTACAGATGTACTAATGATGAGCTGTGAAAACAAACAGATGAATATTGATAATAACAGGAGACAATTGTTGAAAGAAAATGAATTTTGTTAGAAAAGTAATAAAATGTGGTACCTGCTATGTTGTCTAATCCGGGTGTCAAAATAAAGCATTTTCCACTCAAATAAATCCAAAACAATTAATTACAATATCCAGTTCAATGTTCCCTCTAGGGCAAACCAGTGTTACTTTTTCAAAATAACTTTTTAAACATTGACTATTATAATTAATTTCAAAACACTGCACAAATACCATCACACAAGATTTACATTGTTACACATGTAGAGATTAAACTGTCCTACAGGTGAACACAAGTGGGCATGATTTGGATGCTTTTTTGCATGGGTAAGTGACCTCATGGGACAAAGGATGATGTGTTTAGATATTGATTTATAAGAGCAATATTTTCGAGTTATTTTGAAAAAGTAACACTGGTTGACCCTAGATGGAACATTGAACTGGATATTGTAATTAATTATTTTTGATATATTTGAGCGGAAAGTGCTTTATTTTGACACCCGGATTAGACAACATAGCAGGTACCACATTTTATTACTTTTCTAACAAAATTCATTTTCTGCAACAATTGTCTCCTGTTATTATCAATATTCATCTGTTTGTAACAATATAATAATAGCTTGTTTGGAAATTGTTGAAAAAATGATAATTTAATTTTCACAGCTCATCATTAGTACAACTGTACTATCTGGAAGTATGAAGTACCTTAAGTCAGAGCACTCTGTTAGGCACTTGATCGCAGAACAGCTAGTCGGAGCATATCGAAAGTTGTTGTTGTGTATTGGGTTGTTAGAGAGTAAGTCAGAACAGACCGGAAGTCGTTCTGTTAGGCACTATGTGACATGACAACAAGCTGGGGTGGACTGAAAAGACGTTCTGTTCTAAAGACATTTGTTGTAAGGACAGTGAGTGGCCGAGTTTAGCACTCTGCACAACTGCGGTTGGCATTGATGATAAGACCTCCAGTTTAAACAATAAACCAAAATGTTTTACGTTGAGCTCAGGTATACTCAACTCAGTTATGTCATTCGTCACTTAAAATGTACAAATTATTAACTGTGAAGTCAGTTGCTCAATTTTCAAAGTCCAAGAGGCATTAATTTATCTAAAACTTTCAAACTGCACTTACATCACGGAAAGTGTGCTATTTATAATATATCATGATTGTTTTCTTTGAGAGATAAGAAACAGAGATAATTTGAGAACCGAAATGACAAATCATGTACACGTATATGTCAAATGAATCTGAAAAATATTGCGAAATACACAATTTTCTGTTAAATTTCCAACATAGTTTGGCGACTTTCATATGGGACACAGGCCACGACCAGAACAATTGATACAATTTAGGTCATGTACATTTCATGGTGAAAATTTGGTTTTGGCCGAGAAGTGTGCAAACATTGAAATCCTCGAAAATCTGCTCTGAAAATGGATAAAATTGTCATTTTTGCATACCATAATTAAGGCAATTTCGATGGCACCATTATCCAACTGTTTTAACAGTGGTCGATATAAAAAACTATTAGATACGTCACGTGTAACCAATAATGTATTTCAAAGGCATTAAAATTTTAGGTTTGTCTCGTACATGTAACAAAACTAGTTTTTTTATGCAAATATAAGTATTCGTGAACCTGCTCCTTTATAAGTAAATATTCTGCATTTGCAGACGACCTTTCGTGTGTTGGTAACACTGATTGCCATGGTGACTGCAGCCGAGGCTGGCACTGTGTTGACAAGGTGTGTAGATGCGGGTACGGGATCGGACTTCCCGGTGGTATCGGTGGCATCATCGACGGCATCATCGGAGGCATTGGCAAAAAACGTTAAACATTTCTTGTGATATAAGCCTTATATGTAATAAATTATACAAATAGGTCCAGTCTTTGTCATGCTTTTCTAAGGCTATCCGAGTCCTGAATAATCCGTTGAGGATCTGTTCTCTACCAGCGGCATTACATGTAGCTTTCTACAGGTCAGAGCGCAGTAAATAGAAAAGCCTGTGGCGGATTGGACAATTTTGTCTAGGGACGATTTGGGCTTAATTTATTTTCGAAGATTCATTGGCAGAAACTATAGAGAATAAAAATAAATTTTTGTTTTCAAAAATGTTAAATGACTAATTTTATACTTTAAAATAAAGATTTTTAAAAAAAAACTGTTTGAAAGGTGATTTGTGGCACTTTAATGAAGTTGGTACTTTCCTAATTTGGGTTGAAGATTTGTATACATTCTTTCGGTTTAAAATGCTGAGAGAATGAGTTGGTGAAGACCTGGTTTATGGCCATTTTTAATTTGCTCAAGAGTGCCACTTTGCAAATCTGTTACAGTTTTGGAAAAACTCGTGTAAACTAAATCACAGGAGGACCTAATCTTATAATGCAAGTCTATCGGAAACTATTTAGTGGTCTCTGACCTACAGCTCACACATGTATACTAATAGATGTTTTAACCTACCTGCAATTTTGGAACAGACTCATTTCTTGTCACAAACAAGAATCGTCAATAAAGTGACACATGAGTTAAAAGTATGTCCATGTTACTGGAAATGACTGAACTTAGGGTAGGACAGGTGAATGTTGAGCACATCAAGTGCATTTCTGATGGTTATACTGAAAATACTGCGAAGTTACGGCCAATACATGAAAATGGGATTCACTGATATATTCTGACGGACAGCGAAACTACAATAAGCAACCTTTGACCTTCAAGAGGGGAACCTGGTGGTTGCACATAACTCTGTCTCACAGAGGTCAACATTTATGCCTTATATATACAATATTGCTTAAAGTTATGGACTGCACAAACTCTGTCATGACCTCGACTCCTGTAACCTCGATATCTGAGATGGGTTGGCATGCAATACTGTCTCACTGAGGTTAACTTCACATTCAAACTCAATATAGACAAGATTTCTCAATGCATGTCAAAGTTATGGTCCGGATGGACTCGCAAACACACTAACACACACACACATATACCAAACCGCCATTGTGACAACTAAATACAGCTCACTGCTTTTAAATAATCTTTTTTTATTTATTTAACAAATGTCAGTTGTCAAACCATTTATCTAATTTACTATCAATGTCCCTTTCTACAGATTTTTTGACCTAATAAAAATGCACACATGGCATGACTTTTCAACAAAACCAATATACATTAACAAGTTTTATTTCATTCATATTCAGTACTAAGTTCTAACAGTCATAACAAAACAGTTTTATTCTGCATACTATCATAACTGTGCTCAAACAAGAGAAATAAAGTTTATCTGATTCTGACAGTACTGTAAAAGTTGCACTTTCTGAAAGTAACACAACCATGTAAATCTCTTTCAAAAACATGTACATACTTAACCTTTCCTCCAAAGATATGACTTCCATGGCATGGGTGAGCAGTGTATATTTAGATTAGTCAGCACTTCCATTCCATCTTAACAGGATCTACAAAAATCTACACTGATTAATTGGATTATTCCTGACCAAGAATCAATAACTGTAGATCCTGATCTGGATCTACAATGTTTACATAGCACATGCAATAAAACCTACACATAAAAGTAAGAGATTAAATAGACAAAAACCCACAGCAGGCTAAAACATGTGTTATTGCAATCCATTGTTCTTTCACTATGACACTGCTTTATTGTATTGCAATAAATGCCTGCACCTATTCAAGCTTCAGATCAATGCGTACATGAATTCTTATAATGCAGACTTGTCTAACTTAAAAACACAGACACTTTAATAATCTCAAATCATTAACTGTTCAGTTAAATTGCTTAAACTAACAGGACATAATTTTGAGAAATACATGTATATATTCATCATACTTTTTCGAAACAGAAAATAGCACTTATCAAACTATTTGGACTTATTCAAAGTCACACACAGTACATATGTGTACATCTTGAAACATATAACAACAGATCACTATGTCTTGTGGCCAACCACCAGGTTCCATTTTAACAAGAGGCTTTCATTTTATAATCATGGAAGTTTCTGTAAGAAGTTTGCTAGTCACATATTTTCTTCAAGTTGAATCATCTTATTTGCATGACTGTAAATTTTTAATGATATTATGCCAGTGCATATGAGAAAAAATTTGAGATGTTGGCGAGTCATGCCTTATATTGGCAATGGAATAAAATTGAAGTATGTCCCCGCCCCTAACAATAAAATGATACAATAATACTGGTACATGTATAAGGCAGTTACATCAGTATTTTAGATGACAAAACCAATTAAGTCCTTCTGAATTAAACAAACCAAAAATGAAATGTTTATGCTATCTGTACCAGCTTATAAAATCAACAATAATGACCAGCACCTGGTAGATCTAACACCTTCCCAGTTAGCCTGCTATCTTCACCTTAGTGCAAAAACAGTGTAAGTACCATTGAAATATGAGATATACAGTTTTTGCACTAAGGTGGTATCATATTATCAATAACTTATTAACAATTTCAGTTTGTTCAACAGTAAAATCCATGTTAAAGTTTACACATGTAGCACAAGAAAACAAAACAAGACATTTATACAGCACTCAAACATTTCTTCAACATCTACTGCATAACTTAACAAATTCGGAAATGTTTTAGAAACCTCTTGTTTGATGATTTTTAACTTCTATGAAATCAGCACATAGAAAAGTTCACATGTATCTGTAATGTATTCAAGCACGCTGTTGAAACTGCCACGATCTGGTACTACTTCATATTATTGTCTGACACAAATGTATATGTAATTACATGCATCATCCATTTAGACTCACTAAAAATTGTTTTAAGTGCCTACAGTTTCCATGGAGACACAAGATATTGTCCTCATAACAACATTGTGGATGGGTTTTCTAAGAATTTCCGGAACTCTGCTAACCATTTAGCGCCCACAGCACCATCAACAACTCGATGGTCGCAACTGAGAGTGACTGACATCATTGTGGCTTCCCTAAACCTAAAGAAAATGTCAACAAAAGTGAATCAGTTGATCATGTATCATGTCACATAATTATCTGAGATCATATTTTCATTTTCATCTAACAATGGCTGTCAAATTTTGATGTATAACTTTTTAAAAAGTATGAAAACAGACAGACTTTGATATACATTGTTAAAGACAATATTTACAAAGATCATATATTTTTGTCAGTTTCTTGAAATTTTCCTCATTTTGAAATGAGTATTTATGGAAGGGAATGGATACAATAAAAGCCCATTACCTACTATTGGAGTGAGCAAAATGTTTTGACAGACAAAACTAACATGCAGGCAAGTTTTACCATGACTAACCCCATGCAGTTTGATGTTGATGTTGCTATTTAACATTAGTTCCAAAAACAAAACATCAAAAAATAATTGCCAGTATTTTGATAAAAATGAAGTATATACATGAAATAAAGCAATTACTTATAATTTTCATATTTTGCATGTATACAAACCCAAATGCTTTTTAAATACCAATCAGAGCAATCAAATATTTGTTCCATCTATAAATAAAAACAAAAAGGGCTTACCAACAGATTAATCACCACAGTTACCTACCCTGAATCATTGTGTTCATCAACAACAAGTCTCTTCTCAGCCCCTCCTACAGCCAGAATACAGGCCTGGGGTGGATTAATCACCGCTGCAAATGACTTGATGCCAAACATACCCAGGTTGGAAATTGTAAAGGTTCCTCCCTGAAATATAATAGGTCAGTTAGATGTTGGCAATATTTAATTAACTCTTTGCTCTGTGGATACACTGTTTGTGACCAGTGTAAATCCAAATCAACAAGCACATCTGTGCCTTCTCATCTAGATCTACACAGTTCACTTCTTGAATATAAAATTGAACAGTGCTGATCAGACAGAATGGATTTGCAAGCTGATCTGGATCTACAATGTTTGCCCACATAATAAAAGTCATTTTTAAGAAGTTAAGGGTTAAGTTTGTGTTGGGAATCAGGCCCTGCAAGTTCATTGATTAATAAGACAATTTTACTGTTACTGTCTCAGCTTAGTTTACTTAATTTTTAACTGTACAAGTAATTCTTGTCAATTATGCAAGGCTACATATATTTAATACTGAAAAAGAATTTAATTTGTATATATTTTTCTCCTATCTGATAAATAATAATCTTTAATACAACAAAATATATGCTAAAACTGCATATTAAATAATGTTACAAGTCAAGAGAGGAATCTGACAACTTTTTTCTTATTAATTCAGGGGCAGGAAATGTGTATAAATGTCGCAGTCAATCAATATTTTTTTAATCATCATGCAGCAGCAGATTTTCATGACGATTCCAGGCGTATTTGATTGGGATGACTAGAGTAAAATGTCAGTTGATGTCCTATGGTTTGTTTAAAGCAATGACATGCGTATTAATAAACAATTAGGATGATATCCAAGAAAATTAAAACTTCAAGTACAGTACCTGGGAAGTAACACTTATAAGATAGCCAGAGTTATGTAACTTGTTAGGGAAATGACCTGTGAACTGTTAAGTAAGTGTGTTAACTTTCATGCCAATGCTCTTTGTAGAAATTGAGAAATATGCAACTTGCCGAATCAGGTAAACAATTTATCTCCATGTACAAAATGTGGAGATAATCCCAGAAATAAGGTACCCAGAGTTATGTAACTTGTAAGGGTCATGATCTGTGCACTCTTGAGTAAGTGTGTAAACTTTTATGCCAACTCTCTTTGTAGAAATTGAGAAATATCCAACTTGCCGAAACAGGTTAACCATTTTTCTAAGTACAAAAAGGGGAGATAACCCTAGAATTAAGGTACCCAGAGTTATGTAACTTGTCAGGGTCATGACCTGTAAACTGGTTAGTATGTGTGTAAACTTTCGTGCTAATGCTCTGTAGAAATTGGGAAATAGCCAACTTGCCGAAAAAGGTTAACCAGACGAACGTTCGGACGGACAGTTCAATCACTAGATGCCAGGGCATAAAAAGAGACAATATTTTGACAAGAATTGAGTCAGGTACAGAAAGCAGCTGATTATCAAATGATAGTGCCTCTAGCTGGAAGCGAACCCGCACTGTCACGGCGTCAGCACCTAGCTCTGCAATTCCTGAGACACAA
Organism: Corbicula japonica; assembly: GCA_038501625.1. Lineage (NCBI taxonomy): Eukaryota > Metazoa > Mollusca > Bivalvia > Venerida > Cyrenidae > Corbicula > Corbicula japonica. The sequence continues at coordinate 99,200 of JAZAYU010000269.1, read as the reverse complement.
CCGAGCTAGTCGGGACAACCCAAAAAAGGTTGATTGGCTAGCCCTGATATACGTAACCTTCACTGCACGACATCAGTAACGGGTTATTTTACTGACAACAGTACTGGCTAAATGTACAGCGAGACATTTTAAGGCCACCACACTGCACAAATAGCGCTACTGTGAATTTCAAATGATAGTGCCTCTAGCTGGGAGCGAACCCCCACCGTCACTGCGACAGCGGCTAGCCCTGCAATTCCTGCGACGCAACCAACAGAGCTAGCCGAGACAACCCCGAAAAAAGGTTGATCGGATAGCCCTGATATACGTAACCTTCACTGCAGCGGTAAAAACATCAAATACTGACCTGAAATTCATGTGGTTGCAGTTTACCCGCCCTCGCCTTGGAGGCCAACACTCCAACATCTTCACCAATCTGAGCTAAGCCCTGTAAGTTATCAACAACAACAGCATAACTGCAACAGTCAGTAAACACATACTTGTAAATGGAATTTACAAAGGTAAGAAGTACAAAATGATAAGAGTAAGCAATCAATGCAATAGCCTAAGCGTTATGGACTGTTCAGTAGACCTTATTTTATTTAGGATTATTGGCACAATGCACGTTTGTTTCTGTCAGCAACATCATCAGAATGTCTTTGTTGGGCAATAAAATATGTATGTTTCTGATGGGAACATCCTGACGCTGGGACCAGTTGTGGGGTTGTAAAAGGCTCTCTTGTTGCCAAAAGGCCAGATTTGCTGAGTTACTACTAAAACAAAAGTTCCTTTGGGCCTGGTTTTTCCCTAGAAACCTTGAATATGTGATGGATACTTTATCTTGAATACAATACATCCACCATATTTTTAATTTACCCGTATATTTTTTTTTAAATTTCCAACTAATTTTGTAAGTTTTAGAGATTGGGACGCACGATTTATAGAAGGGGGTTTGTTGTTGTGGCAATCTTGGGGTAGTTACATGATAATTTCCAATTTTCTGGCTAAAATCCCCATGAAAATTAAATATTGCTGCCCAAAAGTGGGTTAAAGCAACCCTACAGAGCCTCTGGATCTGCATCTGTGCCCATGATCATAAATCTGGAAACCAGTGTCAAATCTCAAGCATCTGATTGGCTGAAATGGCCACTGGTCACTTGAGATTTGAGACTGCTCTCCAATTTTAGTTTTATGATCTTGGGCCCTGTTATATGGCTGAGTGACATAGTTACCTTTAAATCTGCTCTAAACACAATGGGAGTGATAAGTCCTGCATCAGTTGCTACAGCTACATTAATATCTACTGTGTTATATCTGAAAACAACAACAACAATATTCTGAAGAACCAGCTCGTCTTTATACATTTAAGACAGAAAATATGTATGGATGTGTAAATGTATAATGGGAATATTGGTGGCATTTCTTGAAATGGCATCCTGTAGGCAAGCAGAAAATATATACAATGTTGTCAAGGTTTATACCAAAACCGCTTGATAGTTGCGGGAAAATGATAGATAACTGTTTGTTCTTTCCAAAAATAGCAACAACTAATCATATATCTTGACCACCCAATTTTTTGTTCAGTATTTAAACATATATCCTTTCACAGCCAAACCACATTTTGTGTTTGGAAGCCTTAAACACACTAAAACATAGTGAAAAAAACGATGTTCTAAAAACAGACCCCACTTTGTGTCGGAAGACCGGTAACATCTTAAAACAGGTTGAAATTTAACAGTTTAAAGCCCACAGCGTAATATTCCCATCTCAACAGAAAACTGTTGTAAATAAGTGCTGTTTTATACTTACATGGCTGATTGTATTTTACAAATTTTTAAGTTTTGGTTGTTTTCACTGAAATTAACATTTATATTTTATTATCCAAGATGAAATCTTTCAAAACCAAGGTTAGAAGCCTATTTACGTTCTAGTAAATTTCACAAAATGCACACAACACTCCAAATGACTCGATTGGTAGCCTAAATAAGCTGTTTAAAAGAACCCAGTTCATAAAATTACTTAAAATAATTTATTTATTTATTTATACTAATAGTTATTTTAAAGACAGCGATGCATTTCATCAAATAACTTGATGCATTAGTTAATTACATACAATTATAAAACATTATTACTCTTGTCGGAAAACAGTAACTTTCCAAATTTTTAATAATTTTTTATTATAGGTACATGTATATAATTTACATTTTTTTAAACATAACAAATTAACATTTTAATTAACTTATTAACAAAACACTTGTTTTTATATTTTTAGTCTCATGTGATAAATTTAAAAAAGATGAAAATTCCAAAATTAAATGCTAATGATGACAATTTTTTACTAAGACTATATTGCAGTCCAAAATAAAAAGGGAAAATCTTTTTTTCCCTTTTGAAATCAGTTTTGTTACAGAACGATTTTTCATAACAGACAGCTGTCTATATTCGACGTTTTGCTCTATAAATGCAGGGGATGTTGATCATTTTAGAAGAAATTTCTGCTGAAAATCTCTTAAAGGTCCAAAATGATGAATATAGGAACAAAGGAAATTAATAATAACCCATGATTCTATATAACTTTAGCAGAAATTTCTGCTAGAAATTTCACTCTCAAAGCAGTTATATCTGTTCAAATAGGAATATCTTCTAAACTTTATATTTCTAGCAGAAATTTCCGCTGGAAATTTTACCGAAACAAATGGTTGTGGAGAACGTGCTTTGAACTTTCCAGCAGAAATTTCTGCCGGAACATTTATCGAAATACAAGCTGCTGCAAAAAGTTTATTGCAATTTCCAGCAGAAATTTCAGCTGGAAACTTTACCGAAATGTTTGTGCAGAATCTTTTTTCAGCTAACATTTTAATTAAAAATATATATTTCATATAAATTATGGAGCAACGTCTTAAGATCATTCAAAGTTAAATAATTTTGATCGTTCAAACATAAATTATTAACACAACAATGTATTTGTTAAGCTTTACGTTCAATAATTGTCGATATGAAGACTCAATTCACATCTAACATAAACATATAGGCTTTGTGTTTAGTCATGAAACAGATAGGTTGAAAAAAGTTATTGCATTACTTAGCAAGCATAGCTGAAAACATCTTCGTAAAATTGTAGGTGCGAACATATCATTCACGGACATGAAAATTAAATATGACGTTTATTGCTTTTTTGTTAGTAAAAGTATCAAATAATTAAAAAATACAGTTAAATAAATAAATCTTAGAAATCTTCATCATTTATGTAATCTTAATTAGGAAAAAAACATAAATTTAATGTTTCATTAATTTGAAGAACTACAAGAATAAAAGTATGTAAAATACACGTTTGTTTACTTAACTATATTTCCATTAATAAAGATTATGCTCATAAAACTTCTTTAGTAGACTTAAAGCCATGCGTTTACAGAATCATGTCATCCTTATAGGATTCCCAAAAGAAATTTAAAAAGGCAACGATTCACACGTTTGTCGGAATGATCCATAGATTTGTGAAGAGAACTTTTCAAAAACAAATCACAAATAATGACAGAACTAAAATTGCATTTAAGTGTATTGGTCATCTATGTCGTCGAAACCAGGTGACGCTTTATGGTTTCTATGTATGAACACAAGTTTTTACATCATAATATCTGAGATAAATACAGAACAAAATATGAAATGTCACTCAATTAGTATTTGCTCAATATGCTGTTCATGAAACTTGTCCTCATTAGAAAATAATTGAGGGTCATGACATATTCTACACAAACCCATCATGCGAGAATCGAACTAACTTTTAAGCAATACCAACCCAGCTTCATTGTACCCTCAGCTTATTACATTTCTTCAAATAGAGTTATGCAATTATATTCATTCTTCCATTCGTTCTTCCACTTAAGAAAACTGTTGAATTTCTTGTAATATTATGTCAAGTATCTATTCCACCAGTTTAATGATGACGGTTCTTAAACTTCTAAATTTAATTTAAGTAAATAATTAGGGTATTAAGTTCTAATAAAATTGCTCCTAGTACACTGTAATCTTTTTCAATGTCTGTCGATAGTTCCTTTTTATATTCTAAAATAATTCGTTTATTGGTTGTTTCCTTTATGTCCTTTTGACCTCTGAGTTGTTTTGCTGATAGTATTCGCGCAGTTATTTAAGAAGTACCAGCGTCACTTCCACGTAGAATATCTTCCGTCTTAATAAAGCCAGAATATCTACATCCTGGTGGGTATGCCTGACAAATTGAATTGCCATGTCAACCTGAAAAAAACCCGGACAGTTAATCATTTAACTCGCTGCAATTTGTATTCTTTATAATATTTGAGGAAATAAAGAATATATAATAAATTTTAGCCAAGATCGCTTGGAACAATATCGTTAAAACCTGACTCGAAATAGTTGAATAAATGCCCCTGTTATATTTAGATTATAATATTATCCTACCGTGCTTCCCATGCTCCTGGTCCATTAGTACAAATGTAAGAGTAATGTAAATACTTAGACACCATATGACTATTTTAATTGATGTGTTACGCGTGGAGAAATTAGTATGCGTCATTAGCCATGAAACTACAAATCACATCATAACATTTTGTTTCCCTTTATACACATGTACCTGTTCTTTGTTCATCAAACCAACATTTGTATGAGAACGATTTACATTTGTTCTGTTCTGTTCGGTATCAAAGTGGATTCATCTTGATATTTATCAAACATTCATCGTGATTCATTAATTTTGGAGCACATTTTATAACAAAAAATAACTGTGAAGATGCAATTTGTTACGTATTACTAATTAATGTAGGATTTCGATTTGTGGCGGACGGGGAGACAAATGGGGTGTTAAACCTAAATTAGTCTTCGATGAAACCTACTAAACGAGATTCCAGAACAGAAGTTAATTGCATCAATCAATCATGAAACAAATTTATAAAACATTGTTTAAAGTACGGGGTAAGCGCAAGTCATTAAGAAATCACTGCTTTACTTCGTTGTTATTGTTAACATTTCATCAAAAAAGATTCACATCAATACTATCATAATTATGTACCGGGCTTGTTGTTTTTCTGTCCACAGCTGTACATGGTATAGTAAGCCGAATGTTCTTTTCATTTAATAAGATATTATTTGTCAAATTTACAGAAACATAAAAAGCGATATAAATACCTTGATTCATGACGACTTGTACTGATGTTGGTTCAGCTTTGCCTTTTCTCATTTTGTTTCATAGTACTGTCACTCCATTTTGCAAACCCCTAAAACAATTTTACAAGATAAAACAAATTAAAACAGATGTTTATTGGTTGAAAGTACTTCATGTATCTTACCCTAGCGCTGGTCTTTCTGATCATGTAATGCACGGTACAATTAACTGCTCCTATCAGTTAATCTTTATACACTTACCAAAATAAAGCTGAATGATGTATAGGGAAGCTGTGTCTTTTGTTTTCAGCCGCTCGTGATTGGCATACTTCACTACTTTAATCTTTCGTAATAAATTGTAAGTTCCAGCTGTGATGTTTAATGTAAATAATGGTTTGTCTAGAGCCGAGTGACACATTTTGTACGACACTGAATATTTTCATTGTACTTCGCGTGGGTTTAATAGTCACGTATTTCGCGCTTGGAAATGCGCGCAAAATAAAATACCAGCGAATATTAGCACATAATATCTTATACATGTACTATGTGGATAATACTACTGCGCGAAACGAATTTATTTTAGCGTAAAGTTTTCGTTGGCGTCGAAAATTAAGCCTCGCGAAATTAAATAATACCACAATATATAATATGCATTTCTTTAATATAAATAAAAGATGATGATATATTATTCACATATAACTGAGAATTGTTGACTGATTATTTTTTCTTATTTCTTAATATTTTTAATCATCAGATCAATGATTTTTGTCATTATGGGCTTTCTTGATTTCAGATATTAATCATTTTTATTATCACAGCATAGAAACGACTCGAAATTAATGTTCAAGCAAATATGATAAAATCCTAAAAAGTTAGCGTGTCGAGTTTTAATGTGGGTGCTATTCAACGATTAGTCAATGGGTTATTCGTCCTTCGATTCTCTGGTTTTCGAGGAAAGATTTTACGGTTCAAGAGTTCATCCAAATTAACCATTATAAACTCCAGACAAGTTCATCATGGTTACATGCAAATATATATTCTTTCTATATTCAAAAATGTAACTTTGTCAATTTGTTATTAACACGATTTAGCAGTTTTTAGTCACCAAACGATAACACATTTCAAACTTAACATTAATAACGTTAGAAAGTATAACATGGAATTTTTCGTGCAATTGTGTGTTTCTGATTTGAACAAATTATATTGCACCAAATTCGCATAAATTCGGGATTCAAAAGTGTATGGTAAAATTTCGCCTATAGGTATATTCTATGAATGACTTCGGTAGCCTACTACTACATGTAAAATGTTAATTAAAAAGATAAATATGACTTAGGTAAAGCGCTTTGATATTCTTTCAAACTGTGGAGAAATTAAACAAATTATTTGCTTACAAAATCATCTTACAAAACAGTAAAATTATTGATATTTCAGTATAAGGACTTAAAAGTATGTGATATACAAATACAATTCATGCCAACCTCTTTAAGATTAAAATAATATAATGAAATTATTAGATATGTAAATTATTTTTAATTGAAATAGAAACATCAAGACCAAGGTCAGGACAGTTTTACATAGCAGCTGCAAAAGATGAAGTTAAAGTATTGCATGTAGCAGTTGTTGTAGTTAATAGTAATAGTAGAAGAATACGAAGTAGAAGTTGTAGATACAGTAATAATTGTAGTATTAATTCTTGTTTCTATTGTTGATGTTATTGTTGTTGTTGCTGCTGCTGTCGTTTTTTTTTGTTAAAGTAATAATGAAAGGCTCAGAAGTAGCAGTAGATTTTGTTGTTGCCGCTGCTGTTGTTTTTGTTGTAGAAAGTATAAACAATGGATGGCGCAGTAGCAGCAGTAGTACATGTTGTTGTTGTGGTTCTTTTTATTGCTGCTGTTGGTGCTGTTGCTGTTGTTTTGAAGTAGAAGTAATGTGACAGGCGCGTAGTACAGCCCTAGTAGGAGGAGAATGTGCAGCAACAGCAGTAGTTGATGTTGTTATTGTAAAAGTAGTAGTAAAGTACTTATAGCAATTCTTGTTTTGATAGTAAATTTATTAATAATAAGTCGTAGTCGTAGCAGAAGAAGAGAAAAAGCAGCAGCAGCAGTAGGTTTTGTTGTTGTTGTCGTTGTTGTTGTAGAAGTACATGTAGCATTTGCCGTATTGAAAGTAGTGGCAGAAGAAGTAGTACTAGTAGAAGTCATAGTATGTAGTAGGTAGTAAAAGTAGTAGTAGTTGTTGTTGTTGTTGCTGCAGTATGTGTCATTGTCGTTGCTGTTGCTGCTGCCGTTGTTGTTTTGTTACAAATGTAATAAGTGGTATGCGCAGTAGTAGCAGTAGGAGGAGGAGAAAGACAACCAGCAGTAGTATTAGTTGTTGTTGTTGTTGTTGTTGTTAGTCACAGCAGCAGGGTTGGGATTAGTAGAAGTTGTATTTTCATTCGTGATTGTGTTACTGCTTTTTATAGGCGAATGAAAATTTCTGAAAATAATTTAAAAATGTACCGGTTTTTTAAAATTATTATTTCACTTCTTTGCTACACATTGTTATACTTCCTACAGATAAGGGATTTGTACAATGAGAAAGTTTTCTCAGGTCTGAACAATTTTATCTCCAGCAGCACTGTTATTCTCTGTAAATGATATGTTGTTATAACCCCACTGACCGATCTTATCTGGAGTTTATGGTGTTGCAATGTCCGTCGAATGATTTGTGTTGGTCTATTACTTGCATGAGGACTGCAGTGCTTGAATTTATAAAAATTAATGTGTAGGAGCCATGGGTCGACATGGTATTTTAATAAATTTGAAATACACCTAAACTTTCGTAGATCTGTATAATAATATCCGAAACATACTGTAAAACGCTTTAATTTTGCGAGGTCGAAATTTCGCAATTTTTGACAAAAATCATCAATGTTCTTTATTTGCTTATTTATGAATTCGCGAGGTCGTTTTCGGATATACTTATTTTCAAATAATATGAAAAATCATCATGTATTCGCGGTATTTAAGAATTCGCGAGGTTAGCGATTCGCGAATATTAGCGAAAATAAAACTAACGCGAATAAACCAGTTTTACAGTAATAATTGCTAGATGTACATTTAATTTCTAGGTCCTTCTGATCTTGTATGTTGATTAAACTGATTTAGTTGAACGATAACTTTTTGCACAGCTTAAATTACCAGTAAAGCATAACAATCATTAACGGTTTTGCATCAAAACTTTCCTGGCCCTTACTGTTACTTATTTATCTTCATACAATAACAAGTTATAATAAAGAAGAACAAACAAAATCTCATCCGCATAATCAAGAATTAAACATAATTATATGTTATAATAACATTTTATAGACTGTCATAATCGATTTTCAATACATCAATTTGTTAACTTCAAAATGCTACGTTAACCTCAGAAAAATAATAATTCTGCAAATTAATGTAGTAATGGACTGATTACAAAATGTTAGTAAAATTATCATTAATATTGGTAAAAAGCCATACTTCAGCGAGAAATTTATTAGCCCCCTAATATGTCTCATGCTGATAGTAAAAATAAGTCGGAAAAACTGTGTAAAGTTCATAACTGCTGAACTGCGTAACCTTGGAATGATAACAAATTACTTCATCAATTAGCTTGCGATTTGTTGGTCACTTAATGTTATCTTCCCCTTAGGAGTGAGAGATTTATGACTGTATTACATTCAGATGCCGTGAAGCATACTCCCATTCATATAACAGTGTAAAACTAATTCGAATAGCCTACACTATTTGCCTTATTATAATTTACCGAAGACTAATTATTTTCATCTGAATACAAGTTGCATAGTTTTAATACAAATTAATTATAATATTGTCTATCTTTCAGTGTGGTTAAGTAAACACTAATATCTTAGCGAATATTATTTGTATAGGCTCATTAGACAAATCGTTCAAGGGTGTACGGGCTTTGAAATAATATATAATAGGAGATACAATATGCATTAAAATGAGTACATGTATATGTCGACTCCTTACTTACTGTTTTACATTTTTCGTCTACAGGACTTTTCTCAAGTATTATCCAAGCTCCATCATCAATAAAGGATTGATGACCTGATAGGATACTCGCGACTGTAATTCATGTAACTGACCAAATAATGACGAATGTACAATATCTGTTCTAGTGACGTATACCATAGGGGTTAAATTACAAGTATGCGCGATATAAATTTGTGTTTTCTGAGAATCCTGGCCGAAAAAGACTTCTTTGATCAAACTATAGACTGCCAATTAATTGTACAAGCTTGTTTTGCAGCATGTTAGATACATCTTCGCCAAGTAAATAGTTACGCGGTGTGAATTCTTATTTCGTAGTAACAATACTTTATGTCCCTTATTGACCTTTTTAAGATAATATATACATATATTCCTTAATTGTAAGCAAAATTTAAGTGATAGTATGATTGTTTCTAATTTTTGTCGATATCTAGTCCAGATAAAAAACGTCCCGATCTAAATGTACAAAGCACCATGAGCGATGAGGTTAAATTTTAAATATAAGATTTTGTTCTAAATTTAGAAGGCGCAGAAATTAAGTGTTTTAGTGTACATTTTATATGATACACTTTTCCTACTAAATTACAAGTTATTATGACTAAATTCTTAGCTTTTATATCTATGAGGTGTCGAACATTTTTTAAACAAATACTTTATTCATTATGTTTAAATTTGTAATTTTGTTGACTGAAACATATCCGCTTACAATAAATTTATTTAAAATCTGCCGAATGTGAATTGTAGTGACCTGTGAATTTTCATTATATTGAAACCATAGGTGTTATCTCTTGTAATAAAAGTCTTAGAATGAAAGAAAACGTTAAACATATAAAGAGAACCATTAATAAGCGATTAAGAATCTTAGCATAGTCAATTTATTATCCAAAGGCAAACGGTTTTTAGGAAGTTCTTCATCAATTTAAAAATCCAATCTACTCAGGTTTAGTGTTAAAATAGTGTTTTTGTATGTATGACGATTTTTTTAAGGAACGCATATTAGATGTAAAACCAAATGTGACGAGAAAATGTATATAAGATCATACAATAAATTTATACTGACCAATCTGCATTAACAACAAAATGTTTACTTACAGTTACAGTTCATCTTCCTTTTTGCTGCATAAGAACATCTTCACACAGTTTGAAAACTTTTAGCAAACAATCTTTTATGACAGTTCGTGAGTTACAATTCGGTCTTAAAGCACTAGATTTGCTCCAGTATGTAAACTGGTAAGGCACTTCATTTTTTTCTGTTCTGACCTTCCCTTCCCTGCTTAGCTCCAAAAACATAGGGATTTGTTTAAATTGATTTGAGTGTAGCAGGAATACATTGGGGTCACACTAAGTTCATTGTGGGGTTACTCATATTGCTGTATCGAATTTGTTTACGTTAATGGAGATTATATTGCCCGTATCTGATAAGCCATGTAATCTAGAAATCTTGAGCACCTTCAGATTCAGAAATATGATGGATTAAGAAATGGAGAGAATCAATCAGTTTTGTAAAAGCGAATATTATAATTACAACGCATACATTGACAGGTAAACATAATATGTAAAGGTCATAATTTGACCAATTTAATTCTTATCCCATTTGATACGCCATAAGTTCAAACCGACCTAGTCTTTTATCTGAGGCAATGTATTGCTTTGCAGTAATACTATCAGTGTAGACCCTTATCAGACTGCCCAGAAGCACAGACTGATCTGAGTCTACAGCCGTAGCAGAAGTGACAAAAAATAATTTTAATACATAAATAACTTCCGCTCTCTCTCGCTATCTCCCTCTCAACGTTGAAATTTTAAAATGCAAGTTAATTAAAAATCATCAATTTCAATTAATCAATAAAATAGAATAATCCAGTTATTTGCTAAGTTAACATTCAAGAAATTGTTAGCTATTTAACATTAATTCTTGGTTTCCCAATATCCCATTTCATAAATGTTATCAAATTACTATTTTTCATCGGAGTATCTTAAAAATGATGCTTTTTAGTATAAGGCACTAAAACACAATAAAGGATTTGCTTTATTTATTATCCGTAAAATGTCCAGTTTGAAAGTAGAACTTGCTAAGTTAACAATCAACTAGCTAACATCCAATTTGATATTCTCTTGCGATCACATGTATGCATTTGAGGGACGTTGGTTAAAATACTTGTTTGTATAGTAAATTTCATCACTCACGATATCAAAGAAACAAATCACTAAGTAGGTTTGGCTATTTTTTCTAGTGAAAGATATGTATCTTATGTATTACACGAATTAATAACCTCACACACACGCACGCACGCAAACTTTAAGACTCGCTTTCGTCTTTCTGTATACATAGCTCACCGCCACCGCCTGTTATGTCATTTATTCGGATAAATCCTGAGAGATTCGTTATTAATTTCACTATTACACTAATTTATTAATTCGTTTCTTTAAAGTCTTAGACAGTAACTTTATACGAAGGTTAAAACCATGAAAATGTAATCACTGATAAAATGCGGGATCGCAAATCCCGGATTGTTAGACTGCTTCACTGCACTGACTTCTTAGATAGATCTTCTCTATGTAATGAGCATAAAGTTTGACGGAAATTTATGATGTCAACACGTTTATAGCTTTTGTAGAAAATAGCAATGTTGTTTGTCGGCGATTAAATCAATTGTATAAACCTGTACTAGCGTCAAAACATGCCTGCTTTATAACTGCAAAACGATCGACATTGACAATTTTAATGTTTTGAGTTTCAGTATGTTTTGTATTTTTAGCATTTCACTATTCTTGTCATACTCAATCTTGAATTATAAGTAATTTTCCTCGCGTTCATCAGTCTTAAAAAGCTTTTTACTTAACAACATCTTCACTTTCTTTGACCGCTTTCTGTATGATAATTAATAAAGAGGTTAATCTAAATTCGAGGAATTGACATTTTGTAAAAAAAAATCAAGTGGTTAAGATATATCTAAAATAAGAAAAATTATGTCCCCGTAAAACATACGACTGTACAAAATTTAAACAGGAACAGCCTTGGATCGATCAGTAGTAAAGCATTTCTCAAATTGGGCTTTTAACGAGGTTTTAAAATCTCAGTTCCCGTCTGGGTCTCATACATGTTCAGGATGACACTGGAAGTAATTGAAGTCCAATTACACAATTTAACAATATTCATAGAAAAAGACATACATACAAACAATTTAACATACAATGTAAATAGCTAATGACACAGTCAATAGGAAGTGGCTAGGTGCTCATGACGGAACTGTGAACAAGGCAACTAAGGTTTGATCAGAAGAACATAACGACAGGAAGTAAAGAAGTATACTGAATGCCAATGAAAGCGCAACTCTCTATTTTTTGGAATATTTTTGACGTGTGTAAAAGTTTCAAAAATTTGCAAAGCAAGATGTGTTATAAAATCAAAAAGTTGTTGTAATTGTCGACAGTGAACAATGCATCTGTCGAGCGATTTCATGTCGGGACATCCCTCCTTGGATCATGACAAAAAAACCTCATATGCCCGTTGTTTAAGTTGAGTAAAAACTTAAAAACTTGAAAACTGATGATCGAATTTGTGTGGCCGTAAGTAAAGATTAACAAATGGACTTGTTTGGGGGTTTTTCATGCATTTCTACATGCCGAAACAAACATTTATTGTGTTTGTAGGGGGTTACTGTAGGAGAGAAAGTTTAAAATTCAGTAGACCATTAATGTATAAACTGGTTACTGAATGATTTTAAAACACATCAACATTTGCCAATTTATTTAACTTTTATAATTACGCACATCAAAAATATTCCAAAAAATCAAGATTTGCGTTTTCATTGGCACTCAGTAACGTAAAAGAATTCGATCACGTGTCTATGTTTTTAAAATTACACAAATCATTAATAAAATCGGAAACAAAAGCCACTGTCATAAGCATTAAATTTGCGCAGTTACGTCCATTGGAAATCGATGGCCACGATAGTTATGTATGCTTATAGCGCAGATTAAATTACCCTTTAAAAAATAAATTTTTCAGTCTTAAGATAGGTGTTTTCAATATACTAGCCACTGTTGGTAAAACCTTTTACTGTTGATTAATAATATGACACCTCTTAATATACAATCAGCGCATATTTTAATAATGTTTGAATTTGAAGACGCTTGTATTTTTTGGCCCAGTGTGAGCATCTACTCCGATTACACTTAAAACTATATTTTGACAACAAATTGTGAAAATACCTATCAACCGGATATCGCGTGTCTGGTTGTCACGTTTATCAGGGTTATCCGTGCAACCTTTCGGAACTTATCCGAGCTAGCTTATTAGGTAATGTGCTTAGAGTTACGAGGCGACGCACCGTACGGTTTTGATTCCTTGTCCGAAGCAAGCTTTTTTGTAATTACACTTCACTGTAGCGCAGTTTGTGCAGTGTGGCGGCCGTAACGCTGTGAACGTTTACACCTTTCTTAATTTACAGTTTTTAAATTTAGTTTACACCATATTGTTGTATAAATAATAATTGTAAAAATTATAAAATGATATTATATAATCTTTTTTCAGTGTATATTAAAGTATCGAAACAAAACTTTAACTTAAAAGCGAAAATATACCCAAATGCAAAATGCCTGGGGCATAATATACTGTTTATACCAGTCAAGTAGTGATTATTACAATAAGATAACATGACAGACACATGTTCAATATTCCATGTTCCATGTTCTTCGCGTGAAGCTGGTTTATAGCAAATCGCGGCTTTATAAACAAACATGTTTAACATCAAGCATCCAGGGGAAGTTCAGCTTATCAGTCCTGGGGATCGGCGATAACAGTTAAATGACCATTAATTTCTCTGGTCTCTAGGAAACATTCAATCCCAACAGAGTATTAGATTGCTAGCTGGCCAACTTGCATTTTTGACATACCCGATCAAAGAAATAACTCACGACTAGCAAACTAAACATTTAAACGTATAGGGAAAAAGGTGTAACAGAGATGTGTCATATACTAAAAATGCCCTAAGCGACGTATCCATATTTTTATGGCTACAGTATATGAATTCTGTTTAATTTGCCGAGGCTTTGAAACAAAATATAATATTTAAATCATTATTTTAAAGCATCTGTTCTTATTTTAGTGCGGAAAACGCCAAAATTGAAGCCCATTTCAAGGATTTGTCTCGCATTAGTGGTGGAAATAAAACTCGATTATATTCTTTAGTGATCTTTAGTCAAGTATGACAAATTGATAATTAATACATCTGAAGTTCGAAACGATTTTTGTTGGTTATTAAACTATTTTTTCTTAACGGCGTTAATTTACGGCCTAGCGGCGTACAATTGCGGGATTGCGGCATGAAGTTGTCGGCCTAGCGGACTAGTCTGCATAGCGGCGTGAAGTTGGGGGCCTTGATGATTGGCGAAATAGCGGCGTAATTTAGAGGCCTAGCGGCCTATCCGACCAAGCGGCGTGAAGTTAGCGGTCTTGCAGCCTGGAGGCATAACGGCGCGGAGTTGGTACACTTGCGGCCTGGCAAACTAGACATGAGGCCGCTAGACCGTTGAGTTCAGCCCGTTAGGCCGTCAAATTCACGCCGCTAAGCTCCAACTTCATGCCGCTAGGCCGCTGGGTCGTAATCTTCAGATATCTTTCAAATAATCCCATAAGCTAAACATATGATAACCAAATGGAAGTTCACAAGTGCTCCAAATGCAAATTGAAGAGATTTTCAAAAAAATACTTGATAAAATAATTTGTCATATGTTGACTGTACAAAGCGATGTGATTATAGTTAAACAGTGGTGTATAGATTCAAATTTAAAAGGTAAATGAAATTTATTGAAAGAGAACATGATTATAACAACTGTTGTGAAAACGTTGTTTAATGCAATACCATGCAACATTTTACAGTTAAACGAGGGCGCGATAACTGCAAAGCTTCTTTATGAGGCAATATACCCATAACTACACACTTTTGAAGTTCCAAAATCTGGAAAGTGCAAGCTGTGCTTAAATTCATTTTAGTTTATTATACATGTTTAGATTACTGTTTATGTAGCATATTTATTGGTCAAATCAAATAAATAAAAATAATAAATGATTGATTTCTGTTAGTAATTAGTTTCAACATGTAACATGTTCAATCGACCAGTACAACATTTTGTAATTCGATTCACGATATCAGTTGGGAAAATTTATGATTCCTGTGATGCGGTGAACTATCATGGAATGTACTGATCAGCCAGCAGATAAAATCCAGGATAACACATGTGTTAGCCTGGCGGTCAGCTAGATGGTTCTAGTTTTAATTACTTTCAATAATAGTTCTACATTTATCTTTATTTTAGTTGGCAGTTTTATTTTCTGATTCCTGTCGAACCACCTATGTTCCGAGAGCTAATGGAAGGCAAAATCAGAAAAAATGATCTGCCTTAGTAAAATTACTGCATGACTGGGGAATATAAATTATAACAGAACATAGGGACGGAGGCCAGTCTAGGCATTTTGCATGAGGTCGATTGGCATATTATTCGCTTAATTATTTTAGTGAAGGATGCCAATGTTGCGGGCATTAGAACGAAATGTTTCTTGTTTTGCGGTGCTTTGAAATGTTTAATATGGATAAAAAGTGAAAGCATCAAATTTGAGACAAGTAAGCAAATAATTTGTTTAATTTCTCAACAGTTCGAAAGAATATCAAATTGTTTTACCTAGGTCCTATTTATCATTTCAACTAACATTTTAGTAGTAAGCTTAAAAAGTTATTCTTAGAATATACCTATAGGCCAAATTTTAACCGTACTCTTTTCAAATCCGAACTTATGCAAATTAGGTGCAATTTAATTTTTTTTCAAAGCAGAAACAATTGCATGAAAACCTCCATATTATACCTTCTATCGTTATTTATGTTAAGTTTGAAAGGTTATATCGTTTGGTGACTAAAAACTGCTAAATCGTGTTAATATCAAATTGACAAAGCTACATTTTTAAATATAGAAAGAATATATTTGCATGTAACCATGATGAAATTGTCTGGAGTTTATAATGGTTAATTTTGATGATCTCTTGAACCGTAAAATCTTTCCACGAAAAGCCAGAGAACCGAAAGAAGAATAATCCATTGACTCATCGTTGAATAGCACCCTCATTAGAACTAGACAAGCTAAATATTTAGTACTTTATCGTTTTTGTTTGAACCTTTATTTTAAGTCGTTTGTATGCTGTGATAATAACAAGGATTAACATCTGAAATCAAGAAAGCCCAAAATGACAAAAATATTTGAGTTGATGATTAAAAACATTAAGAAAATGAGAGAAAAATTGAAAATCAGTTAAAAATTCTCAGTTATATGTGAGTAATATATAATCATCTTTTATGTTTATATTATA
The DNA here is from genome assembly GCA_038501625.1 of Corbicula japonica. Classification (NCBI taxonomy): domain Eukaryota; kingdom Metazoa; phylum Mollusca; class Bivalvia; order Venerida; family Cyrenidae; genus Corbicula; species Corbicula japonica. The sequence goes on along the minus strand of JAZAYU010000269.1, from coordinate 82,688 downwards.
ACAATGCATATTATGTATTATGTTATTATTTAATTTCACGGTGCTTAATTTTCGAAAACTTCACGCTTACATAAACTAGATTCGCTCAGTAGTATTACAAATGTATTCACATAGTATAAGATATCATGTGGTTAATAGTCGCTGGTATTTGATTTTGCGCACATTTCCAAGCGCGAAATACGCGACTTTTAAGCCCACGCAAATTAAAATGATATTTCAGTGCACTACACAAAAATAATTCAGTATCATACAAAATGTGTTATTCGGCTCTAGATGAAACATATTTTTGACATTAAAATGTTTACGTAAATCACAGCTGAAACTTTATTCTGAAAGATTAAAGTAGTTAAATATGCAAATCACGAGCGGCCACAAACAACAGATACAGATTCCCTACACATCAATAACTTTTTGTTGATAAAAAAGAAATATATGCATATCAGGAATCGCCACACTCAAAAACACAGCCTCCCCACGCGGAGAAAAAGAAGAGAGGAAGAGAGAGAGAATGCTTGTTATAAGTATGTCAATACAAAAAGGACGCCACAAACAAGATTAACTGATAAGAGCAGTTTATACTACCATGCAGTACATGGTCAGAAAAACCCGCGCTAGGCTAAAATACATGAAGAACTTTCAAATAATAACCATCTGTTTTAATTATGTTTATCTTGTAAAATTGTTTTAGGGGTTTGCAGACTGGAATGACATAATGAGAAAAGGCAAAGCTGAAACAACATCAGTTTATGTCGTCATGAGTCATGAATCAAGGTATTTATATCGCTTTTAATGTTTTTGTTTTTTGACAATATCATATGTATCATATTAAATGAAAAGAACATTCGGCTAACAGGCACTGTCGTGTACAACTGCGGAATGAAGAACATCAAGCCCACGTGGTAAATAATTATGATAGTATTGATGTGAAACTCATTTTGATGAAATGTTAACAATAGTAACGAAGTAAAAACAGTAATTTCTTAATGAAATGCGCTTACCCCGAACATTTAACGATGTTTTATTAATTTGTTTCTTGATTCATGCAATTAAGTTCTGTTCTGGAATCTCGTTTAGTAATCTTTATCGGATGAGACTATAGGTTTACCTCCCCGTGTATCTCCCCGTCCGAAGCAAATCTTAATCAAATCGCATTTATCAACTCTGGTCTTCACCGCTATTAAATGTTATAAAAATTGCTCCTAATGAATCATGGTGAATGTTTGATGAATATCAAAATGAATCCACTTTGACACCGAACAAGACAAATGTAAATCGTTCTCATACAAATGTTGGTTTGCAGAGAAAAGATATAAAGGGAAACAAAATGTATGCTGTGTTTTTTAGTTTGCAGGCTAATGACGCATACTAATTTCGCCACGTGTAACACGCCAATTAAATTAGTCGAAATGGTGTGTAATTATTGGCACTACTCTTATTAATGAGAATGGGAAGCACGGTTGGATAATATTATTATGCAAAAATAACAGAGGCATTTGTTCAACTATTGCCAGTTAACTATATTTTTCATGCGGTCTTGGCTAAATAACCGTTATGATAGTTTATATTCTTTATTTCCTCAAATGTTATAAAAATAATTGCAGCAAGTTAAATGATTCCCTTTTTTCAGGTTGACTTCAATATGTCGGTCATACCCACCAGTATGTAGAGATTCTGGTTTTATTAAAACGGTAGACATTCTACGCAGAACTAACGCTGGTACTTCTTAATTTACTGCACGAATACCATCAGCAAAACATCTCAGAGGTCAAAAGGACATAAAGGAAACACACAATAAACGAATTATTTTAGAATACAAAAGGAACTTACGACAGACATTGAAAAAAACTACAGTGTTCAAGGATCAATTTAGAACTTTACACCCTAATATTATTTTATCATCGTTACTTAAAATAAATATAGAAGTTTTGGAAAGAAAATTGAAGAGTTGAACTGGCGGGATAGCTACTTGACATAATATTACAAGAAAGTTAGCAATTTTCTTAAATGGAAGAACGAATGGAAAAATTAATATAGTTGAACTAGTCTTATTGAAAAATTTAATAAGCTGAGGGTATAAAGAAGCTGGGTTGGAACTGCTTAAAAGTTAGTTTGATTCTCGCATAATGTGTCTGCGCAGAATATGTTCTGCTTATAAATATTGTTTGAATTATAATTATACTAATAAGGACTAGTTTCATGAACATCATATTGAGAAAATACTAATTGAGTTACAATTCATATTTTGTTCTGTAATTATCTCAGTTCTTATGATGTAGAAAGTGTATAAAATCTTGTGTACATACATAAAAACCATAATGAATCACCTGTTGTAGACGATATAGACCAATACACTTAAATGCTACAGTATTTTAGTTCTGTCATTATTTGTGATTCGTTTTTGGAAAGTTCTCTTCACAAATCTTTAGATCATTCCGACAAATGTGTGAATCGTTGCCTTTTTAAAAATTTCTTTTGGGAATGTTATAGGAATGAAATGATTCTGTAAAACGCTAGGCTTTAAGTCTACTGAAAGAAGTTTTATAAGCATAATCTTTATGTATAGTTTAAGTAAACAAGTATGATCATACAAACATAATATGGCATTATATAAACATTATATATTTTACAGACTTGTATTCTTGTGGTTCTTTAAAATAATGAACCATCAAATTTATTTTTTGTACTCATTAAGATGAGATAAATGATGTAGATTTCCTAGATTTATTTATTTTACTTTCATTTCTTTAATTCTTTGATACTTTTACTAAGAAATAAGCAATAAGCGTTATATTTTAATTCATGTCCGTGAATGATATGGTTGCACCTACAATTTTACCAAGATGTTTTCAGCTACGCTTGCTAAGTTATGCAATTCCCTTTTCTCAACCTATCTGTTTGATGACTAAACACAAAGACTATATGTTTATGTTAGACGTTAAGTGAGTCTTGATATCCACAATTTATAAAGTATTGAACGTAAAACTAAGAAAATACAATGTTGTTTTTGTAATTTATGTTTGAACGACCAAAATTATTTAACTTTTAATGATCTTACGACGTTGTTACATAATTTATATTAATTATATATTTTAAACTGAAATTCTGCACTAACATTCCGGTAAAGTTTCCAGCTGAAATTTCTGCTGGAAAATGCAATAAACTTTTTGCACTGGATAGTATTTTGATAAATTGTCTGGCAGAAATTTCTGCTGGAAAGTTCCAAGCATGTTTTTCACCACCATTTGTTTTAGTAAAATTTCCAGCAGAAATTTCTGCTAGAAATATAATGATTAGAAGATATTCCAATTTGAACAGATATAACTGCTATGAGAGTGAAATTTCTAGCCGAAATTTCAGCTGAAATTATATAAAATCAAGGGTTATTATTAATTTCCACTGTTCCTATATTCATCATTCTGAACTTTTAAGAGATTTTCAGCAGAAATTTCTTCTAAAATGATCAACATCCGCTGCATTTACAGAGCAAAACGTGGAATATAGACAGCTGTTTGCTATGAAAAATCGTTCTGTAGCAAAACTGATTTCAAAAGGGAAAAAAAGATTTTCCCTTTTTATTTTGGACTGCAATCTATGTAATCAACATAAAAAATGACCTGTTTGGACAGGAATAACTGAAAATATTACCGTCTTTCGACCACAAAAATTTCGATATGTTTCAATACTTTATATGCTTTTGTGCACAAAAAAACAGGGTTGCCAGCACCAAGGATGAAAAAAATTCCCTGACTTTTCCATGACTTTTCACTGACCAAATCAGGTTTTTCACTGACCAATAATACTGAAGGTAAATGGCTGCTAACACTCCTACTGCTGCCCAATCCACCCATAAGTACATTTTTATTATTTTAACGATATATTATTACATTATTTAACAATTAAAGCATCATTTATATATCAAGTATAAAGTTCGATAAATAGTGAAATATTAAATATGTACTCTTACAAGATTTAACCAATACATGCTTATACTTCTTAGATAATTGGCAAATAAGAATTCTTATTCTTCATAAAGAAACTAAATGAATAAACAACATAGTATAAAGCTAGAGATTATCACAACTGAAATTAAAGTATCCATTATTCACTAATGACTGGAATAATCATCAAATGCAGAGTAAAAGAAATATACATAATCTGTAAAATGGGCAAGCAAACAACATACCATTTTACACAATTAAAACAACCCCTCAGACAGAATGCCCATACATGTTTCCTTCATGTTGTAAAAAAATATTTTTATACATAACTCAAATATAATGCTGTTTACACCATACAAGTGAAACAAAACACACAATTAAGCCTGTTCAGTGCTTAGATAAACTTAGAAAAAAATGCATGTAGGTTTTGATGATCCCTGTTCCAATCCAGTAAATATTAATAATTAATAGTGAAAAATATGTCAACCACATATACACTGGGCCTAATGGAAAATAGGTCAGTTGATGCAGAATGTATGCTTTTTGAAGTTTTTGTCACAAGATTAAAAAAATCATGCACCTGTCATAAAAAATGATGAACTGAGCCACATAAAAAATATGTCAGGCATATCTACACATGTTACCAAGTACTTCTCTTGTTTAAAGTTTCAAGTCAGTATCTTGAAAACTGTAGCAGTAGTTTGTGCCGCAATATTTTTTTTAAAAAATCCTGCCGTTATACAAAAACTACATGTAGGTTGCTGTGAACTGAATGTTGGAAAACAGATTTTGTACATGAGATGTTCACATTATGATAGTCAATTCTGCCAATTATTTTAAAATCCAACCATAGATGAAAATATATGGACAAAGACACAAACTATCACCAGTAAGGCCTGTATAGCAGAAAATGCTAAGTTCAGAGTGTTGCTTTGAGCTGGCTCTTGGAGGGAAGAACATGTGTTTTGTGTGTAGCACTATGATATTATAATTTCTGGAGGCAAGGGTTGCAGAGCCTTTCAGTCTTCAGGCACTTTTTTTAAATATAAGAACTTTTAATATAATACACAATTATAAAAAAGGTTCATAATAGAAAATTTGTAAATGCAATCTTTAATAAAATAGAACTTTTTTTTTCTTTCAAATTATTTTTCCCTGACTTTTCACTGACTTTTCTGGATTTTTATTTTTCACTGACCAATTTTCAAAATTCCCTGACAATTCCCTGACCTTGAAAAAAAATCAAATTTCCCTGACTTTTCAAGTCCGCTGGCAACCCTGAAAAAGCTCCAGGCCTGTTTTTAGAAATGTGATTTTTCGCAACGTTTTTTTTTTGCGTTACGGGCTAGAAAAGGATATATATTAAACGCTGGGCTGTCTGAGTTGCAACTTTTATTTGGAGACTCTGGCCAGGTTTTTTATCACAGCTACTTATATTTCAACACGGCAATCTACAGCTGTTGTCACTAAAAAGTTCATTATCTTCAGAACTAAACGATCAATTTAAAGCTTCTTCATTCAATTATGCCTACCAAAAAGTATCAAAGGGTCATCCGTGGCAGGGTTGAAAAACATTGCATTTAAAAGGGCAGTTTTTACTTCTTTCTAGAAGAGCTATTAAGGTAAAGTATAAAGATAAAGTATATAACTTACTGTCTGACAAAGTTTTCTTGCCATGATGAGTTGGCCTCCGGAACCTGCTTACATGCTAGAGCCGATGCTTTTATTATAAAATCATTCACCGAGATCTTTTTATTCTCCTTTTCTAATAAACTATTTAATTCTTTTCTCAATCTGCAAAAGAAACAAGAGGACAACATTGTTATAAACATGCTCAGGCACAAGAAGAAACACTTCATCAAAAAAAGTAAGTAGAAATTGAATTCACAGGTTAGTTCTAAATAATTGAAAACTTTCAAGTTAGTGAGTAAACTTTCATGCCACTGTTCTTTGTAGAAACTGAGAAATATCCAACTTGCAGAAACATGTTAATCATTTCTCTAAGTACAAAATGGGGAGATAACCAGAGAAATAAGGTAACCAGAGTTTTGTAACTTGTCAGGGTCATTACCTGTGCACTGTTAAGTAAGTTTGTAAACTTTCATGACATTGTTCTTTGTAGAAATTGAGATATATCCTACTTGCTGAAAAATGTTAACCGGACAGATGTATAGAAGTATGGATGAATGGTTCAACTGCTAGATGTCAGGGGCATAATAAAAAGATACATTAGATGTTTCATCAAATCTGTAGTACCAGCAATAAAACTGTTGATGGATATTAAAGGGCCCACAGAAACAACAGAAACAAAACAACAGAGATACTTACTGGAGTGTTTTATCTAGGTTGACATCTATCGTAAGATAGTAGTGAGGTATAGTCTGCTTCGACTGGGTCAGCCTTTTTGCTATTGTCTGCAAAAGTAGACATGTTTTTTGTAAGAATCAGTTGGTTTTAGCTATTTTGTTAGCCATTCATACAGACTTCAAGATTCCTATAGGAATACTTATGTACAATGAGTTGAGCCACATCCTCAGCTACCATGTTTTTGATGGCTCAAGTTCTTTTAGCTTTTTTTAGTAGAGAATCACCCATACATAATTTTATTTGAAATACATATAAAATGAATATTAACAGCCAACCAAGGAGAAAATTCTTAATTTATTTGTTACCAAGGAGATTTTCAAAGCTTGTCAGTTGCCATAGTAACTTCTAATATTGATTTTATTTCAGCTAATTCTCTTGACAGGGAAAACCCAATTATCATTCCTTTGAAAATATTTCAATTAAAGGAGAGAAAAAATGTTGCAATATGTACGTTATAAAAATAAAAAAAAAGTGAAGGAGATTAGAGAGTTTATAAGCATTCATGAGAACTATTGGTACAGCCTACCTTTCTCATATTTGACAGTGGTATATCTACGAATACCCCAGGAGCTGTTGGTGCCCCGACTGCTGGCGGTGGAGCTGCCGCTGCTGCTGATGGGGTGAAGTTCATAACATCCTCGGCTCGAATCTGACCATCTGGTCCAGTCCCCGTCACAAGCTGTTAACATATAATAGACACACAACTTTTAAAAATTTGTCAGTCTCCTCAAGGAGCCACACAAGAAATCAACAACTGTTTATGTGTGGGGAACAAAAAATGAAACATTTCAATTTTAACTCAATTTCAAATCATTAAAATGGCAATTTTACAGAAAAAATTTGAGCCATAGCCTGAAAAAATAAATCAGTGAATAGAAATCCTTTTCTCCATGGGATATGGCTTTTATACCATGGGGGAACGGTGTAAGTCCAGATCAGCCAGCAAATTTGTGCCATCCGATCAAGATTTACCCTATTCGCTTTCAGAAACATAAATTATTTCTAATTATGAAGTAAAATTAAAATGGTTAAAATGAAACAGCACATATATATATGTTTATGTCTATCTGGATCTACACTGGTCACCTATTTTAAACAACTATCCATGGCAAAAAGGGTTAAACATAAGTAAATAGGATAAAAGTGAATTGATGTACATGAAGCTATATTCACTTAACAATGTTGAATTTTAAAGTTTAAGTCAACATCGATACATTGTAGTTTCTAATTAAATGAAATACATTGTATACTGACTGTCAATAGAAAGTAAAGTTACCACATTAAATTTACATCAGTGTTGATGGAAACTGAAACCAGTCGGTATACCAAAGTAGCACTGTTACATACATGCACCTTTGGGTAACTTACAGTCTTATCATTCTTCTTCTGATGCCAAAATGTTTTACTAGATATATGATAGAAACAATAAAATCAAACCAGACAAAAATGCATGATATCCAATGGGAACAATGTAGATCTTAATCAGATGGCACTGATCTAGATCTACACTGTTTGCCAATAAAAACAGCCATATCCCATTGAGTAAAGAATTAACAGATTAGATCTGCTGTTAACCAGCCCAATAATTTACTTACACTGAGGTCCACTCCTTTCTCTGCTGCCAATGTGCGAGCATATGGTGTAGAAAAGATTCTTTCTCCACTAGGTCGGGCTGGAGCTGGTGCCAGGGCTGGTGCTGCTGGTGGGGCCTGGGGAGCTGGAGTTACTGGCCTTGGTGGAGGAGGAGGGGGGGCTGCAGCCTGAGCTGCTGGAGTGGGTGAAGCTTTGGCAGGTGATGGCTTGGCTTTAGCTTTCTCTGGTTTCTGCATCCCAATCACAGCATCATCAGCTTTTGTCGGTGTGAAGTCTTTGAAAGCTGCGATGTCTGCCTCATCATGGACAATGATACACAGTAACTGAAAATATTATCCTTATTAGTCAATTGCTTTATTTAGTGTTCCGAGAATCAAAGTTTGTCCTTATTACATGTTTTAGTCCAGTACCTTTAAGATTTTCCATAGTTTAATGAATTTAAGTTCTTGAACAGTTTCACAAATGTCTATTACATGAATTTTTTAGCAATCTTTCAAATTTTTCATTCTTTTGGGTAGAGTTATCTCCCTTGATTGAGACCATGTCAAATATTACCAAACCATACTTTTGTACTGGTACTGAACTTAAGATTACTGGACTATACGATCATGCCATCATAATGTTAATAATTTCTGTGGTAACAACCTATTAAAACATATTGGTTCTTTCTAATTAAGGGTTAAATATAAAATGAAAGAGGCCTCATATTTTTTCAAAAGCAAACAACAAAATATTTCTGAAATTAAAAAAAAACATTTACTAAAATAAATGTAAGCATTTATTCTTTAAAAGCGAAAACAAGCCAAATTGTCTTAGACATGTATAACCTGCACAGACAACAAATCCATTACCAATATACCGGTAGTCTTAGTAAGCACATCCTCTAACCAATTAATACCCTATCATACTGGAATCAACTCTAACCTTGCCAAGTGGTACATCCTTGGTGCCCTCTGGTACAAATATCCTCGCCAGGAAACCCTCCTCTGAGGACTCAAACCCCATGGTAGCTTTGTCAGTCTCTATCTCTGCTAGCAGGTCCCCTTCAGATACTTTATCCCCTTCCTTCTTCTGCCAGTTAATGAGTGTTCCCATCTCCATGGTGGGCGACAGGGCTGGCAGCGTCACCTTGAAATGGTCCGGCAAATCTCCTTTAAAAAAAACAGACATTCACATTTATTTATTGAACTTTGTTCCAGGTAACTAATACAAATTCTACAGTTAATGCTACTTACTTAAGTTCACTAGCCCAAGATTATAAATTTTTAGACCATATAGAAAAACCAATCAAAGCCTACTATAACACATACAAACTTGGACAATTAAGTTTAAATGAAATTTAACAGTGTATGATCTTCCATCACCATCTACACAGCAGAACCCCAAACTTTTACCTGAAGAATAATTTCTTGCTTGAAATAGCCATGGAGTGCTCTTTGACTGATGTTTTGCCACACCTGAACACTGACATCTGCAAAATGACAGTTAAAGTTGGATAAGCATTCATCTTACAATAATATTAACATGTAGTATCCTTTACACACTTGCTTTGTGTAATAGATCTGCTTTTCTTCGTAAATGTATCAGTCAATTTGCTGATGCATGCATATATGGATAGACAGACAGACATCATCGATCTATAATCTGGCTAAAAACTTATTACGACAGACAATAATATATCAAGAGTAAACAGATTCTAGCAAAATGTGAGAATGTTCGTTATGTGGGTACGAGGTTGGACACGTGCATTGAATGCATGTCAGTGACTGTACAAGACTGGATAAAAATTTGTCAACACAAGTGATGTGTATTAAATTGCATTTGTTTTCTGGTTGTCTTTTTTTGTAAATATAATGCTTACATCTTTTCTCTTTATTGGCGTTGTTGAATAATTTGATTGTCTAAAAAGAATTGAGGCCATCATGAACAGGAGAACAATCATTAACAGTTCAATATGTAATTTCAGAATGTTAGATAGTTTAATTTTACCAACAGTCGGTGGAGATCAGTCGGAAATTATATGTTGCAATATACTTGAGAGACCATGATCCACCAGGGCTCTCACTTGCAGGGTTGGCATCAATCGACCACCCCTGGTTTAAACCGGTGGTTTTAACCGGTTAAAACCATCCTGGTCAATACTCCCCAAGTGGTTCATACTGGTCAATAGTGGTCTATTGAACTTTTTTTTTCAAAATTTTCATAAAAGAAAGGAAGAAAACGAACGGTTAAACTTTTATTTAACTTCTACTTAAGTTACTTTAGCACTAACTTCACTTGAACATGCTTTGCACTTAGAAATTGTCTTATTTCCCTCCGCAATTAGATCATAAAATCCCCAAACAAGAGTTTTTTGGCTTTATTCTGGTGAGTTATTAGACAAAGTAAGAATTTTTTTAATTTTAGTGTTTTATCAACTTTCAACAAAGAATTATTCAGTAACTTGAATTTTTTTAATGTAAGCAAAGGCAATTTGCACCACCAGTAGGTGTTACTCTCAAGATTGCCAACTAACACTTGTGTATGACAATGGATGGTAAGGAGATGGGGGATGTTGTGTCACACTTCTATTGTTTATTGAACTTTGACATGTCAATGAAGATGCCTATGTGTTTATTAAAGGATTATCCAATAACCATAAAGTAGGTGTTATACACTTGCCAATTAACACAAGTTTGTGTCTGACAATGGATGGTCAGGAGACTGAGGGGTGATTGCACTTCCTTTGACCTAAAAGATCTTTGCACAAGTAAACAACCAAGTCATACTGTTTCATATAATGTATATATTGTACTGAGCACTTGGGCAAAGCTTACAGAATGTTCTTCACCGAATCCAATACATAAATTACATAAAACATAACAAACATTAATAACTTGAAACTTTTAGCATACTACATTTATTGATTTCAATTTGTTACTTATCATAAATGCCTATATGTCATGCTGTTTATATATACCGTAAAGTTTCCACGTACTTAAGAAAATTTGTCTGTAAGCGTTGAATGCCCAAAGCTGAATGACCATATATTTTCAAACAATAAACATGAGAACTCATCCATTAAACCATTGAAGAAAACAACTTTTGATTCGTACATTCAAAAGACCTTACACAATCAAAGGAAATTATTTTCCACCTAATTCGCTTTTTGCTTAACTGGTGGAAAACAATTTCTATTGCTTACTGAGAAATACCAATTAAGAAGTTGTGTTCATTTAAGGATTATCCAATATTAAACCATAAATGAAGTACCATTTAGACCCTTACATGGGCTATTAAAAGGGCCTAAAGGATTTTGAATAGTCGAGCTAAAAAACAAATGAGGTATGTACCTTATAAAATTCTGTCATATGTGTCGCGGGGACCACGCTAGACTTTTAAAATGCTCATTTGCAGGCCGAAATTTTATTTAATTTTTGTACTATATAATACAATTTATATCTGTAATCAAAACACAGTTTAACTTATCACTGACATGAGGTGGTACTTACATCAATATCAAAAGAACCCACATAAAAACGATTTTCGTTTACAATTTATTACGGACTGAATGCATGGTAATCATTAATTTTCAGTATCAAGTGTTGTTTAGACACTAATTTCGAAAAAGTCAATATCAAACAGCAATGTTAATTATAAGGAACCTAATTATAATTCTATCGTGAGCCGGTCGAGGAAAAAATAGTACCCGTATAGTCTCCTTGACTGGAGAGAGTCGAGGAGACAGTCCTTCCTGTATAGTCTCCTCAACCGGCAGCCGGTCGATGAGACTGAGAATCCTCGACCGGGCCTGGTCGAGGAGACACTACCTATAAAAATGGCAATTTCATAGTCATTATCTGGGAAACCTGACCTGTTTGATCTAGAAATCAATGGGAATATATGAATTACATTTTAACGTGCTTATTTGTGTTTATCAAATATTAAGATACCATTCTGAATGGAAGGCCTTGTGAGATTCGACGTAACAAATTGACAATACAACTGGCCTTGAGGGTCCAAAACAATCTGCATCTAACCGTACTCCAAATATTTAGAGGAACGCATGCTTCTTTAACCTTTAACATTTAATATTTTGACATTTTATATTTTTCATTTATTGGCAAGCGTTACCTCTAAACGCGATGCATCAAACACGTGTCGCATATTTAGTTTTAACAAAAAATTTACAGAAAGTCATAATCTCAGCTTTAAATGATTAGACACTGAAAATATATTACAAAATTCACCTTTAAGCATCAAATCATCGGTAAACATTAATTAAATCCGGTAAGAAATTATAGATAGTTTATTAAGCAAAAGACCATTATGGTCCATCAGCATATATACATAAAACAAATGAAATACATAAATTGACATGGTAATAATATATCGAAGCAGTATAAATATATCATGTCTTAGTAACTGCAAACATACATCACATTTTATATTCAAGTACTGACTACTGTGTATGCAGAACTTTCACTTGACATATTGCCGATTGACAGTTGCGTAAAAATTTCGTAGACGAAAATAATATTTTCAATAGTCCGGTTATGTCCTTAAAACAGTAAGAAAAATGATCAAACTATTGTAAGCTAACTTTCATTATCAAGAAAACATATATTTCTGTCTGATTTTATATGGAAGTATGATTTACATTATAAAAAACATCTATTTATTTGTAATTCGTCCAATTAGTACTGTATAACATTAGGCGGATGCATGATTTGCATAAGCCAATCAGAATCAAGCAATGTCTACAGGGCTGAGAGCCACATATACAACAAGAGCTGTCAGAGGAGACAGCATGCTCGACTATTCGAATCATTTGAAACAAATGCAATTTGAAGATTAAAACAGTAACAACTATGGCCATACATTCATGTGCAATCAGTAAAAATATTAACAAATATTAACAAGTGAATGGTAAGGGAAAAATTCATTTCAAATAACAGAAATAATTTCTTAATGTACCATAAATATTAAACTGAAAAGGGGAATAACTATGAAATATTTCTGAAGTTGTTAGTTATTTACTTTTAGTCAATTATCAAGCACTTCAGTAATGTTACAGAAAAGAACTGACCTAAAGGCATGGAAATGGTACACGACTCACCAGCTTGTCATGGTGAACATTTCTGGCAAGTTACTATATTCCTAATGTATTTAAAACCCTGACAAGAAAATTCTATTTTAGTAGCAGTGACCTTGGACCTACAGACATGGGCATGGTACGGGACACACCAACTTGTCATGATGACCATTTGTGTCAAGTTATTTTGAAATCACTCTATTCCTAACGAAGTTACAGCCCGGACAAGAGAATTCTTTTTTTAGTAACAGTGACCTTGACCTACAGGCATGGTCATGGTATGGGATACAACACCCTGTCATTGTGAACAATTGTGCCAAGTTATTTTGAAATCCGTCCATTTATAATGAAGTTACATCCCGGACAAGAAAATTCTGTTTTAAGTAACAGTGACCTGGACCTTCAGGCTTGGGTATTGTGTGGACACACTGCCTTGTCATAGTGAACGTTTGTGCAAAGTTATTTTGAAATCCCTCCATTCATAACAAAGTAACAGCACGGACAAGAGAATTCTATTTTTTGTAAGATTGACCTTGACCTTTGACCTACAGGCATGGGCATGGTACGCGACACACCACCCTGTCATAGTGAACATTTGTGTCAAGTTATTTCGAAATCCCTCCATTCAAAACAAAGTTACAGCCTGGACAAGAAAATTCTATTTTTAGTAACAGTCACCTTGACCTTGGATCTACAGCCATGGGTATTGTGCGGACACACAGCCTTGTCATTGTGAACATTTGTGTCAAGTTATATTGAAATCCCTCCATTCATAACAAAGTGACAGCCCAGACAAGAAAATTCTATTTTTTGTAACAGTGACCTTGACCTTCGACCTACAGGCATAGGTATTGTACGCGACACACCGCCTTGTCATGGTGAACATTTGTGCCAAGTTATTTTGAAATCCCTCCATTAATAATGAAGTTAAGGGCCAAGTGTATATTTTGCTTAACACAAAATGTAAGTGGAAAAGGGGCATAATTTGAAAAATATTGAAAGCAGGGTTATGGGTCTTGTTGGTTATGATGTAGATTTTGATGGTGAAAATATATTTCAAGTTTCAAGGCAATATCTCAAGTAGTTTTGAAGTTATGGGCAAAATGCATATTTTGCTTAACACAAAATATAAGAAAAAAGGGGCATAACTTGAAATATATTGACAGCAGAGTTATGGGTCTTGTTGGTAACAATGTAGAATTTGATGGTGAATATATATTCCAAATTTCAAGTTGATATCTCCAGTAGTTTATAAGTTATGGACCAAAGTGCATATTTTCCTTAACGCAAAATTTAAGTGAAAAAGGGGCATAACTTAAAAAATATTTGTAGCAGAGTTATGGGTCTTTTTGGTAATGATGTAGAATTTGATGGTGAATACATATTTCAAGTTTGAAGTTGATATTATAAGTAGTTTTTAAGTTATGGACCAAAGTGCATATTTTGTTTAACGGACGGAGCCGCCGACGCCGACGCCGACACCGGGGTGAGTAGGATAGCTCCCCTATTCTTCGAATAGTCGAGCTAAAAATACTATGGTGGAAATTAAAATAGATTATGGTAGATTATAACTGGAAAAGGTAAGTTATTTCCGTTTCTGAAGCAAGAAAAAGCGTAATATTAATGAAATATTGCAATATTTCTGCCTGTCATGTTGTAAATTGCAGATAACTTAGATAATTGTCATGACTGAAAATCGGTCGGAACATGTGACAGGAAAATTGCGTTCGGCGATATGACGTCGTAAAATCCACTGCGCATGCGTCAAGGAGCACACCTGAAATTTTTAGAGAGGGATAAATTTTATGATTTTAATTTTTTAAAGTGGTTTTAAATAGAAAATTTTAACTGAAACTGGTACGCACAGCTGCAGGAACATAGAGAGGATCAATTGCAATACTTGAAAAGCGCAGAATTTGCACGTTTTTAGAAAAAATTGGAATTTTATCGTGGACATTCCCGCCACGTGGACATTGCCATTGTATTCTTCGGCGCCATCTTGTTTTTTCATATGAAAATGCACTGGAGGATTTTTATTAGTGTTTTTATGTTTCTTTTAAACAAGTTTTTAAATAAGCAGGATGTTTTAAATGGAACAGATAGCAGTGTTGGATATTTTAATGGATTTTTAGTCAGAGAACTTAGTCAAAGGTCAGTCTTTTCATCCGACATTCAGCCGTGGATAAAACTATGGAACTTTCACATAAACAAACTATCGTATGTAAACAAATGTAGAATTACTAGCACCAATGTTTTACTGTTATTGGCTGGTGACATTGAACGTAATCCTGGCCCGAGAACAGGTTGTGGTACTTGCAGCAAGATTGTCAGACGGTCTGATAAGGCGATACAGTGCGAGGATTGTGATAACTGGAACCACATACGTTGTGTAAACATTAGCAATGACCAGTACAAATTATTGCAGAATTCTAGTGATTCATGGTACTGCCCTCAATGTGTCTCACCATGTGGTATCTGCTTGCAATCTGTCAAGAATACGGACCCAGCCATCGAATGTGACACTTGTAAATTATGGATACACAATCGTTGTGCAGTTGTTACACCGGAAGAGTATCTGATAGTGCAGGCGACAAATTGTGCTTGGTCATGTCCCAAATGTGACGCAGATAACTTATCATCGTCATTCTCGAGTCTATCAACAGACTTTGAAACTCGTAATCAATTTGAAGTCTTGTCAGACAATTATAAACCTACTAAAATTAATAAACCAACAGTAAATAAAAATAAAATTATTATTGTGTCAATGAACATAAATAGCATTAGGGGGAAAAAAATAGAGTTACAATCATTCCTAGCCACCATGGATCCAGATGTAGTTGCAATTCAGGAAACCAAATTAGACAGTAGTGTTATATCAAATGAAATTATACCAGAAGAAATGGGTTATGATATTTATAGAAACGACAGGAATCTAAACGGTGGGGGAACTATGCTCCTAGTAAAATCATATTTAGGTTCATCTCCAGTGAAATTTATTGAAAATGGCTCAGAATCAGTATGGGCTAAGTTGTCTCTAAAAGGCAAAGAACACTTCTTTGGTAGCTGGTATAGAGAACCAGATGCACCGGTTGACCATTTAAACTTACTCAAAGAACAGTTAGACAACATAAAGAAATCTGCTAAAGCACGTGTTACTCCATACATACATGTGATGGGCGATTTTAACTTCAGAAAGATTAATTGGGAAGTCAAATTGAACAAAGTAACATCTTCATGTCTATCGGATTGTGACGGACAAATTTTAATTGATATATTACATGATCATAGTGCGGAACAACTCGTAACCTTCCCCACGAGGGACGAAAACATTTTGGATTTATTAATAACAACTTTACCGGGTCAATTTGAAAATGTGTTCTCACCGGATAAACTCAGTGACCATGATATAATCATGGCCACATTGAAGTGTGAAATACCATACAAGAAACAACCAAGTCGGTCTTATTTTCAATATTCAAAAGGAGATTATGAATCTATGAGAAAAGAAACTTTGGACTTCGCAAATGAAAAATATTTTAACAGGCACCAAAATAGCAGAACTGTTGAAGAAAATTGGCAATTAATAAAACAATTCTTACTAAAAAGTATAAACACTGATGTTCCAAGTAAAATTAGTAAAAGTACAAAATCTCTATCTTGGATTACGCGTGAAATAACTAAATTGGTAAAACGCAGAAACAGAACTCATGCAAACTTTAAAAAAACCGGCAATGTAAGACTTAAGAAAAAGTGGCATATTCTAAGAAAACAGGTTAAATTGGAGGTCAATTCAGCCCATGAAAATTACGTTAATAACTTAATTGGTGAAATAAAACAAGACTCCAAGCCTTTTTGGAAGTATATAAATGGTCAAAAATCTGACAAACAAGGTATTCCACCTTTAAAGTCAAATAACGGTTCTATCGCTGAATCAGATTTATTGAAGGCAGAAGCCCTAAATGAGCAATTTACTAGTGTATTTACACACACTGAATATAATTCGGTTCCTTTTGAAAAACCTTCAGTGAATAAAATGGACAATATTACCATCTCTAGTAAAGGTGTTGAAAAGATTCTACATGGATTAAATACAACTAAAGCCATGGGTCCTGACAATCTACATCCTAAAGTCTTAAAGGAATTGGCTCCAAATTTGGTGTGTATCTTAGCGCATCTTTTTCAACAGTCAATTGATCTCGGTACTATCCCTGAAGATTGGAAAAATGCAAACATTTGTCCTCTGTTTAAAAAAAGTGATAGATCATTACCAAGTACATGTAACTATAGACCAGTATCTTTAACATGTATATGTTGTAAAATGCTTGAGCATATTATCTGTTCCAACTTAATGCAGCACTTTGAAAAATACTCTGTGCTGAATAGAAATCAACACGCGTTCAGGAAAAATCACAGTTGTGAAACACAACTAGTTACGGTTATAAATGACTGGGCCACATCAATTGATAAAACTAAACAAGTGGACATTTTCATACTGGATTTCGAAAAAGCTTTCGATACGGTTCCTCATGAGTTATTAAAGACTAAATTGCATAAATACGGTGTTCCAACAAATATTCTACACTGGATTGATTCGTTCTTAGTAAATCGTAAACAGTGTGTAGTAGTAAATGGATCCAAATCTAAATCATCAGTTGTTAAATCTGGAGTCCCACAAGGAACAGTTTTAGGACCTATTTTATTTCTTGTTCATATAAATGACATTTCTAAAAATATTTTGTCGATCATAAGACTCTTTGCCGATGATTGTGTCTGTTACAAAGAAATTAACAATTTGGAAGACTGCTTAATTTTACAATTTGACATTTACAAATTGGGCGATTGGGCCACATCATGGGGGATGCGTTTCCAACCAGTCAAATGCAATATGATGACTCTCTCAAGAAAAAAGAAAAATATTGTTTTTGATTATACCTTGAAAAATACCCGTCTGGAATTTTTAAAAACCATCAAATATCTTGGTGTGAACATAACAAATGACTTGAACTGGAGCACTCATGTAAATGAAATTTTTAATAAAGCCTACAGAACTCTAGGACTCTTAAAGAGAAATTTATCAAAGTGTCCACAAGAAATAAAACTACAAGCATACAAAGGATTAATTCGTCCAGTTTTGGAATATGCCAGCGCGGTTTGGGATCCGCATCAATTATATCTACAAGAGAACCTTGAAAAAGTCCAAAAGCGTTCAGCAAGATTTATTACTTCAAATTATCATGACCATGAACCAGGATCAATGACAAAAATTCTCAAGAGTTTAAAATTGCAACCTCTTAAGGATCGTAGAAAACCAGAGACCTATATATATAAATAGATTCGCATCTCTCTATTACTGATATAAGAAATCTCGTTTTTTAACGTGGATTCGACGAGAATCTCGTCACGCGATCGGTTGCCCTACATTTTACATAGAAACCGTTAAAAGTACGCGCATGCGCATACTGCGTAGGGCAAAAAATTCGATAACAAGGAAGCTATAACAAAGGAATATTGATTTTATCAGTGTGTTTGACAGATTTATCTTGTAATTTGTGATAACTTTTGAATTAAAAGTGACAATAAGACATGCCATCATCATGTTGTGCCCCAGGCTGTACAAGGCGATTAGTAAAAGGGACAAACGAAGTGAAAATGTTCAGACTGCCCATGTCCGATCCCGAAAGACTGAACAAATGGATCGTAAAAAATGGAAGGCTACCAGCTCTTGGAAATAAGAGTGTGCGTCCAGATGGACTCTGGCAGCCAAAAGATCACGACAGGGTGTGCAACATGCATTTTGTGACAGGTAATTACAAACCATTGGGAAAATATCGTTTTATTTTTACCCCACCCACTATCTACAACCAGTTGGGGCCGTCGTATTTCACTTGTGATGAAAGAAAATTGTTTCTGATCTGGATTTATACTGTCTATCTCTTAGCAAAACATAACCAAATTTAATGACAGAAAACATTGTTGATAACAAACTATGGATGTACCGAATCGGCGAATGATCTTGATGTTGATTTTAAACTTTAAAATTAAAGTATCTTGTCATTTCGTACCCATACATATTTGGTCATAGCGCAGCTATTCACAAGTCTATAACTTAATTTTTGTAACATTTATTTAGAGAAAATAAAAGTTTTGAAATAGCAACATGTTCCGACATATCTAGATTTACACAATGATAAACTATTAGCGTAATTACTCATTTTGATTTAATTTATCGTTGAATTGTTGTTCTTCGTATGCAGTTTTTTGCCCTACGCACAACGCGCATGCGCGAAATTGGCTTTCGTTGGTAACGAACCGATTTAACCCGAAAAGGTCTATATGATGTTACACTACCCACGCTTTATATATATATGGTTTGAAATAGAGAAAAGTGTGTACATCAACCATCCAGCATGCTTGTTTGTTTCCCCTAATGTTTTTTTGTATTTTAATCTATGGTTTATAATCTCTTTTCAGAGGCTTGATGAGAATGTACCTGAATTAGAGGAAGAGATTGAGGAAGAAATCTACACGGCAACCCCACTCATGTTGGAGCAGGAGAGCATGAATAAATGTATATATTTAAGGATTATTAAAATGTTCAAAGTGAAATGATTGTTTGTGTTTATTTAAAAAAAATGCTTTCAGAAAAGAAATCAGCTTTGTACTTAGCCATTTTATTGTTACTCAAATAAATGTTTTGTGAGCATGTGCTAGAATCTAGATGCACCAAGTTGGTCATTTACATATATATAAACCATTCTTTATGTCAAAGGGAGTCACTTTCTATTCGACCAATGTCAAAACATGACAGTGTATTTGGATTTCACACACTGACAGTTTATTAAGTTCCCCTACCTGTCAATTTGGCACTGGAGACTTGTCACATGCTATTGGGCCAGTCTTAACACTGTAAACATGACAGTGTATTTGATTTGGTGTTCACACCATGCCAGTGTATTAAGTTCCCATACCTGTCAGCGAGGATCTGGAGACTACTTGGCTGAGATAATGGTAAAGACCACCCTAAATCTCATTCAATATCTGTATCAATTCTAAATGTAACACAATAAAACACGAACCAAAGTTAAATGAGATGCCGATTTTCTCCAATCATTATAGCTTTATTCAGACATAAAAATTAATTAAAAAAAACAGCAAACAAATCACCCGGGAGGCAATAAACAACAACAACAACAACAACAAAGAAACGAGTATTTCTTCGTAAAATATTTAATTTCATATCGTTTATTTCGGCTATTACAAGCACTTTAAAAAATCTATGATGAAATAATAACTTCTTTTGATAATATAAGCATTAAAAATGTTTACTTTTATTTAAAATATTTTATTAATTACAAGTTTTCATGATCAATAAAATGAAAGTTTCTGATTTATGAATTAACAGCCATATTGATTACTATGACGCGTTTAGCGATCACCTGACTCGCCCAGATAACGCAGGCCGCGTGCACATGCGAGATAAAGCGAAGACGCTTATCTTTGTATAATATAGGTCTTTGAGAAAACAAAATAGGTTAATACTATTGTGTAAAGGATTGAATTCCAAGGCGAATTTACCACTGGAACAGTTAAGTCGACCACTTCGTACAACTAAAAATATGCATAGTGATCATTTCAACAGAATTCTTTCAAGGACCAATGTTCTAAAATATAGTTTCATTCCAAATACGGTATGTGATTAGGACTCTCTCCCACCGGACTTAATCCTGAAATACATGTCAGATACCAGTGACCCAGTTTCTACATTTATCACATTGGTAAGAGGGGGCAAACAATTTGAGTAATTCAGCAACTTGACGCAAGCGCGGTGAGTAAATGTTTGTTAAAATGTTTCACCGTATAATATCAAGATCAAGATCAAGATCAATTGCCATAAAATAAAAAATGATAAATAAGCATTTACGACTTCATATTAATAGGACTACATCTAACCGGTACGCGAAAACTGATGTCATTAAAAAAAATCTTCCTTACGGTGTCAGCCTTTCTTTGCTGCAGAACCTTGCATTATTCACTCTGACAAGAGATGATACTGCTCTTCTCTGAGAACATCTCTGGATGACTTGACGGGCAGCCAATGCAGGACGAAACATTTTATTCCTTGGCTGTGACCGTCAGAAATCCTTGTTGGTTTGTTGACCTTCAGTTTCGAATTTCTGTCAAGCAATGCAAACTTCAAAAATGCTAATAAGATTTTCCTGTAGTAAGAAGTAAAACTTTAGTTTTTTTTCACATAAAGTATTTTGAGCATAGCAAAATAAATAATTTAAAATGCGACTAGCTTTACCTGAAGTTCCATGGCAACGTAAGCAAATGGCGGCGCCCATGAATTAGAGACAAAATTTCGCAGGTTTTCTTCTAAAACTTTCTTCATAATGCCAGGCGGTATGCTTGCTTTATTTGTTTATTTTAGAATGTCTGATTTATTTTCTCGTTTTTATTTGATTTTTATGTCAACATTTTCCATTTTATTTGAAATTTTTGTCACCAGCCAGAAAGGATCCATATCAAGCAGCTGGATAATCAGAAGGAGAATGTATGCGTACTGCTATATCTTTTGGTTGTGTCATAGTTAATTTTCAGATAGGGATAAAGAAAATATGGGACACATCTAGTTTAGCGGTCCCCAACATTCCAACATTTTAGTAAAGAGCATTGCTTGTGGGAAAATTCATGTAAGTCGTGTGCCAAACAAATTTCAACAATAGTGAGTTTTAATGGGGGCTACTGCCCCCAAACCCCTGCTTCTCTCTGGGCTTTTTGTGTTTTGAATATTCGGGGTCCGCTAAACTAGATTCTACCTGAAAATATATCATTGGCATTCAGCAAAGATCATGGTATCCCAATCCTAGGGTAATCCATTCCATGCCGAAATGAGGCTGTGCAGTGTTTCCACCTGGAGAGCATAACCCAGGATTGGGATACCATGATGCTGAATACCGATATTTTTCTCACTTACTTTTACAAGTTTCAAAATTCTTCAAAAGTCAAATAAATTGCAACAATTGCAATAATATTCGAGAACTATTTCTTTTGCCTAAGTTCTTGTAGGATTAACGGTACTCCAAATATTTAGAGGAACGCAAAGCCATGCTTTTTCAATTTTAACATTTTACATTATGATATTTTATATTCAATGGCAAGTGTTACCTCTAAACACTTTGCATACAAAATGTGTCACATATTTAGTTTTAACAAAAACTTTGAAAAAGTTTACTGAAAGTCATAATCTCAGTTTTAAATGGTTAGACAACTGAAAATATATAACAAAATTCACCTTTAAGCATCAAATCATCGGTAAACATGAATTAAATCCGGTAAGAAATTATATCCAAAAACTGTGTATGCAGAACTTTCACTTGAAATATTCCCAATTGACAGTTGCGTAAAAATTTCGTAGACGAAAATAATATTTTAAGTAGTCAGGTAATTTCTTTTAAAAGTTTAAACAGTAAGAAAAACGATCAAACTATTGTTAGCTAACTTTAATTATCTAGAAAATATATATTTCTGTCCGATTTTATGGGGAAGTATGATTTATATTATAAAAACATCTATTTTTCTGTAATTCGTCCAATTGGTAACGTATAACATGAGGCGGTTGCATGATTTGCATGAGCTAATCAGAATTGAGCAATGTCTACACGGCTGAGCGCTGCATAAACAAAAATACTATGGTGGAAATTAAAATGGATTATCGCAGATTATAATTGGATAATGTAAGTAATTTTTGTGTCTGAAGCAAGAATAAGAGTAATACTAATGAAATATTGCTACATTTAGGTCGGTCATGTTGTAAAATTGCAGATAACTAAGGTAATTGTCTCGACTGAAAATCGGTCAGAACATACGACAGGAAAACTGCGTTTGGCGATATGATGTCGTAATTGCCATAAAATAAAATATGATAAATAAGCATTCACAACCTCATATTTATAGGACTAGATTAACAGTAAATCAGCCAGTTACACCAAGAATACACAGACCTGTCAGTTTAACACCCTTATTTACATGTACACCAATTTTTTGTTACAAATTTAAAAAAGGAACAAAATTGTTATTTGATGGCATGAAAAAATTGCAGCTGGTTTGTTCGTAGATAACATATAGATTTTTAAGGATATCATTTTTTTCAACACATTCCATAATTTAAAAAGATTAACTTGTAGTCTACATACCAGTTGGAATATTCTGATTAAGAAGCAGTTAATTTCCTATTAAACTTTCCATTCATTTTCTCCATAGAGGCTGATGTTAATGAAGATCGCAACAGCAGTATAAGAAAGAAACACTATAACAAATAAAGCATTTACTCATACGACAATAAACACTTCCAGCATTCAGATTTAGTAACCTCCTACTGTACTCATATCCTTTCCAAATGATTTTGGAACCAAGTCATGATATAACAAAATAAACAACTTGCTCTACTTGAAAAAAAGACCTTTGTTTAATTATGTCACATATTAAACTTAAATGATATAGTAAATATGTAACCCTGCTGTGGTTGAGTTAGTACCACACTTGAACTCTCTTGCAACAGAGCTAGCTTTAATGGCGACATGGTAGAGCGTTGGATTGGCATGCAAGGGGTCCCGTGTTCAATCCTTGGTTCAGACGTGGATTTTATCAGAACCCTTCTTATGTAATTAGCATCATTTGGTAATCAATAATGAAAGTGCTCAATCAGTATGTTGTGCAAAAATACAAAAGTATGCACACATGGAGTTAAGGATAAGGCATTGGAGGATAAGAAATTCTCACATGGCAAAAAAATTGACTATTCTGTCTACAGCATTTTTTTCCTTCTTTAACTACCTCCCCAAAAGGGTACCATTCCCAAAGCTGATGGGAGTCTTCCCAATTCAATCACTAGACCTTTCCCAATCCCCAAAACTACTGTTCCCAAAAACAAACAGTGCCGTTTCCCTATTGACAAAAGGGGTTTTTGCAAGAAATGTCGCACAGCGTAGACAACTACCCCCCTCCCCCCACCCCCACTTGTTTATAATTTCAAATGCAGACACAATTCACATTAATTGCAATCTTGATGAAACATTTCCTGCCAATGGAAATTATTTTTCCATAGACAGGCAGGCGTTGGATTGGCAGTAACTTAATTCTGATATAATAAAATTTACATCACTAAAGACTTTCCTGTTAAGGTACCAGACCTTATGATTCCTTGTGAAGCTGATTAAAACCCCTAGTGTGAATTTATATGAATTTCCCAATTTCAAGATTTTACGACGCGAACATTTCCCAATTGTAGGGGGAGGGGACCCTTTCCCCGTTTGGCAAAAAACGCTGGTCTAGTAAGTGAGAAACGAAGCATATAAATTGACATTCATAAGCAATTACTCAGTCAACTGGGCTCATACCAAATATGCCTCTTTCTCATCAATTTGTGATGTCATAAATACAAAGAATCACTAATTTGCACTACAGTCAGGGACTGAGGCATATTTTTATGTTAAAACAGAGAAATCAATGAAATTCTTTACACAGAATATACACAGTTCTGTTTTGTTTATTTCAAAGAAGTTGTGTTTCTTTTCCATGGTATTGTTTTTGATAAGTAGTTTTTCTAAATTTATTATTAATTGCTTTTGAATGTTTCTTCCAGAGAACTCAGAAGGTATTAATTGTTACTGTAATTTTAGTCTATACAGAATTGTCTGTTCAGTTTTCCTATGTACCAGAAAATATTTTCTTTCAAAGTCAAGAAATATGTTAGTCATCTATTTTTTTCTTGGTATTTTTAAGACAGTTAATTATCTTTTTTTCAAAACCCGATTCCAAGGGATAAAATTTGAATATTCTTGGTTAACTAAGTATTCAATGCCGGAAAAAATTAGTCCAGCTATATTTGGTGAGTCAGTCAGGAAAATGAAAAGTAGTTTTTAAAGGATGGCCAATATCATAATTTTCATTTTATGAAGAAGTTTTTTTTATATTTTCAAATAAAAATATCTGTTTCAGAATAATAATACAGAATGACAGTTAACATAAAATTAATGAAATGTCACATTGTAATCATTGAAATTTGAGAAAAGAGACACATTTTTCTAAAGTATGATATAATATTTAATTATGTGTTTATTAATGATAATTGTTTTGAATGATGGCATTGAGTTGAGGATGAACAGAAAAATATTTTCTGGTACACTTTTCCAAGAGTTCTTGTTTTCTTTACCCTGAGCTTTCTTTATGTGCCCAACAGATTTGTACATGTAGTGTTTGGTAACTTGATTAATAATGCAAGGGGTTTAAGTTTAAGTTTAAGATTTCAATGAATTTTCAGAGAAAACAAATCAACAAACATGAAAATACTACACTTGAATATGAATATGGTAGTTATTTTAAAATTAGTTTTGCATTCAAGATGGTTGCTTATTTGCACAATTATCATAATTATATTCAGTAATTGTTTAAATCATTTTCAAACTTTTAACCTATTTTATTGTCTTGTTGGATTTTGAGATTTCAAAATTCCTTTATCTTTGGAAAAGTTTTCTGATTAAATTTTGTAAACCAACTTTAAAATCATTGGTGCATTTTCCTTTAATGTTTTTTTATTCTGTAAAAAAACAACAAAAACAAATAAATTTATTATTTTAATGGGAAGCTTCTCATAAAGATACACATACTTTTGCTGTAATTTGTTTCTAAAACTTTAATTTCAATCATGTGATACTGTGAATTCACTTATTTCATGGAATGCTAATTTTGATGGATTTCATGAGGAGGTTGATCTGCCAGGTCCTCAGCTATTGGCTGTTGTCCGTTTTGTTGTAACTTGTCTGGAAATCAGCATCATATAACATATTCTTGTTGTTGTTGATTGATTATGATTGTGATTATACTGGGTGTTCTCATTAACACTAATAACATTAGTGGAAGATCAGTGGTCTAGGGGTAGAGCGTCAGACTCCAGAACGGGAGACTGCAGGTTTGAGTCCCACCAGGGATGAGGTTCGTCTGCAGTTTCCTCAATCCACATTCAGCGCCAGTACTGGTTGGAAACCCAGGAAGCAGTCATCGAGTGTGATTAATATAAGTTGGAATAACTTGTTTCACAATCGATGTAAAATAAATAAGTTTAAACTAACATTAATAACATTATAGAGCTTGCTTCTGTCATTTTTGTAATACAGCTTCAACCTGTTATCTTTGTATTGAAACTGCAGAGTGTGCCTGAGCTTGATTGCATAACATTGTAACATTACAGTATAAAAATAATGTTCATCATAGAGAGGGCTCAATGATTTGAAAGACGTTCATTTCCATAACCAACCATTTAATCACCATAATTACTATTGCTAATTACTATTACTAAGTACCATAATTACTATTGTAACATCACATTATGAGTAATAGTAATTTAATAATAAAGCATTTTAAATATAACATCATATTACGAGTAATAGTAATTCATTATTAGTATTAATTACCATAATTACTATTGTAACATCACATTATGAGTAATGGTAATTTCATAATAAAGCATTTTAATTATAACATCACATTACGAGTAATAGTAATTCATAATAAAGCATTTCATAGTATTAACTTGGTCTGTGTAGATTGGAATAATTCTCTTGCTAACATCAGACATTTTTGTCATATTCATCAAAGTTTTTAGAAAGAGTAGTAGTTGAACAGTAGTGTATATAGTTTTTGTTTCCCCAAATCCTGAAATGTTGGGTAGATATAGTGATTGACTTGTCAGTCCTTATTGCCAGCCATCTGTATGCCAGAAATCTGGTTTTTAGAACAAATCAAGGGATGATAATCAAACTTCTCACAAGTGATTACCTTAATAAGGCAGAATGTTGGATTTGAAAAACCATTGCCGTACCTGTTACTTCAAGGTCACACACAAAGCTTAAAGGTCAAAATAAAGGTCAAAAATCTATTTGCCAGAGTCTGGAATCCAGAGCTTAAGTTAGCTACTAATGAAGGTACATCCGCCAAACTGCACAAACAAAAAATGTTCCACTCAATAAGATGGAGTGTCATGTTAAAAAGCCATGACCCTACCTCAAAGGCCAAGGACACTTGTAAGGTTTAAGGTCAACATTTTTGAAAACTGGTTTTCAGAACCTTGCAAACTATTTGATCTAAGTTTAAAATGCTAGTCACCTAATTTAAATGTGGTGGGTGGTTGTCCTTTAGTGCATGGGCCTATGGTGCAGAATGGGTTTTACCCCCACCCACCCCAGAGCCTCCATAAGAAATTCATTTGCTTTGTTATTGTTGCATACTCATTGAGTGGAAAATATGTGGGTAAAGCAGCATACAACATACAAAATCTTATGATGAAAGACAATCTTAATATATAATTTCAGTGAAGAAAAACTGCTGTAGTAGGGGACTGTGCTTTTCATTAATCTTTCAAACACTCAGTGGTTCCCAATCACAATAAATTCCAGTTTGAAATAATGCCCTAGTCTTGGAAAAGAAATCAGAGACATTTGTCATCCTATGTTGACTTATTTCTTATTATTTTAATTGTTATTTGATTACATCAACATGATTTTCTGGGGTTTATGTGTGTGTTAACACATCCTCAAACATACACATTTGAAAAAATCCTTAAGACTTTACTCATTTGGTGTGTTGCCTGGCAATAGTGGCAAGCATAAACCCCAGAAAAGATTAATCTAATCCTAATGATTCAGCCAGATCCATTCATTTCAGAGAAGAAAGGTGGTAAGAAGTCAGAAGATGCTGTACCACAGATACTGACTGGAACCTTTGTATTTCCAAATGGTGATAAATATGGTTAGTATACACTGAAGGCATTTCAGCTAACTAAGTAGTTCAATAATTGTAATTTTTATGCCCCCGCCATGAAATGGCGACGGGCATTAAGAGTTGCTCCTGTCCTGTCCGTCCATCCGTCCGTCCGTCCGTCCGTCCGATATTCTCGTGAACGCAACTCCTCCTACACTACTGGTCGGAATTTAATGAAACTTGACCACAGTGCTTGGCCTGATATGTAGTTGTGCATGAAGGTGGGGTTTCGCTCTTACATGTTCCGTTCAGAAGTTATGGCCCTTTGATACTTCCATTTACATTAGTTTTAATAGGAGTATATCTTGTGCACGCAACTCCTCCTACACCTCTGCTGGGAATTTGATGAAACTTTACCACAATGCTTGGCCTGATATGTTGTTGTGCAAAAAGGTGGGGTTTTGCTCTTACATGTTCTGTTCAGAAGTTATGGCCCTTTGATACTTCCATTTACATTAGTTTTAATAGGAATATATCTTGTTTCTTATATTTTGTGCATTTTGCCCATAACTTAAAAACTACTTGAGATACTGCCTTGAAACTTGAAATATATTTTCACCATCAAAATCTACATCATAACCAACAAGACCCATAACCATGCTTCCAATATTTTCAAATTATGCCCCTTTTTCACTTACATTTTGTGTTAAGAAAAATATACACTTTGCCCTTAACTTTGTTTGGAATGGAGGGATTTCAAAATAACTTGGCACAAATGTTCACCATAACAAGGCGGTGTGTCGTGACTGTAGGTCCAAGGTCAAGGTCACTGTTACTAAAAATAGAATTTTCTTGCAAAATCTTGTCCGCTCTGTAACTTTGTTATTTCTTATTGGATTTTTAAATAACTTGGTATAATTGTTCACCATATCAAGACGGTATGTCACATACATGCCAAAGCCTTTAGGTCCAAGGTTACGGTCACTGTTACTAAAAATAGAATTTTCTTGCCCGGGCTGTTACTTTGTTATGAATGGAGGGATTTCAAAATAACTTGGCACAAATGTTCACCATAACAGGGCGATGTGTCACGTACCATGCCCATGCCTGTAGGTCAAAGGTCAAGGTCAGTGTTACTTAAAATAGAATTCTCTTGTCCGGGCTGTTACTTTGTTATTAATGGAGGGATTTCAAAATAACTTTGCACAAATGTTCACTATGACAAGGCAGTGTGTCCGCACAATACCCAAGCCTGAAGGTCCAAGGTCAACGTCACTGTTACTAAAAATAGAATTTTCTTGTCCAGGCTGTAACTTCATTATAAATGGAGGGATTTCAAAATAACTTGACACAAATGTTCACCATGACAGGGCGGTGTATCGCGTACCATGCCCATGCCTGTAGGTCAAGGTCACTGTTACTAAAAATAGAATTCTCTTGTCCGGGCTGTAACTTTGTTAGGAATAAGTTGATTTCAAAATAACTTGACACAAATGTTCATCATGACAAGATGGTGTGTCCCGTACCATGCCCATGCCTAGGTCCAAGGTCAAGGTCACTGTTACTAAAATAGAATTTTCTTGTCAGGGTTGTAACTACATTAGGAATATAGTAATTTCAAAATAACTTGGCAGAAATGTTCACCATGACAAGGTGGTGAGTTGTGTACCATGTCCATGCCTGTAGGTCCAAGGTCAAGGTCACTGTTACTAAAAATAGAATTTCCTTGTCCGAGCTATAACTTTGTTTTGAATGGAGGGTTTTCAAAATAACTTGGCACAAATGTTCACCATGACAAGGCGGTGTGTTGCGTACATTACCCATGCCTGTAAGTCCAAGGTCAAGGTCACAGTTACTAAAACTTGAATTTACTTGTTCGGGCTATAACTTCGTTATGAATGAAGGGATTTCAAAATAACTTGGCACAAATGTTCACTATGACATTGCATTGCATTACCACCAACTTCTTCACAGACATTTCTGTAATGAGAAGACAACAGTGCCACAAATACAAATAATTTACTTGATCATCAAGTTTATGCATATTCTTATAATTACTCGAACATCATTGTCTTTGAAATGCTATTATTCCCATCATTGCACTTTAGTATCTGGAAACGATGCATAGCGGGGGCATCCGTGTCCTATGGACACATTTCTAGTTTTAAACATATATTACCTGTTCAAAATACTTACTTTAATTACATGAATTACTAAAAGTGAAATGAAAGTTATTTGTCTGTTCTGTTAGACTGTTGATAAATTCAAATCAATCAGTCAATCAATCCATCAATCATTTTAACCAATATGTTGATCAATCAATTAATCAATCATCATTCAACTAGTCAGTCAATCAATCAATTCATCACTCAATCAATCAAGCAAGCAATAAAACTGTCCACCAGTTAACTAAGACATGACTTAAGCTAAGAGTCTTTCATTTCAGAAGGTGAATACATCCAGCAAGATGGGAGTATCATCCGGAGTGGTCACGGTGTTCACACCACCACTGACGGCAGTGTTTATGACGGTGAATGGTCCAATGATAAAATGAACGGCAGAGGGACACTGACACATCACTCAGGTGAGTTCTGTTGTAAGGCAAGCCAAACTGACTTTGACAGCAAGTTTAGGTTCGGAGTAGCATGCACAGTTTCTGATGGTCATCCAAAAAATATTTGGGATTTTTCTGAAGAAAAAATATGGCCAGTCGTTGTAAATTTATATGCTGTAAACACAATAGAATTTTGTAGTTACTTCTAATCCAGTAGATGATTAAGATTTTTGCTATCTTTCAAAATCATGTTCATGACTGGTTCATAAAAATGAAAAAGAGATGCTTTGAGTTAAAAAAAAACAAAAACAGCATAACCCAAGGGTTGTTGAGTATTCTTAATCTCAAAGCTAATCTCATGCTAAAGGAAAAAGGCTTAAATGAGTGTTTCTGACCTCTTTTTCAGAACAGACACTACAAAATTATCCAGTATGTTCCTTTCAAGTAATTAATCTTAACATTCGAATGAGCATTTCCAAGTTGAGTTAGTTTCCATTTATCTATAAACATGTTTTATCCCTTGTGTGAACTATGTAGATCCAGATAAGAAGGCACATCCATGCCATCTAATCAGGATCTGCACTGTTTGCTATTTGATTCATTAGGTTATTTACGTCCAAGGATCTTAACAGTATAGATCCTGTTCAGCTGGCACACAGCTGTGCTAGATCTTCAGTCTCTTATCATTGTGATAAATCTTGTATTTAACGAGTAAAGGGTTAATTCATTTCTGTTTTCACTCATTTTTCCATGTCATAATGAGACTTGGGGGTTTAAAATTCCATTGATTTTCTTCCCTTAAAATTGATTTTAAAATATTAAAATTTCTCTTTTGTTATAATTGATTTAGATGGTATTTTGATAAGGCATATAGATACAACTTGTTAGTCTTTAAAAACACTTAACATTTACACAATTTTTATGCCCCCATGAAGTGGTATGCATATAGAGTTACACTCATCAGTCCGTACGTACATGTCCTCCAAATCTAGTGGCATCAATTCCTCCTATACTATCAGGCAGATTTCTTTCAAACTTGCACAGATGATCAAGCATGATGTGTAGATGATCTTAAGGAAAGGATTTTTTTCCTGCGACCATTTTTACCAGAGTTATGGACCTTTGTTTTTACAAATATTGTTGCAGCAGTGGGGGCATCAGTGTCTGAGGACACATTCTAATTATTTTATAGTTAACATTCCAATTTGGGAGAAGCAAGAATTATTTTCCTAACTTCTCATAAAATATTTGGTTGACCATCCATGGATATGCATTTTGTCATCCAGGCAACCACTGTAGATCCAGATCAGCTGGTACATCTATACTATTTGATATGGAGAAACACTGTTTACTTCTCTAAAAGTAACAGTATAGATTATGATTAGAAGGCACATGATATGTTGGCAAATATTAAGGATCTACAATGGTCTCCCATTGAATATCACCCATACCCCATGAAGTAAAGGGTTAATTACCCACCTGATGTAAACATTTGTTATTCGTAGTATTGTGTGGCTGCTTAGGTGAGCTCTACAACCCTCTAGTTCTCTATACATTTATAACCTTTCAATTTTAATTTTAAATCATGACTGTCTTGATCAAAATAAAATTTTTAGGGAACCACAACTTTGTTATTGTAGTCGGTTGACTTTTACAGGTGCTTTCTACACAGGAGAATTTGTTAATAACCAATTCCAAGGGAAAGGTGTGTACACATGGCCAAATGGTTCCTCATATGAAGGAGACTTTGTAGAAAACAGGTACTTTCAATTTTATAGCCCTATTACAGTATTTATAAGTAAGTGAATCAGAATGCAATCATGCATTTAAATTTGTTTTTCTTTTCTTTTTTTAAATTTTTATGTTTGATCATTTTTTGCATAAGAGCCTAGAAAAAAGTAGGAAAACATTACATGCTTCATACAGTAATCTTTTTTTGCAATGCACATTGCTGTGGAAACCATGATATGATTAACAGTACCCACTGTTTATACCTCATTTTGAACAAATTAAATTTTAAATGGTAGAAATTAATAGATGGTGAACAGAAGTCACAATGATGATTTATATAATGATGATGGTACAAATCTGAAAGAATTTTCAAATCCAAATAATAGTTGTAAAAGATGGATGAGATAGATAAACATTAACACTTGTAAAAGGAATTCATACTTTAACTCTTTTTCTACATTATTATATACGATTATTTGTGAGTATTTGTGTGCAACCACCTAGTTGTCCGATCAGAATCTAAACTGATCGCTTTCTGGTCAGAATGACCTAATAATCTTAATAAATCAAAAGCAAACACTGCAGATCCTGAGCAGACAGCACAGGTTTTCTTACATTATGTATTGAATATGATTGCTGCTTGTAATTGATAGCATTTGAATAGAAATTGTGTATATAGATCTATGATTTGAACACATTGTGAAAGTGTTCTTTTACAACATTTAGCAACTACTAAAAAAGCTAAACATTCTATATACTGGTTATGTTAATATATCTAAGAGTTTACTTACCTTCTAAAATAAATTGCCTTATCAAACTTTGTGTATATTTTAATATTGCTAAAAATCTTTCTATTACAGGTTAGAGGGGAAGGGTAATTTCAAGGACACGGAGCAACAAGTTTGGAGTGGACAATTCAGATACCGAGCAGCTCCCGGTTTACAGTTCCAACTTAGACTGGACTAAATTCTGTGATATAATCTAAATATGAAAAATTATTAAATGTATTTGTAAAGGAGTTTTATGCGTTCTAAACCCTTTACACCATAGATACACGTTTATTGCATGTGTGAACAGTGTAGATCCACATCAGCTGACACATCAGATCAGGATCTACACTGTTTGCTTCTTGTTATGATATAACCTATTGACTAAAAGTAAACAGTTTAGATTCTGTTTGGATGGCAAGAATGTAATGGCTGATCTGGATCTTTAATGTCCCCCCATGTGATTAAAAGCCTATGAATGGAGTAAAGGGTTAAAAATCACTAAAAAGTGAATGCTGAGTCTGTGATGTAGTTGTCTTCATTCTTTATAAAGATTGCTAGGGGAGCTGTGAGAAAATGGACCTTCTGGCCTTTAACCTTAGACAAATGAGCAGATGACTTTCAACGAAGATTATTTCAGTGAAACATCAGTTGTTATTTAACAAAATGAATAACAAAACTGATATAATTATCATGAGTCCGTCTGATCCGGATCAACACTTGTTACTCATGTGATAAAAGGGTATCCATGAAGGAAAGGGTTAACCATGTTCAAAGGCAGTTTTGTAAGAATTTTTAGTTATCATGTGACAATTACAAATATCATGTGACATTTGCAAAACCTAGATTTTTTCATGATTTTCCCAATTGGCACATGTGTTTCTTTAATTTTTTATCTGTTCTAGTGATTTATTTAGACATTTACATGTATTTGTTGCATGATCATGAAAAAACTGACTTGTTTAGGTAAAAATTGAAAAAAATGTCTAAATTTTGATAAAATAATCTGTAATGGTAGCAGTCAGGGAAAGTGACTGCTGCAGTTTGTTGAGAATCACATAGCTCAAACAATCTGTATCTTTTTCCTTGTAAAAGAGTTACCCCCTTTTGATAAATTCTGTTGTCTGTTCTATTGTAATATTATTATTTAATTGACAATGTAATAAGAAATTGTTAAATAAATACAAAAAGCATTTGTTATGGCTGTGTTTGACTCTGAACAAGTGAACATGACTAGAAATATTGTTAAAAACACATTTCAATTCTCTGTATCAATATGAAAATTTATCCAACTTTTTTTCAAAACCTACAGATTTCAGTTTCACAGATTGTCACTTCAGCAACAAAAAGTCACTTTAACATTAAAATGTTATTGCTTTCTGTGCCCTTTTAATATCATTCAAGTTACCCTCCAGTTATAGAATAGAAAAGCTTGATGTGCTTTCATGGAATATCAATGATCATTTCAACTAGACTAACCAAATAACAAGGTTTGTTAATTTATTGTCGCCCCTCTCAAAAAAAGGTGATACTAAGTATCGCACCATCTATCGGTCTATCTGTCAAGAAAACTTAAAATTGGCTTTAGCTTTACTGTTATACTAGTATTGTAACTGATGATGGAATTTCTTAACTCTGAGCCAATAAGAGAGATAGAACATACATTTATATTTAAAAAATAAGACCACACACATAGTTTACAGAAAAAAGAGATCTCAAACTTCCGTTGCGCCATGCCCACCAACAGTTACAAAATGTAATCACAAGAAAAACATTGTTTAAGTTGACCAATCTTACATTACACTAATGCATGCAATTACAAAACAAGCAATAGGCAGTGGGTTGGTACTCTATGAACATTTTGAGACCAGATCACACAGAGTTACATGACAAGATCAGATCTCTTGATGTTCAAATCATTATTAGAGAATCAAGGAATGGTTAGATATATTCACATGTAATTTCATGCAAATAATGATTTATTAGAAACTCTAAATTTTATATATTTAGATTTCAATAGCACATGACTATATACATCAATTTTACTTCATGACATAAAATGTTCTTGGAATGTCATTGGTATAGCTTATACGAAACAATGACCAAAACAAATACATGTATATAGTCCACCATTAAACCGTTATCAAAGCTTGAAATCAGTCTTTTACACCAGCAATACATGACTTTGATACCAAACTGGCATTTCTGACGTCATTTGTCGGAATCACAGGGACGAACCATACTAAGCTTATGCTTGTTGGAGATACTTGTTTCCATAGACCTCTTCAAGATCTTTAAGTATTTGTTGTTTCTCTTCGTCTGTTGAGAAGCATGACTGCGCAGCGTTAAATATCTGAAAGGGTAGAATGATGCTACAATATAACATGACTGCAACACATGCATATACATATAACTCTCGGGGATCTGTGTTCGGTAGTTAAAAAGCTGATATGTATAGCGAGGCTGAACCTAAACAAAATTCCATAAAAAGTTCACTATGGAAACGGATTGTATAATAGAAGTTATTTAAAAAATTAGAGTGTCATTTACCTACATGAAATGTCACTATTTGAGGAGGAAGCGCTTACGCTTTTGCCCACTAAGGTGATAACTTAGATCAAAACAGTTCAGACAAACCAAAGGATTTGATAACGGGGCGGTGATGGGGGAGGTAGAGCAAGTTTTGTAATCGATTACAATGTCTGTGAATACCTTGTCTCACTTCAAACTCTCTGTCCAACATAGAATGTGCTCTGAATTCGATCCATCTGACCTATGCCCAAGATCATAAAACTTAATCTGGAGATCAGTCTCAAATCTCAAGCATCTGATTGGCTGAAATGGCGACCAGTCGCCATTTCAGCCAATCAGATCCTTGAGATTTGAGACTGATCTCAAAACTTAGTTTTATGATCTTGGGCCGTAGAGTATCTTTTTGGCTGTCTTAACCCTTCCTTATAGCCTAAATAATCGAACTATCGATGCAATCTAGGGACATGAAAATGGTCTCCAGTCTCAAATTCACTACCTTCAGTGATGTCACTCTGAACATGCGTGATACAAGGCTTAGTCTTCTCCTATGCCCAAGATCATTAAACTAAATCTGGAGACCAGTCTCAAATCTCAAGCATCTGATAGCTTTCTCTGATGATAGAAGAACTAGTCTAGTGACTGATCACTTTTTCAGCTAATCAGATGCTTGAGATTTAAGACTGATCGTCAATATTAGTTGTATGATCTTGGGCCCTGTAACGCTAATTAACTTCGCTATAACTTACTGATTTGATCACATGTTTTTCAGTCAGCCCACTCTCTATAGCGGCAAGATAGTCGTCTAGCAGACAGCTGTCAAAGACCAAGGGGTCGTCCGAGTTCAGCGAAAAGTTGGCTCCGTCGTGGGCAAATCTCAAATAAGAAAAACAGTATTTTCTAAATTGTGTGCAATATTCAATGTTGTCCGCAAATATCTTTATGCAATTGCATGCTCCCATAAATTAAATTCCACCCAGACGCTCCAGAGTTCAAGCTTTGTTGAAGCTTTGATACACTTTACTAAGAGGAAAACACAAGAAACACGGTGAAATACCCTCAACGAATTGGAAGAAAGTGTTATTTTGGTGTTGTTTTTTTATTTTTTTTTTTTCATAGCTTTAAAATACCATTAAGATTTTCTGCAATGATAGCTAGAACTCAGATTATGACAAAATTTTAATATACCATTTCAAATCAGTAAACGAATAAAAATTATAAAATGCATTCACCAGCTTACCTTACGACCGGATGTTGGTGTATGTCCTCGGGTACCGCACCGGTGCAGATGCTAGAGATGGGACAAGTTTCAAGATGCACGTGTTTGTCTCGGATCTCCTTGTAGATGACAGGGTCCTCCAACACACGATACCCGTGCCCAATACGCTCAGCATGCAGGTCATCGAGAGCCTACAGCAGAAGGAAAGGATTATATAAAATACTACATACACTCTTAATCTATAAGAAGACATCAGTGGTGGTAAATATTTTACTCCACAGACATTTATTTCATATTCTATGAACAGTTAGCAAGGTCTAAAATGTATTACTTTGAAATTGTCGGGTGTACAATTTCATCATAAATCACCGTTGCTTTAACGATTTCCTAACTCTTTTTAATTTACATTTGCAGTTTTGATGTAGATTTTAATGCAAGCTAACATTATCAAAATGCGTTCTTAAACAAATTGAAAATACCTGGTCTACACAAAGCACGACACAAGACAGAGATCACTTCCCATATTCTATACCAAAAACTAATAATAAAGCATATTATGTGTATCAAATTATATCTCATTGTTAGCTCTTAGTGAATCACAAATTGCTAACTCAATCGAACACATAATGTGCTCTGTTAACTCGGTCAAACATAGAATTTGCTCTGTTAACTCAGTCAAACATAGAATTTGCTCTGTTACTCAGCAAAACATAGAACGTGCTCTGTTAACTCAGTCCAACATAGAATGTGCTCTGTTAACTCAGTCCAACATAAAATGTGCTCTGTTAACTCAGTCCAACATAGAATGTGCTCTGTTAACTTAGTTCAACATAAAATGTGCTCTGTTAACTCAGTCCAACATAGAATGTGCTCTGTTAATTCAGTCCAACATAGAATGTGCTCTGTTAACTCTGTCCAACGTAGAATGTGCTCTGTTGACTCAGTCCAACATTGAACCTTCTCTGTTAACTCAGTCCAACATAGAATGAGCTCTGTTAACTCAGTCCAACACAGAATGTGCTCGATTAACTTAGTCCAACATAGAATGAGCTCTGTTAAATCAGTCCAACATAGAATGAGCTCTGTTAACTCAGTCCAACATAGATTGTGCTCTGTTAACTCAGTCCAACATTGAACGTTCTCTGTTAACTCAGTCCAACATAGAATGTGCTCTGTTAACTCAGTCCAACATAGAATGTGCTCTGTTAAATCAGTCCAACATAGAATGTGCTCTGTTTACTCTGTCCAACATAGAATGTGCTATGTTAACTCTGTCCAACATAGAATGTGTTCTGTTAACTCAGTCCAACATAAAATGTGCTTTGTCAACTCAGTCCAACATGAAATGTGCTTTGTCAACTCAGTCCAACATTAAATGTACTTTGTTAGTCCAGTACTTTGTCAACTCAGTCCAACATAAAATGTGCTTTGTCAACTCAGTCCAACATAAAATGTGCTTTGTCAACTCATTCCAACATGAAATGTGCTTTGTCAACTCAGTCCAACATAAAATGTGCTTTGTCAACTCACTCCAACATAAAATGTACTTTGTCAACTCAGTCCAACATAAAATGTGCTTTGTCAGCTCAGTCCAACACAGACTGTGCTCTGTCAAATCAGTCTAAGATTGACTGTGTTCTGTAAACTCAGTCCAACTCAGACTGTGCTCTGCCAAATGAGTCAAACCCACACTGTGCTCTGTCAAACACATACAGGTCAGAGTTACACACTGATAGCTCTCTGTCAAACACAGATTGCTCTGTTGGAAGCAAGGACTGCTCTCAGTCAAACACAGATTTCTCTCTGTCAAACTTAGACTGCTCTCTATCAAACATAGTCTGCTCTCAGTCAAACATAGATTGCTCTCGGTCATACACAGACTGCTCTCAGTCAAACACAGACTGCTCTCTCTATCTAACACAGACTGGTCTCAGACAAACACAGACTGCTCTCAGTCAAACACAGACTGCTCTCTCTATCTGCCACAGACTGCTCTTAGTCAAACACAGACTGCTCTCTCTATCTTACACAGACTGCTCTCAGACAAACACAGACTGATCTCAGTTATACATAAAAATTGAAAGGTTATATTAAATACCTCTTTTACTCTGGCAGCAGACCCGGCTTCTCCGGCGTGCACCGTTATATGTAGACCCAACTGCCTTGCTCTCTGATA
Organism: Corbicula japonica; assembly: GCA_038501625.1. Classification (NCBI taxonomy): domain Eukaryota; kingdom Metazoa; phylum Mollusca; class Bivalvia; order Venerida; family Cyrenidae; genus Corbicula; species Corbicula japonica. Next base: position 43,983 of record JAZAYU010000269.1, on the reverse strand, counting down.
AAGGTTAAGAAGATATTAAATAATGAAGTATGTCGGCGATGTATCAAATAGCGAAAGTAAACTGTAACAAACTAGCTTACGGCTTTGGGACTGGGTTCATCATGCATGATATGTGCGTCCCTCAGGTGTTCTTCCAACAGGTTTGTTCTACTCTTGCATTTTTCAATGAAGTACCCAGTTCACGTTTATTTAGTTATTCATGGACGGCTTGTCCTTTATCATGAGCTTATGGCCTATGCAACCAAATTGGGCTTATGGCCCATGCAACCAGTGTGGACCCAGATCAGCCTGGGCATTCACGCAGTCTTAACAGTATCTACATTGTTTGCCATTTTCTTTATACATTCAAAAACAGTTCAGATTCTTTTTAATCCGGGTCTACACCTAACATAAGCCAATGAGCCAATTTTTGTCGTGGCACGTCACAAATATGATCGTAAATAAGATAATTACGCGCATTAAACTCGTATACGCCTAAATGTGGCCATCATAAGTCTGAAGTTTCTTTTTCCTATATTTTACAGCTAAATCAATTTTAAATACTTGTAATTATCTTACATCAAATGCGTTCTTGTGTTGTGGTACGACATGTTCCGTATCTTGCGGCTGATTGCTGCCTCCCGCTATATCGATGCCGACGACACCAACGTTTCTGTATTCATACGCCAGGTCAACCACTTCTTCGGACCAGTCTATGGGTTATAAAATAAATTAAATTTTCTTCGCAACATCGCAACATACAACAAATAACAATATCTGTTCTAAAGATGATAAAACTGAGATATGATACCAGTCTCAAATCTCAAGGATCTGATTGGCTGAAATGGCGACCAGACTTCTTTAATTCGATTGGCGTTATTTCGTTTTTTCTTCGCCTGGTGTTATTTCGCCTGGCGTTTATTCGCTTGGCGTCCTTTATTCGTCTTTTTGCTTGGCGTTATTTTCGCGGCGAAATAACTAAATCACGTAATGGCATGATTCAGCCACCAAACATCTGTTTATATGTGTAACACATGTGATCTACAAACTTAATCATTTTCTTCAAATGTTAAATACTTATTTGAACTACTTATGTACTGTATCAACAAAATATTGTTGATTAAAATTTAGACAAACTATCAAACAGTACTTTTATAAATTATTTCTCAATGTTAATAAGTCTTCGTTTTAGCGAATTGGCATAAATCGAGTGAGTATTTGGAAAATGTCATGCTAAGAAACCATTATCAAGTTTTGAAGTTTGACACACAAAGTTATGTAGATGACATTGTTGGATTTATTAAAATCCGTAAGATATGTATATTATTAATAACAGAACCATTTTGAGCATCTGAAATATATTTTAAATTTTATTATTTTATTATAATATTCAATATAATAATGAAGAAATAAATGTAAAGAAATGTATAGATAACTCAAATGCCACATAAAAACGGCGGAAAAGCCTAGCCAAGCATGCAAGAGACAAATACAGTGCATGCCATCAGTATACCAAATATGAAAGAATAATTCAAGTATGCATATATACAGCCATTCCCAATGATTGACATTCTGCATGACTTTAAATAAGCATATTCACCCCGGTTATACGAATAATAAAAACACGGACGGCTATTTGTGACGACAGACTTGTATACATGTACGTTAAGACAGGTATGTTGAATTTATCCAGATATCTTTATTTTGTTACGCTTTTCCGCCAAAATTTCGTTAAAAGTAAATAACAATACATTATACCAGACACTGTTATTTAAGTTGAATAGTGGTCGACGTGTGGTTACAGTCAAGAACTTGTAATTGTTTCGTTTCTTATATCATAACGAAACCACAATAAGCAAAGTCCGGACATGTTGGGCTTGTTACCTTATACATTTAACTGATCTTAAATTTGGTCAATGAAATGACAAGTTTAATAAAAGCAACAAATTGTAATTTTTTTTTGACATTACTGGATATTTTTCAATTTCTTAGGGTCATACCTTCACTAAAAGATGTTGGTTGGTCCTAAAACTCTATACCTGTTTAGATGAAAGATATTTTCACTTGTATCAAACGAAAAAATCTACTGGAAAACCTAACAAAAAAGTTACCGAGGTAATTCAAGCTTACCTGTCCTGACGTTCATGTATATACTTCTGTCGTCACAACAAGCCGTCTGTAATATTAGTATTCGAATAACCAGCGTGATATAACCGTCAAAGGAGGTACTTGAAACTGATAACTACACTGAAATGAAGTTCGGGGAGACTTTTACAGCCGCCATACAGGTCAAAACACCTGCTGTCACAGAAGTGATGTATTTAAAGGAATTCATTTAGGAGTATCAGATGACCAATGGCGACAGAATTACCTGGCCTGTGTCTCATGCAACACAGAATGGTTTTCACCTTCACTTTGAAGTCAGCCGAACCTCGTTTTACGGCATCGTTAACAATTTGAACTACTTCTCTTGGCGTAAGATCACCATGTTGCAACGCGTACTCCGGTTTTTCTTCGTTGTTAGCCAACAGATGCGGAGAATAGCGTGCTTCCACGTACCGGATGTTGTTGCGTGAACAGTCCTCGCAAAATTCATATGCTAGTCTTGAAATGGCATCACGGTCGCCACTAAATAAATTAAAATAAAGTAACAGAATATCGAAGAAACCCAAGGTTGTTTTTTTATCACAGCAAGATATTTTTCCTAAGTAATATATATCGCATGAATATTACAGAGAACAATGGGGTTATTATACTGATATGTAATTTTCTACAAACAATATTTACAGACTAAACTATTTTTATTATAATGTTAAAGTAAAAAAGACTTCAATCCAAAGTGAAACTTACGCTACAATATGCATAAATATCTCAAACGATTGTAGAACTTTGTACAGCGATTTGGCATGGTACACGCAAATTTCTTTTCGAAATTCTTCCAGCGTAGATGCTTTTAAATCGAAGTTCTTTGCTCTGAAATATAATGCACTTTTCATAATTTTAAGTGAGGACCCTAACATTAACAGTCCTCATCCAGGTATTTGTTTAATGATTAGGTGAACAGGCAAACGTTAAACCAAAGCAATAACTTTTTCTCAAATTTGCAGCTGTAGTTTTCAGCGTACACTACATGACAGCTGCTCTCAGACTGGTTAAAAAGAGTTATGGTAACCCGTACATTAAGGACTAAATAGCAAAATTAGCTAATTGACCTATATGCTGAAGGAAAAAGTATAACTCCTCCAAAAGCAAAGTAAAGAAATTGTGTGTTTCTGCACTCAAAACATTGGGTATAAGAAAGAACTCTGAAACAATTCATGTAAATGGGTTTTCAGCTGATCTTTAGATGGTTGCATACAATAAGAAATGAAAAAAAAAGAACAATTCAAATTTGTGATATGTTCACATAAGAGCAGTAGATTTGTTATATTCACGCAACAGCAGTAGATTTGTAATATTTTCACGTAAGAGTCAGAGCAGCAAATTTGTTATATTTTACGTACGAATAAGCGTAATTGTGGTATATTTTTTTATTTTTTCGAGGAACAGCAGCAGCTTTTTTATATTTTCAAGTAAGAGCAGCAGATTTGTGATATTTTCACGTAAGAGTAAAGGCAGAAGATTTGTGATCTCTTACTTAAGAGTAAAAGAAGTAGATTTGTAATTTTAGGTAAAAGTAAGAGCAGCAAATGTGTGATGATGGCAAGTATGAGTAAAAGCAGATTATTTGTCATAATATTTTTTTTCACGTAAGAGCAGCAGATTGTGCTATATTCAAGTTAGAGTAAGAGCAGTAGAATTTTCATAGTTTCACGTGAGAGTAAGAGCAGCAGATATTTCATATTTTCACGTAAGAGTAAGAGCAGCAGAATTTTCATATTTTAACGTAAGAGTAAGAGCAGCAGATTTGTGACAATTTCATGCAATAATAAGAGTAGTAGATTTGTAATGTTTTCACGTAATAATAAGAGAAGTAGATTTGTAATATTTTCACGTGAGAACAAGAGTAGCAGATTTATATATAATATTTTATATATTTAAGGTTTTGTTGTAGATGAAAACCAATATTAAGTAAGTAAAAAACAGCCCAAAACAATTTTCTTCCAAAATTCACGTTTTACCCCAACGATCGAGATCCCTACCATCATAAAAATAAACGTTGGTAACTCAAACACATAAGGAATCATTAAAACATTCAGTCGTTTTCGAATTGATAACATTGTACAGATACCAAAAAACTATATAGCATATTGAAGTCATGAAATAAATTAATATATCGAGCAGTTTTATATTTCATTATCTTGATAAGCTGCATTCACCAAATTATTTCCCTTCATGATTCAACCCATCCCTCACCTAACTAACCTTGTTGTACAGAATACTTACCTTGCTATGTCGAGTAGGCTCGAAATCCGAAAAGCGCCATCTAGGTGCACATGCAACTCAATCTACAAGATACATAAATAAAACTGTTTTTTACCTCTGTTTTATATTTAATTAAAATAGAGCTTGTTAGAAATGTTTAAGAAAAAATTGAAAACGTTAAATAAACAACAATGAACAATAATCTGGAATGCAACCTTCATCATATTCAAATATGATAAAAGTAAAATTTTATTTTCTATGAAGTCTAAATATATTTACCACATTCGAAAGGTATTTATAAAAGATCTATCATAATTAAAATATTAAATAAATGTTTCTGCTACTAGCTACTAGCTGTTTCAAACCCTCAAAATAACGAATACAATCAAATATGTCTTAATCAGCCACCAAAGGGAGTGACAAAAAGTGGATGCTATACACAGGTGGCAGTTAAAGACAGGTGAAAATGAGAAAAAAATCAGTTTAATACATATTATAACTGGCTGTTTAACACCGGTGGCAACTATTCGTAGGTGGATGCTAAGGCAGGTTTAACTGTAATTATATCAAACCTTAATCAAAATAAATTCCTGTTTTTGTGCGTTTTTGATATTATTTCGTTTCTTCGCTTACTGAATATAAGTTTTCTTTAAAAAATACATTAAATAGGCTCTTCTACAGGTTTCTTAAACGTGAAGTTGAAGTCCGAGTCTGACCCTTGAGACAAGTCCTGCTGCTAAATTTTCCTATACAGGTAAAGTGCTATGAAACGCTGTAAAAACCCCTTTCACACTATACCGCTTGTCCAAAGTTTCCGATGTAGGAAGCAGTAGAAGCCGCGAATCTCCGTACAGTCGTTTTAAGAGTGCAATAAAATATAAGCGCAGAGGCGAAATGACGTCTTAGAGATAGTCATACAATGTCCGTGCAACCGCCTAACACAACCATAGCGTTCGCACTGCGACCTTTGTTCGTGACCGCGGAGCTCCTGTAGCGTTGAAGGAGACCTTACTAAATTGCTACAGCTATCGTATGGCTACCCCTGAGTGCGCTCTTTTCAGAACGCCGAGCGACGGCGTTTGTTAACCCCCGGTTATTATTTTATATAAAATAATGACCCCTTTCTATAAAATACTGACTCCCCTTATAAAATAATGACCCCCCGATTTTATCTGTAAAATATTGACCCCCACCTAGCCTATTACTAACAAACTCTATATCGATTCAAGTCACTGTCGTGTTTCTATGGCTTTTATATTTGTTGTTGTTGTTGTTGTTTCTACTGGAGCCGCTGCATGCTGCTGCTGCTGCGTCTACATCTATTGAATGAAATTTAAAATTGCTTTCGTTTAAATTATCATCATTGTATTACAATATACATAAGTCGCTTTAACGTAGCTGTATATGCTTCAACTTTTTCTACTTCATCTGACGTTAGATAGCCTTTGTTCATACCGCGAAGGCATTGCTTAAAACGAATGTGTTAAAAATGCAAGGCTTTGAAGTCAAAGATGTCACTGAGCGGTGTCTATTACACCATAGGTGACGATCGCGTCAAAATTTAATATCTGAAGAATCCACGAAGATTTGAACTCGTGACCTAGTTTACCACAAAACCAAGTTTCAAACGTGACCTAGATATCATTAAAATATTGTGTTTGACCAAGTGAAGTTTGATGAGAATCAGGCAAATTGCATATTAGAGTGATTCTTGTTTTTGACCCAACCCAGACTTGACCTAGATTTTATTCTGGTTTACATTGTTAGGTTTGGTGATTATGAGCCATAATTGTGGCCTGTAGCAAAAGTGATTTGTCAGTCTTCTCTGACGTCAGGCGACTCATTATGGTCAAAAAGTAATTAAAAGATAGGCGTTATACGATTAAAATTGCCATAATTCCTCGCTGTGCATACATGTATACAATGAACCTCCGGTTAATTCTGTAAGTTCCAGAATTTTCGTATTCCATTACGTTGCCTAGCAACGGGCTTTACCATTTCAGAAGTCTGTCTGTCTGTCCGTCCGTCCGTCCGTCCGTCCGTCCGTGCGTCTGTCTGTCTGTCTGTCTTACGGTAATGTCAAACCCCTCACGGGGACGTAGACATGGTTGCGCGTCAAAATCGCAAGAAGGTTAAAAGAGTAGTTTAAAAAGAAGTTAAAACAATGTTTAAAAGTGTTAAAAATCAGGGGGCTGTACAACTAGGGCGAGACATGTTCAATGCTAGATATAGCTGCACTGAATTGCTCTGGGGTAGGGAGGAGGGCGACAGTAGGTGGTAGGTTGTTCCAATGGTACACAGTCCTAGGGAAGAAAGAAAATTTATAATAATCTGAGATTGCTGTAAATTAACCTGTAACTCAGATCTTTTGCATGCATTGCTTATCCTTTTTGTGCTAAATGACTTCTAAAACCACTTTTCGAATGGTCGTGAGCATGATGGGTAGTAAACATGGCGGACGTGTTTTGAATATCTGCTGATCGAGACAGAGAAAAATATTTCAAAATGGCCTCAAGCATTTCAAGCAGTGAAATATATCCGCATCAGAGACATTGGCAGACCTCAGGGTCGTCTCACAACAGGTTTGAACCCCTATTTGAAGGTTGGGAGAACGTTGAAAGCAGAAAGCGTCGCTCGCGCCATTCGACAGGTGGGGTATCGAGTGAGCAAATGCCCCCAAAACAACAGCGGATACAGCCCCCACCTAATGTGGAAGAGCTGAAGCAGCTCCCAATTGATGATAAACTTAATTTCATTATTGACCAAGTTTCAAATATAAACTTCCTCAAATATAGAATCGACAGTTTAGAGTCAACAGTGTTTTTGCACGGAGCGCACAATGAAGTAACGGATGAAAGAATTAGGTTACTAGAATATAAACAAATTGACTTGGAGGCCCGTACGAGAGCTTCTAACTTGATTATATCTGGAATTGATGAAATACAAAACGAAAACTGTATAGAACATGCGAATTCTGTAATCGAAAAAATGAACTTAGATCCTGATTCGTTTGTTATCGTGCGAGCACAGAGACTTGGTCGTGTTGCCACACCAAGAGCTGCATTCCTTGGACCTACACCAACACCAAAACCACGTCCGAGGCAAATCCTAGTGACCTTCGCACAACCAGTAGAAGTTGACTTTCTGATTAGTAGTGCAAAAAACCTGAAAGGTACCGACATTGGCCTATCCAGAGACTTTCCGAGGGAAATAACTGACGCCCGAAAAGCTCTGTGGCCCTTCTTTAAAGAGGCCCGTACCAATTACGGCCCTAAAAACGTTAAAATGCTCTATCCAGCAGCACTTCAGGTAAACGGCAGAATCACTAGAGATATGTTTCCTGACTGGTTTATAATACTAAGGGGCTCAAGAAACTCATATATCCCGAAACGTGTCTCCGATAAGGTCCAAATCCAGCGAGAGCGAATTCTTAAAGTCATTTCTAACGCCCAGAACTCGACCTCTACCTTTCAGCCTCTAGATCGCCTCAATACAATGGAACCCCAGGTGGCAACATACGATGACCAGGCGCCCGACGCCCCTACATCACCGCGCTCAGTGACTACCGACGCAAGTGATATGTCCGCATCCTCTTCAACTAGTACGTCACGTCAATCACGTGGAAAAGGACCACTCAGTGGGAAAACAAGTAAACTGTCGGTACCCTTAGTACAGAGACTCTCCTCAACTCCTTCAAACTCGAAACCGTCCAGTAGATCTTCGAGTCGAACTAGAGTGTCAAGAGCGATGCCCGAAAGCACTCCATTGAGCGAGCGCCAACCGGCTCAAAAAGATCCGGGAATTTCCATTGAAACGGAGAGTCGCAAAGAACCACTACCCAGTGAAGGCTCCGGCTAGGACCGGTCGGGAGCTGAGAATTTCATAAACGTACCAGATAATATTGAGTGTAGTGTAAATAGCTATGTTTTGCCGATTGAAAAAAGTATCTATGTTTCAAAGTCATTCAGTGCTAAACCAGTGCAAGTATCCAGTCTATATACCACCAACAGTAATATCATTTTTAAAAATTCTCCACACAGTGTAAGTGATTGCAACATAAACAAAACAGAGCATCTTGTGTCTACCGGAACTTATCCGTGTGAAACCTTCAATGTGTCTACATCTTCAAAATGTGAAGATCAATATGATTCTCATGTAGATACTTATTTTTGTGACAACTGCATACAATTGCCAAGTGGATCTCAAATTATTGCATGTAAACATTATGATGTACAATGTATTTCAAAACATAAAACTATTTTACCTAAATCCTCCAGTACACTTACTCCCGAAACTACAATAACCAAAAATAATTGTAATGAAAAACAGTTTTCAAATCTAAATTTGACAAGTAACAAAATCGAGAATAAAGTATTGAAAGTAGGGTCACTCAATGTATGTGGCCTAAAATCCAGAATAAGTTGTCCTGAGTTTTTAAGTATGATCCAGAAATACGATATTTTTTGTGTTGAAGAAAGTAAATTAGATTGTTATGACATTATCAGTATTCCGGGCTACAGTTTTTACTCAAAAACTAGAAATGATTTTACCCGAAAATCTGGAGGAATTGGGTTTTTTGTCAAGAACTCTTTTACAGAGTATGTTGAAATATTAGACAGTGACTGCGACTATATCTATTGGGCTAAACTTAGTAACAAACTACTACCTAACTTTGATTCAGATATTGTATTTGGCTGTATGTATGTACCACCTTTGCAGTCACGATTTTATAATGAAAATGAACTTGTTAGTATGCAAGATGAAATTAGTTTAAAATGTTCAAAATACAAATATTGTGTTTTATTAGGTGATGTGAATGGTCATACATCTAATTTACCAGATTATGTAATTATTGACGATTTTTTAGCAAATCATTTACAAATGGACGAAGACTTTTTGAGCCAGTTTAACTCATCCGATACGCTACTTAAATTAAACATTCCATTACAAAGGGTCTCTAGAGATACTAAGACGAATTCGTTAGGACATCAATTCTTGGAAATTTGTAAAAATAATAACCTTTATATTGTTAACGGTCGGGTGGGAAAAGACAAAAACATAGGAAATTTTACTTTTAGGGATACCTCCGTTATTGATTATATTGCCGCGTCTGCCTTGTTTTTCCCTTACATATACGATTTTGAAATTATTGAAACTGACGCTATCTACTCCGATGGACACTCGATTCTATCATTGGGAATAAAATATTGTGATAATCCGCAAAGTACACCATGTATAGACGAAGTATTATTACCTAATACAATGTCACGACCTCCCAAGTGGAAAAATGACTTAAGCAGCGAGTTCACTAAGAACCTTAACGCTAACCAGATTTATAATATCAAATTGTCTACTCAAAGTTTAACAAGTGAGGTGTCGAAAAAAGAAATTAATGATATTTCCGATAGTATCGCAGAACTTTTTAATGCCACAGCATTTGCTACTTTCCCGTCTTTTAATAACAACCCAATTAAAAGAAACGATAATCAAAAACAGAATTATTCGTGGTTCGGTCCGCAATGTAAGAAAGCCAGAACAAAATATTTTATTGCACAGAAATACTACAAAATTTATAAATCCAATGAATATAAAATTGCGATGAATCGTGCCGCAAAATTTTACAAACAAACAATGAACACATATATGCGTATTCATAGAACAAGAAATGAACTTAAACTCCGTGAAATGCATTTGAAAAAACCTAAAGATTATTGGAAATTACTTAACTCCTTAGTAACTAATAAATCGCAAAATTACAACATGCCTGACACACAACAATTTTATAGTTATTTCAAAAACGTCAATAACGAACCAAATACCGACGAATTTGACTTGGGTAATCCTAATATTTATAATAACGACCGAATTAACACAGAAAATTTAAACAAAAAGATTACTGTCGAGGAAATTTCAAAAATGATAAACAAACTTAAAAACTCGAAAGCTGCTTCGCCGCAGGACTATATTTATAACGAATACATTAAAGCGTCTAAGGAACAAATGTTACCGATTAATTATCTATACTTTAATGCAATTTTTGACAGTGGCATTATGCCCGACTGCTGGCTGATAGGAACTATTAAACCTATTTTTAAAGGGAAAGGATCTACTGCAAACCCTGAAAACTATCGACCAATAACTATATTAAGCTGTCTAGGCAAACTTTTCACTGCGATATTAAATGAAAGAATTAATCTATTTTTAAATGATAACAACTTGCTAAATGAAAATCAGGCCGGATTTCGAGCCAATTATTCAACTGTAGACCATGTTTTTACACTTAAATTTCTAATTGACAAATTACGAACGCAAAAAAAGAAGCTCTTCTGCTCATATATTGATTTTTCGGTAGCTTTTGATAAAATTTGGAGGTCAGGGTTATGGAACAAACTTCTTAATATAGGCATTAATGGAAAACTCTTTAAAGTAATATACAACATGTACAATGACATAAAATCTTGCATTTCAGTAAACGACAAAACTTCACCTTTCTTCAAAAGCGTCTGTGGCGTAAGACAGGGAGAAAATTTGTCCCCGATCCTATTTTCCATCTACATGAATGATCTAGAGCAATTCTTACAACGAAATAATAATGGCATATTATTACAAAAGCAGTCAAACGAACTAATGATGTATATCAAAATATTTGTCCTTCTTTATGCTGACGACACTGTAATCTTAAGCGAAGATCCGGTATCTTTTCAGAATTTGCTTAACGCGTTTTCGAACTACTGCACTACATGGAAATTAAATATTAATATGAATAAAACCAAGGTCATAGTCTTCGGGTCTAACAAACCAACTAATTACAAATTTACCATTAATGGCGAGAATATCGAAATTGTAAAAGAATACAAATATTTGGGTACGATGTTTTCATCTACAGGTTCGTTTCTTAAAGCAAGACAATATATTGTTAGTCAAGCAAATAAAGCAATGCATTTGCTTTATACACGCATTCGTAATCTTGATTTACCGGTAGATCTCCAGCTCAAACTCTTTGATCAAACAATAGTGCCAATTCTTACTTATAACTGTGAAATCTGGGGAATAGAAAATCTAGATATTATCGAAAAAGTGCAAAACGAATTCTTAAGAAAAATATCCAAAAGCAAAAAATCGACTCCTTTGTATATGCTCTACGCCGAGTTCGGTCGATACCCTCTCGCTATAACTATTAAAACAAGAATCATTAAATTCTGGAGTAAATTAATATCTGGAAAAGAATCAAAAATTTCAAAATTTTGTTACGACTACATGTTACAATCAAACACAACTTACAAATGGGTAAATTTTGTCAAGAAATTGTTAGATGATACGGGCAAAAGTTTTATTTGGATTAATCAATCTAATGTAAACCTGCGAAATATTCACACGCAAATAAAGCGTGCACTTATCGATCAGTTTTTCCAGACATGGAACGCCCAGTTAAATCAATCTAAAGGTAAAAATTATCAAATTTTCAAAAAAGAAATCAAACTTGAACATTATTTATGTAATCTCCCTGCCAATCTTAGAATTGCATTGTTTCAATTTAGAACGGGAAATAGCAAATTACCTGTAGAAATTGGGAGATACCAACAATCACACATACCGTATTCGGAACGCAAGTGCCACCTTTGCAGTATGAATGATATTGGAGATGAGTTACACTACCTCCTTAAGTGCCCATTATTCCAAAGCATGAGGCGTAAATATATACCTGTCAAATATTACAATCGTCCAAATGTGATAAAATTTCAAGAGCTTCTTACTAACGAAACAGCTGAAATCCAAAAAAATCTTAGTATTTTTGCACGTCACATACTTCTCTTCTTTAAATGATTCCATTCATACAGTATCTCGTTGTGTTTATTATTTCTCGTACAATGAAAATGTGACTATCGTTGTTAATTATGAGTCCTTCTGTTAAATTGAATTTAATTATGCAAAGCTAGTACATATAGGAACGTTAAAGTTCGTGTCTCATAACATGGTTTTCTATTTATGAAATGAATCTAATCGAGTGAATTACTATATTATTTAAGCCCCTTTGGTATCTTGTGTTTCGTTTCGGCAAGAACCAGTCCAGGGGCAATAAGCCCATATACTACATAGAAATATTTCATAATGTTTAAACATACCCTTTACGACAAGTCGTAATTATTATTATTTTGCCGATAACAATAAACGCACGCACTTTACCATTCATAATTTTTTATCTCCACGTGACTGTGACAAACGTACAACTCTGTCCAACTATTCCATTGACTGTAATTTCTTTCATTCATAACCTTATATTACCTTGTGATTACAAACATTTATGACGTGTATCATAAATATTTAAAGCAGCACATTCCTAATCTTGAATCCAGTGACTGATAATAATCAACGTTGTAAGAAAACCAAACGCATGTACTAGAAGTATAGTCTGATTTGTCATTGTTTGTTTTCTTTTTGTTTATATATTTGTATTGTATTGTATTGTTTGTTTGTATTTTTGTTCCAAAATATTGTTAATTGTAATTGTAAATATATAAAATATCCCGTACCTTCGATAATCTGTAACTCTATGTGCTTCCTTGATTACATCGTAAATCCATTCACAAAATATTGGGCGACTTAATTTACAACTGTTAGTATTCATTGTTAACTGTCGCAACTATCACGTAAAAATCGTGCAACCAAAAACTACTGCTAGGCCAGATTGTCGCGAGGCCCGGGAATTGCACGTTCGATATATTAAGAACAGTAGTCATTTTCAGTTCCCAAAAAGTGTTTACTAACAACCCATCCATATACTAAACCTTAATGTAACCCTGTTGTTACCGTATGTAACCGGGTATGAAATAAAAGTATTTGTTGTTGTTGTTGTTGTTGTTGTTGTTGTTGTGAAAAGGGAAACAGAATAATATTTTTAAGTTATTTCATCATTGCTAGTTCCACTAGTTACACTGTGTGGGACGTTTAATCACTATACAACTTTGATGACTACGAAAATGATTCAAACCACTAACAAACATGCACTTACAGTGATTCTGCTTGTATAATTAATAGATATTTGGTTTCGCAGAGTGGTTTATGTAGTTGTCTCCTAATCCAGTTGCCCAGATTCGATTCCCAGGCGAGGACGCTATCGAAGTATGTTACATCAGATCAGGATTAGACGAGTTCTGGTAAGAAGCCTAGAGATACTAGATTGAAATCCAGCCACCCTCGCCGCCTAAAAACTAGCTAGTTCTGTGATTATAAATATTTTTTGATGATTAATATTCAAACAGGCCGTAAATTGCAAAACGTAGTTGCGTATCTTGTTGATGGAACGTTCCTATGCAGTCCAGCGCCTGTGTTTTAAATGATAAACTGAGCGCCGCACAGTATGTATGCCTGTCACCCATACACGACCCTGGTAGGCATCGAACTCACAACGGTGAGGGGCAAGTGATTCTCGGTCGGAGACCTTAACCATTTTTTCTTTCCACACAAATAGGCATCGGTAGTGGTAATCCCTGAAGCTTGGATCAATTCCGTCTAATTGCGGTCAAAAAACTTGCACGTACGGACGCATGCACGGACGGGTGCCATTACTCCTCCGATGCCTATCGATGGAGATAATTAAGTGTACCATAGAGGTTTGGGTCGGGGGTCCTTACTCTATAGGGGGTCACATTTCTACGTGAGGGAGTCATAATATTATGACCCCCCCCCCAGTCATAATATTATGACCGCGGAGTCAATATTTTATATAAAATAATGACCGGGGGGTCATTATTCTATGGGGGTCACTTTACAACCTTACACCGGCGTTCTATGCGATCCCAACGCGTCTGCTTTGCTGCGGCTTTGCTTGCGATCGTACTCCGCGCACCTCGGCGTTCTTGGACGCCGTGGGATCGCAGGGAGAACGCGGCCATAGTGTGACAGGGGTTTAAATATTCGTGTTTACTTTAGCATTATGTGCTTTTATTGAACTCATTTTGTGGATTAGTCCAATTATTAAAGTAATTTCGCGGCGTAATGCGAAAAAACGGACTATACATGTTTTCGAACGTACATGTAAGCTTACACAATAAATAGAAAAATATGGCACTAAATTTAGTTTTATACGCTACAGTTTAAAGATAACGAATCAAACAAATGTGAGTTTATACATGCCTTGTATGGAAAATTATCCTTTGTAGGTTGAACACGTTGTCGTTTTGCCTCCATTTTAAATCATCACAGTGTCACAATATAAGGGTCACAGGTAACGAGGTTACATTTAAATGTTCCTGACCAGGTAGCTATTCACAGTCACGCATGCTACCCCTTTGGTTAATGTCCATCGAACTTAACATCTTATTATAAATTGTAACTAAATAATTATCTATTTATATCACGTCATGTGTATAGATAATAAAGATAATTGGAAAACGCTTCTGATTTCCCCGGGGTAGACCAACTTATTGTGCGCAACAAGGGCTTCTCTATATAAATACGATGGCCGCCAAAGACATCGAAAAAAATTTAATGTCGGTGTGTAAAATGTGCCTGTGCTTGGAGCCGAATTTTTTTAGACTTTCTTGGGGATTGCTGGTCTTATTATTAATTATTATTAAGCTTTAAAACAGCTCGAAGTATTGGGTCCAAATCAGTGTTGACAGTTACAACTATTAACGTTTTTTGGGAAAATACCCGTAGTCCGTTACCATGCCGACGCTATACCTGTTGAGATACCGATGCAACCTGATTGGAATACTACTACATTTCGACTCACTTAGGCATTTCCAGCACAGGCCATGTTCGGGTCGACTTCCCCAGCCAATGCTTCACCTAAAGGATTTTGCCCTGCTGAATACGCAGTTTTGGGTTGAAATGAGTGGTCTCGACCAGGACTCGAACCCCGTATCAACCACATTTGTTCGGCATGTTGGACCCAGTCAAACCCCCTTTCCCTCACACTGGACCCAGTCAAACCCCCTTTCCCTCACACTAGTACCCTCCCTTGAAGACAAAAAAGCTCTACAGAAAAAAAAAATTTTCCTTGATATATATTTTAACATTTTTTCTGTAGAGCTTTTTTTTCTTCAAGGGAGGGTAGTAGTGTGAGGGAAAGGGGGTTTGACTGGGTCCAGTGTGAGGGAAAGGGGGTTTGACTGGGTCCAACATGCCGAACACCTGTGGTATTAACGGCTTAACTTCCTTCTGACGCTCTACCAGTTTAGCTACGAATGTCACCTGATTCAAATACTACCACAAAAATACAACAATCAACCTTCGATTTTAATCAACATAAAACTCACATTTGCTATAACATAAAAGCATACAAAAGGTTCCACTCTGTAACATTTTAGAAGCATTGAAGACACCAATAAATGTAGCACTATTGTTAAATTCTATCATTTAAACTTGTTCAAGTGTTGTTTTTTTTGTCAGTTTCAATTTACTGTTTACATGTCTGTTCGTCGACCCGTGTAACAGCCTTGACGTATTGTTCATAAACTAAATGAAACGCTAAAAGTGAGTAAAAGAGAGCTGTTTTACAACACAATCACCCTTTCTGACCATAAGACCATCATAATTTTCTTAATTTGAATAAATAAATTAATTAATTAATAAACAAATATATAAATAAATGTTGAGCAGGTCTGTTAAGAATAATTTGCTTGGCCTATTTATACAGGTGCGCGTTAATATTCTATTCGGTGTTGTTCGGTTAAGACCTTGATAATAAACCTAGCTGTCAAATAATGTTTAACATTAAGTTTAAACATTTCTTGTGTACAAACGTTAACATATAGCGGTGTAGTAAAATTGCAATGTTAGGATGTTACACAGGTAAGATAACCTTTTTTCTTGCAAAGAAAAACTTCGATATGCTTACACGCTAACTGAGGTTAAACGTTTAAACGTTCTTAAGATTTCAACGTCAACATGTTTCTGGGTCACGCAATTTACCCGTATTCTGTGCACCCGTATTATTAATGGCTTTAAAACGCAATTATTTTATCTGTATATGCCTATTTATTTTCCAATTATCCTTCATTTAGTCTGATTCCCGATCCAACCATAGTGCGGTCAGATAGGGAACCAGTATACTTATAGTAAATATCCAGCCCTTATCTTGTGTAAGTTTAATTCCTTTTGCAATCACATAATACAAGCTAGGACTGATAAAAATGTTCGGATTTTATTTGTCTCTATCAGTATTCAAAGACAGGGTCGGGTACAAGATTTCCTTAAAGTGTGTTAGTTCGGGGCAGTCTAAGGGTAGTTACATGAAATGATAATAATGTCGAACGTTCTCGCCTAACCACCTGAAAATTAAATATTTCTGCCCAAAACGGAGGTTCGAGCAGCCTCTAGCAAATGAAACCCCGGCTGGATCCGACCCAGCACAGAGACTTCCGGTACTTTAAAGAGCAACAGACTGTTGTATTGAGGTTCGGGTACATGTTTTCTAGCTGTTTACAGTAAAACCTCTCATAAAGACCATCCTGAAATTAATACCACCTCGATAATTAACACCACTATTTCCATGTCCGTTTTAACAGTTGTGCGCCCTCAAAATTTATAATACCCCACTATTTAGACCACCTTTGTCCAGTTAGAGAGGTGGTCTTATCAGAGAGGTTTCACTGTATATCAAAAAAGAATCTTAACAGACGCAGTGATAGATGTTTCTACTGAGAACATTTGGATTAACCTAGAAATAATATAGACACATTTCAAGTGTGAGTCATCAAGTTTTGATAACCGTTTTTAGACAATCTGGGCTCCAGCTTGTTGTTCCGTCTCGTCACCAACTAAAACTAATGACATATTAAGTCCAATGAAGGAGATGGGTTAATGATATTTGCATATTTTGCATCATTTTTGAAATGAATAATATGTTTAAAATTCTAATCCCATTTCTTGTTGACGGATATTCAAATTTTCTTTCAGTGTTGAATGGTATTTGATGAGCCATTCTTAATCCAATTTGATCGACAGATTGGTTTGATGTGGTGTTGGTTCTCTAAAGTAAGTTTAAACCAGTATACATTAAAAACTCCTCATTATGACCACCCCGAAATTAAGACCACCTTCATTATAAGACCACATTTTCAGTGTCCCAGTTTACAGTTTTGAACTATTTTCTATCTCAAAATGAAGAACATCCCACTATAAAGAACCCTTTTTTCCTATCTCAAATGTGGTCTCAATAGCGAGGTTTCACTGTGGAGCATGGTAAACATTCATGAATGCATTTGTTCTTTAGCTTATTTGAAAATTCAGGTGATCTCTTATTCTTATAGTTGACAACAGTGAACGTCATCAAGAATAATTTTGTTAAAACCTCTGAAAAATTTATTGGGGCATGTATGCACTTTATCATTCCTCGTCCGCAGCGGCGGATCCAGGGGGAGTGGTGTCACTGGGGTTGCTCGAACCCTCTTCTTTGAAATCTTGCATCCGACCCTTGTCCGCATCGATTAATGCGCCATCTAAAGAGAGATGGCATCTTGTCAAATCTCAAAAATAACAGTCTTTTTCACCGGATAGAATAACGACAGAAAGTCAGTATGCAATTACTATTTATGCCACACATTTGTCTTCGTATAAATTGTAAGTCTATATTCTGGATGCACAATGCGACAGTTCAGTGACCCGAAGCAATACCTGTCTCAATTTGCTGTATAAATTGACAGTGTTTACATAACCGACACAAAATAAAATATGTAAACAATCTATCTAAAATACATCGAATCCCCTGCTGGTCACAGCTCGATCAGGGGTAGTTATTTTGCTTAAGGACAGAAGTTTTGAATATTTGAAAAACAGTTGAAACTAACCATACGACGGTTAAAGACGATTGCATTAAACTCTAATCACAAGTGTCTGATTGGCCAACATGGAGGCTTGTCTCCGTTAAAGCTAATCAGATGCTTACGATTTAAGACTGGTTTCCATTTTTGGTTTTATAAATATCAGACCTGAAGGGACATCGACTCTTATTCATAACACAGTTCGAAAATAAGCTGGAGCCAATATTTCGCAACTGACTGTACCGTCCAGTAGATAGAATGCTATGTTTTGGTCACCCAGTTTTTGCATCGTTTTTAAAACGTCAAAATTAAAAATATTATACAAATAATTGGTTAACTACGAGTATTACCGTTTACCGACCTTTTGCCTGTAGGTATATTTGGATAGTATTCATTCAATACAAACTTACAAAGCGCAAAGTAAAGAAAAAAGGTTCTTATATGTAAAAGCTCGTATACAGAGGCAAAACACACTACAGTTTTTTAACTATAACGAATTTATTATTATAATTATTATTATTATTATTATTATTATTATTATTATTATTATTATTATTTCGTTCGCGAATTATACAAAATTCTGTAAATTTAATTGCTGGATTTTGCCGACATTCACTTTCTGTATAACTTTGAACGTCTTCATTATTTTACTATTCAAATGAAATTATAAAATACAAAATGAACATTAATTGTTAAAACGTACAGATTAAAGCAGAAGTGAACATACATAAAATGGTCATTAATTCTGGTCGTGAGAATCTTATTTAAAATTATTACAAGTAAAGCAATGTGCTATAGCGGAAGGAAGACATTAATTTTTATGTCCGTTTCGATGTTCTGTAAGCTGTCTGTCAACAATAAAACACAGGAACATGAATCATTCATCTAGTTTACTAACCGATTTATTGCTATCTTACGTGGCACGTACCTGATTTGTCTTTCAGGATATGACGTACAGAAACTAGGAGAATGCTGGTATTGGCCGCCATTTTAACGTTGTCCATTGTTGTCACGGGACAGGACACCAAGATTAAGACTTTCAACATCACAGCCGTAGATCTGTCTGTGACTCAACTCCAGTACCCATGGAATCAAGCGTCTGAATGTATCTTCCTCGACGATGTCCTCACGTGCGTTGAAAACTTCCCGTATTATAACGTCACTTCCGTCTGGAGGAATTCCCCGGAAGCTATCCAATATGTCAGCGTGAATTGTTTGACTCGTGGAGAATATAGAAAAAGTTCGTGTGTTTGTAAAGACAACACGTCGAATCCGGGGAATACTTTGCCAGAAGACAGATATAGGCCATGCCAGTTAACTTATCTGAACGAGAGCATGTTGAGATTTTTGCCAAACCTCGAAGTTCTTGATCTGTCACACAATACCATCCAGTCAGTGACGGCCCGTGCTCTCATAGGACTAACGAAGCTCAAATATCTCTCGTTAAGTTGGAACAACATCAAGACAATACCCTTTGGCTTTTTATGTTTAGCACCTTCCCTTCAGTTTCTTGGACTTCAGAACCTTTCGCTAGATTCGTTTCCTTTGAAAAAGTGTAAAGACAATTTTACAAGTTTAACAGTTGTTGACATGAGATCAAGTAATATAACTGACTTACCTCAGGACGCGTTTGACAATCTGCCGGAACTTAAATCACTTGATCTTAGTTTCAATGGACTGACAAAAATCGAGAAGATAGCGATGTCAGGAGCCAGAGCATTAGAATTTCTTGATTTAGCAAACTGTCGTATAAACTACATATTTCCCCATTTTTGCGACTATTTACAAAACATTACGCGTATCTATCTCCATGGCAATGCGTTTACGACATTTGATTTTACGGCATTTGAAGGTTGTATGGCCTTGACCCACGTTGACCTTTCAGCAAACGCCATAGTGAATATGATCGGAAATGTTACAAAAATTGAATCTCTTCAGGCACTAAATTTGGATCACAACAGTTTGACTTCACTTGATGTTATTTCAAACGGACCAGAAAGTTTATCATCTCTTATCTTATCGAACAATAAATTTCAAACCATGCCGAACGATCAGTTTAAAGGGCTGGTTAATTTAACCCGTTTGGACCTTTCAGCTAACAAAATTAGCAGTTCAGATAGATTTCCACAACTTTTCAGCAGTCTAGAAAAGCTACAGTTTCTTAACCTTGATTACAATGAGATTGATCGCATTGTAAATAACAGTTTTATAGGACTGACATCTCTAACACATTTGTCACTAGGTTACAACTCGCTTGAAAATTTAGAAGCTATGTCTTTTAATGGATTAAATCGTCTTGAATTGTTAATGATCGAAAACAACAAATTGCAGAACTTGGAAGATGACATATTTCATCCATTTAAACCCGAAAAGCGTCCAGATAACCAGTTTCAGCGTATATCTCTGTCAAATAATCGTTTGACCAACCTTGGGAACGTGAAGTGGTGGCCGGCAGTGAAGAACTTAGAAATCATCAACAACAATCTGACGTCATTTCCGTCCGCTATCAACTTCTCCAAAATGGAAGTCCTGGATATATCTCGCAATAATATTCGGAAATTTTTCGGGAAAAATGAAAATATATTTGCTGATTTTGAAACTATGAAGACAATTAACATTTCATACAATGCTATTAGTGACCTTGACATGAGCAAGTTTCAAACAATGATAAATCTGGAAATGTTCGACATGGAAAACAACGAACTCGACATATCCATCACTAATACTTCATTCAAGGGAATGACCAAATTGTCGGCCCTCAATCTGGCCAAAAATAAAATACATTCAGTCGACAGTCCGTTTACTGTGAACTCCTTTCCGAGACTCGTTATATTAAACATGTCGGGGAATCCATTAGAGCATCTTGGAAAATTATCTCAAAACTTCAACGGCAGTCTTGTTGAAACAGTTGATTTTTCAAACTGTGATTTATCACACATCGATTCTGATACGTTTTCTGGCTTGAAGAATCTCAAAGTAGTAAACTTAGAAGGCAATCAAATTGAAACATTTCCGCCATTTTATGCAAATGTGGACGCGACATATCAACTGCTAAATAATCCACTAATTTGCGCCTGTAATATGACCTGGTTACTAGACAAATATGTTAATCTGCCAGATGGGACCAACATTTCTGTTCACAACTTTCAGATGAAAAAATGTAAAGTATACACCGAAGATCTTCTATACTTCCCGTATGATTTACAGAGACGTCAGTTCTTATGTCCGGAACAGCAGAATTGTGATTCGAAGTGCGCGTGCTTCAAACATGAACAAGATGGCGATGTAAAACTTGTGAAATGTCGGAACAACTTGTACACTGTACCGGAAGTTATTTCTTCCACAGCCTTGTCGATATTTCTGGATGGGAATACTTTGAGCAGTGAAAATGCTCTATCAGCATTCCTTAGCTTTGGAATTATGGAAACAAAAGAACTGTATCTGAACAAAAGTTTTATTTCAGTAGTTAATTCCAGTCATTTTAAATCTTATGAATATCTAGAGATTCTTAATCTCGCCGATAATTTGCTGAAAACTTTACCTTCTAATGTGTTTAAATTACAAGGAAATCTAAAACAACTTTACTTGAAGAACAATTTGCTCTCGTCCATAGAGCTACGTGTGTTCGACTCTTTGTACAACCTCCAAGAGCTGGACTTGAGTGGTAACAAGTTAGTTGCACTTTCCGGTACAACCGTGACTGAGCTACAAAACTTGAACAACGCAAAATATTTCTTTTTAGCCGGTAATCGATGGGCTTGTGACTGCTCGAACATTCAATTCAAAGAATTCGTTGATCACGTCAGATTCAAAATTCGTGACCGAAATTCTTTGGTGTGTGGAACGGACTCAAGCCGGGAAATTCAACTTCTACCAAGATCTGACTTCCTGTGCTTCGAGCAGATGGACACTGGTAGCCAGAAGAAGGCATTCATAATAGCGATTATAGTTGTGGTTTGCATTGTTCTGTTATTGCTAGCAACGTTCTTTTATTTCAGAAGAGAGCTTTTATCGCTTTTCTATTATTATACGGGTTGCCACATTCCAAGCGTGCCACACTTACCGTCTGCTCACTTTGACGCATACTTGACTTTTGAACCTAGCGACCACCACTGTGCATCTTATGTACATACTGTTTTGATGCCGAAACTGAAAAATAATTCCTACAATATACAAACCTCTACTGATATCATAGAGGATCTGGAGGTTACTCAGAAAGTAATCGAAGATAGCCGCTCGTCCATTTTTATCGTGGACAAAAACTTTTCTTCGAACCAATTTCTTGTTAGAGTTTACTTGTGTGCCATTGAAAGACAAAAAGTTGAAAAACGTCATAATGTGATTCTGATCATTCATGGCGACATAGTCCTTGCAGATCAGGAACCGGAAATACAATCGCGTATGCGTAAAGGAGATTACATTACCGCCAGATCGAGGCTCTGGTGGCCGAGGTTAGTTTATGAACTTCCGGAACCGAATTCTGGTTTCCGGCACGGACCAAATGGTATAGAGGAAGACACTATTATTTTTAGTTCTTTAGCGGAAGACCAGGATCAGGACCAGGACGATCAGGTCTAAAATACATTCCTCTAACAATGAATCGGGCCCCATTTACAATGCAATTTAAGAAGATTATTGGTTTTTTTAACTGTCTTAAAAATTCACAAGGCAACTTAATATATTCAGTTCTTTTTTTAAGCTTTTTGATGTGTACAGATTATGTTAAAAAAGACATTTGAACATTTTTATGCAAACTTTATTTTAAATGCAACGTTAATATTTTTCAACGTTTATTAATGTGACACTAAAGCATAAACGTTCTAATTCTATTTAACACCAAACAAAATTGTCATTTTAACAGTATAAATTATAAAGAGAAAAGTTGATATTTGTATTCCTTTGTCATATAATTACGCCACAAGGAAACTCAAGAAAATGTTTTACAAATAGTTCATATTTTATGCATTTATAGACAAAACAAGATAGAAGATATTTTTGTCAGTATCATATTACTTATCATGGTATTTAAAACAATTTAATGTGTTGATAAGATTTTGCATTTGAATGTAAATAGAATTTTAGTATTTTAGGTTAGTTTGTTTTATTTACTATTCTGTTACATTGTAACATATATGAAAAATATACATTGATCATATTTATTTAAACACATTTTATTGAAGTTTGAGAGATCTTAATTTTAACATGGTTTTTCTATGAAAATCCTGATTATTAGATTTGAGTATGTCGTTGGGCGGGCGGGCGTCAACGTTTCATCAATTTCACATTTTCTCAAAAAAACATTCAAGGTAGAGATTTGAAACTTAACATAGTTGCCTGACTTCACAATAACAATTAAAGTTACATAACTCTTGACTGTATTTTGCCATAGTATTGCCCCTTTTCAATTAAAAGTTTAAAAGAAAACCTGATATTGTCGCATTGCGGCGTCGTCTTATCTTGTTTATACATGATTATGCAGTGACGATGAAGAAGGTCTTTAAGCAAACTTTGAAATTAACACAAATAGTCATTGCAACCCCGATTTCTCATTTTAATATAAGGGTAATGCGTATTGAATACATATACTGACTTTGTAGTATTCTGTTGTTACAGTTGTTATTTTGATACATGTATAATAAGACTTTGTCTATGTTCTATGTATTATGTCAACTTTAACTCAGAACGATACTCAATTTTTAGTGTTTTACTTACTAATAAGTATTTGTTATTGTTTTTAATGTTTTCACTGTGGTCAATGACTTGAATACAGTCTGAATTGCAGATTTTTCACTTGGATAAACCCATGGACAATTTAATAAAATCCTTGTGGTTTCATTCTAAGGTATTTTCTGTGTGTTTCAAAAACATTGATTATACATAACCACATGACGTGTGCGTTAATGAGTATTTTAATTTGCCAGTTTTCAGCAAATACTCTGTTGTTCAATATACTTTTCAAATTACTCTAATTACACTCACAGTTAATCAAACACTATTTTGAAACCACCTGCTTCGTAAATAAGTTGTATGTATTCTTTTTTTTACAATTAAACATTCCATCAGATTTAAGTTGCGTGTTTGTTATTTTTTTTAGCCAAAAGTTAAGAATGAGATAATACCCTTTGTTGTTATCTTCAACTAAACCAAGATTCTGTTTGTGCGTACATACACCTCTCCACACGCCCCTGTTAGATTCCTCTACAGATTTTTGAACGGCCCCAAAACTCCGGAGCCATGTTGAATTTAGAACATTTTCCTATTAAGACTGATGAATGACTTTTCGACTCATTGTTTTATTCTTCCGATGGTCAAGAAGTACAAACACCGGTTAAATAGCAGGAGCGGAATTTATATACGACTCAAAATTTGCCAAAGTGCCAAGTTAAGACATCGTTTTGAAGTCCACGGTATATAAAATTACATTGTAAATCATTTAGTGATGCATCGAGAAGGTCCTTAGTGTAAGCAGAATTATATGAACGACAGTCGTGCAAACAGTATTACCCTGTTTTTTTTGCACATTAATTAATTTACGCTACAAATATGTACCAGACATATGTAGGTAGTACAAATATGTACCAGACATATGTAGGTAGTCAATCTTTACTTTCACTGGAAAGACTGAATGTTTATGACTAAATTATTGGCAAGTTAATTGTTTTATACATTAATTGGATGCAGACATCGGTAGTTGATTTTGTTTTGGCACACATTGATATTTTCACGCTCCATATACAGTGTGGGTAATCAAACTGCACCTTATCATGCATTAGTCCGCCATCTTGGATGAAAACGGTAAGTTTTCAAGACGGTATTTAGAAGTGGGTAGAGATTAATGTTACTAAGTATTGGATACATATTAAACTGTCTATTTGAATCGTGTTAATGGTCACGTGACTGCATCACATGACTATCAGTTATTCTACTGTCATGGACGCCATTTTTTGTATTGTGCGACTAAGAACTAAACAATTTTATTACAGGAATCTAGAACTTTTCATCGTAAACTTCATAATTTAAAAGAAGTTGCATACAGATTTGTGTTTAACAATTTTATCATTACGAAGAATGAAACATACTTGAATTAGCATGTCCCGTACTGTGGAAAAAAGTAGGTCATCAGACATTGCAGCGTGTTGTAGAAAACGAGTGAACACTGTTAGCGACTGCTGACCTTCTTGTGATATATCAAAAGATAGTTATTCGATCGGCATTTATTTCTACTGAGAAAACCACAGTTGCCCATGTTAGTGGCATGCTATCTTTCCGTTTCATTGATTCGTTGTGTTTAATTGTTATCTTGGGATACTAAGAAATCGATACCGGATGTTTACACAATTCGAAATAACTAATTGTATAATCTTTGACTAAACGATGGACTTAAGATCATTTCGGTATTGAATGACTGATATTCAGTTTGTAAGGTTTGATTAAGTGAACATCTTTTTGTAGACCAAGATTATATTGAAGCATGGAAATTAATCAAGACTCACTGCTGAAAATAAAGTGTTGACAAATGGGGGGGTTTTTACGTTTTTATATGGACAGTGACGCTGTGCATATAGGAACATATAAGATAGCAAGTGCATCTTTGTTGTCTGACCTACAAAAATAAAATGAAGAAGCAACCTCTTCTGAGAGTGGAGTCACTGCTTGTTGAAGCTTACTTTTAGACCAAGTCTATATTGGTTAACACATGTGATGTGAGAATGGCTCATAATCCAGTGGTAGGAGGATTTTCGTTGTTGGCTAATTTGGTAAAGAAATGGTTACTTACTTTTATTTCAAAGAGAAAATTCTATAATTCGCTGGAAAACATAAAATAAATAGTGGTCTACATCACGTATAATTTGATAGTATATATGTGTTCAAGGATTGATTCTGCATGTAAAATAATTCTTGATTTATTCACGAATGTTTTATAATGCATTTTGCCCGAGAAGTATTTGTCTTAATAAATTTAATATATTTTGCAATAGATTGTGTTTTGTGACAAGATGTGTTTACATTTTTTTTCCGAACAAGTCGCTTTGAAAATCTGTAGTAACTTTATAGTAACTTTTGCATTAATTTGATCCTTAAACATCTTTTATAATACATGTATGTGTAGTTTTATAAAACAGTTTCAAGCTGTTTTTGTATAAGTTTTTGTGTGGCCTGATTTCCAAGTCTCTTAAAATAATGCAACGTTAAAGAATGCATGATGTACTCATCATGTAGTTTCTTTATAATGCATGTTTCACCTCACTAGTGTTTAGATTTCTGTCACGTTTTGTTAATATTACAAACTCAATCAGATTTTAGCTGCATTTCAGTGGTTATTTTAACAACATTGAAATAAGCAAGGTTATGAAATAATAGAAATTGATAAACAGCAGATAACTTCCAGGCTTTCAATTTTTCACATTACCTCCCTTTGATTATGCAAAATTGATACAAAAAGGTGAAATATGCATATCAGGAATCGCCACATTCAGGAAAAAACAGCCTCCCCACACAGTCAAGAAGAAGAGAGGGAGAGAGCATGGTTACTAAAATGATCAGTTTCAAAAGAGACACCACTAACAATTAACAAAAATGAGAACCCGAGGGGTTACCGCCTTGGAACGGTCAGTGGCAAATCAAATTGCCAATGGGGGTTTAAACCAGGTTCTAGGGTGCACCAACCTCACACTTGCCCCAACAGGTTCTCATATCACAAAACAAATACAAGTTGTCTTGGTGAAACAACTCCAACCCACTTATTGGCTCAACAATGTTGCATGCAAAAGCACACAAAAATATAAAACATAAGAATTTAATAGCATTGCAAAGCCAAAGGGCGGGTACTCAATGATCTTACCGAGACCTGAGCTCCTGGAGTAAAATCAGCAAGAACACGATGACAGGGATAGAAGAAACAAATCGAGCTTCTAGGTTCTTTTAAGAAAAGATTTCCCCATAAACCTTCATAAACTCCTAAACCCCTGCGACCGTCGTGCAACCAAAGCATAATGATCAACTGTAGAAGGGTTAATCACCAGGCATGCAGAGCGCTGTAAAATATCATGTTGGTAACCTTCCTTTTTAAATTTACAGATGGTTTTTACGAATAACCGGGAGAAATTAACATTGCCCTTTATCTACTTAAGTTTATAAATTAAATCTCCATAAAAAACTGGCTGTGAAATACCTTGTTGCAATAGTGATTTTAAACTGCACCTGTATTTATGAATTAGATCTGGGTATCGACGATAAAACTTGCAAAATGTTTTCCTTAATTTGTGATACCGATAACCTTGTTTTAAAAGTTTTTCTGTAATGCAAAGATTACGTTCATTGAAATCATTAATATCGTTGCAAGCTCTTGAAAAGCGAACAAGCTGTGAAATATAAACCCCGTAAGATGTTGCACGGGGAACATCGCCATCAAAAAACGGAAAATTTACTATATTGAAATTAAAATCATCTCTTTTATCATATATTTTAGTAGTGACATAACCATTTTCAATTGACAGATTTAGATCGAGAAAGTTTGCTTGCTGTTCTGAAGTGTTCGCTTTATTAAGTTGTAGTTCTTTAGGGTAGATCTTATTAACCAGTAATGGAAAATGGTTATTATCTATATTTAATAAATCATCAAGGTACCTCGAGGTGTTGTTAAAAGCTGTAATATCATCTTGATGTTCAGTAGACAGAGATAACATAAAGTCTCTTTCATAACAGTATAAAAACAGATCAGCAACAAGGGGTGCACAATTAAGACCCATTGGGAAGCCTATTTCTTGTTTATAAATAGAGGTACCGAATCTAACATAAATATTATCCAGTAAGAAAGTTAGCGACTCTATTAGGTCTTGACAAGTCCATAAAGTACATTTGTATAATTATCATAAGAACCATCTGTAAAAAATGCCCTATGTTCATTACAAGCGATGAAGGTTTTATTTTCTCTAGCAAACGTTTTTTCAATGAGACTGGTAAGTTTGTCTCTTATTAAATTATGAGGGAGCGAGGTATATAAAGTTGAGAAATCATAAGTAGACAAACAGAACGCCTGAAAATTATTTGATTTAAGCTTTTTCAAAACGTCATTTGAATTTTTAATCGACCAAAATAAATTTTTGCCAGAAGTTTCAAAAACCTTATCGCAATACCTAATTACATGTTCTTTAATAGCTGTAAGACAAGAAGTTAAGAGCACGGATAATTTAGTAGTAGTGCAAGAACTAGAGTTAGCAATAAATCTTGCTTTGTACGGTGTTTTATGCATTTTAGGCAACCAATACATAGTAGGTACTTTGTCTTGTTTCGGCTCAATACTGATTCTAAATTTTGTAATTTGTAGAGTGTGTGCAGTAACAATATCACTCTCAGATGAAGAAGTCAGTACATAAGCGTTAGTGCTGTTCAGTTCTTCAGTTTGAATATTAATATAGTGTACCCGTCACGCTATAATTACATTATTAGAAGCCTTATCAGCGGGTTTTAAAACAAATTTGTTATGAAAGTCTTGAATTCCTTTTTTCAAATGACGAAAGTTAAAACGAGGTCGAGGTGGTAATAAAGCAATATTTATTTCATAAAATGATATACGAGTGTCTATTATTTTAAATATGTGTTTTTTCCAGTTAGAAAGTGCATTAGGCTCAGCATGTTCTCTTTTGCACCATTTATTGCAAAGTAGGTTTAAAGACTCAGCAATTTCTGTACGACATGCATTAAAATCAATTTTGGATGGAATTCTATATTTGGGACCTTTAGAAATTAAATTACGAATTCTAGAGTCTTTGATTACATTAAGATCACCGGTAACAATATGACCGACAGGCTTATTATAGCAATATTTAGAAGTAAAACACTCTCAAGTTTTTGGTGTATTATCAATGATCTGTAAATCAGAGGTAATTTTATTGTAATTAAAAATTGTATTTCGAGTTGTTTTTTTGTATTTATAATAAACCATAGGCGATTCAGTATAGACAACCCCAGAAATCAATAATGCCCGAATGACTTCCCCTGAATACTCTCCACTTTTGCCATTACGGTACTGAAGAAAAGTTCAAAACAAACCAGAAGTGCTGATGACTTATTTTCAATACGGCCTTCTATACGCCTTTCCAATACTTCGATGAATATTTTGGTTACCTCCCCTGTCCAGTCACGTGACTGCTCTACGGGAAAAATGATAGCTCGCTGTGTTAACGTAATAGGAATATATACCTAAAACTTTCTTTTTTATCATATGATTCTTTTTTGAAAAATATATTTTCTCGTTGAGTTAGTAATAATACATCAGCGTCACGATATTTTTTTATAATAATTTATAAAACAACCAAGTTTCTTTGACTAAAAGTGTTCAGTCATTATTCTTCGCGTTAAACACTAAACGACTTTAACTAACAGCCAGTGTTCTCTCCGCGGCTTAATTGAGTCTCGTTTCCGGATTAGCATGTCTAATCAACTACAACATGTTGTGAATATGTCGGCGGCGATTGATTTTGAAGGCGGCAAGCCATAAAAATGTCAAATATTGTCGCGCACAAGGGGTCACCTGTCAATTACTTAAAGGGGCAGATATCATTGACCAGAGATCGTGTAATTACTATTTGCTAGGTATCAACACCTCCCAATTATTAGGTATATCAGAGTCCTTTAATTGAATGTGTCAGCAAATGTATTTGATTTAGCAATTATATGGATTTTAATTCCACATTATGACACGTTATAGTAAACAAAAGCTGTCAATAAGGAACAAATCTTGGCAAAACATTTTATTATGTTAATTAAGCGTTTGGGCTTTTACGCCAAAATTACAAACTGTCAAACCTAAGTAATCTAAATTGGATATGCAACCATATTGTGATATAAACATTCCCATCTTTATTGAAAGCCGTCATCTGAATCCTTGAATTTTATTTTACGAATGATACTTCTACAACAATCAGATTACCGATCCTTTCTTTATTTCAGGACAGAATCAATATTTTTTGGTTGTGAAGTATACGTAACATTTAAAAAAATTGAAATTATTTATTAGTTGAACATAAACGCCATAAATTATAAGGACAATTCTGCTGTTCAAATGTGTAAGTGTCAACAAATTTAGATTGTTAATTTTATTTGTCTACAGATCATGTAACCAGATGTTGACATATCACGATTTCCGGATTATAGCGCATTACCAGTCTTAGCAATTTGTAACTTTCACACCAGTAAAATATAATTTTCAACAGAAAAGACATTAAGATGAAAATGTTGTACAGAAATTCGTAAAATTAATGCTAATGTTTGTTTTTGTCCAAATTGCGTTTCATACTGCCTGCTATCAACAAGAAATGTTCATGTTCTTAAAACATTAAAAATCTAAATATCTCATAAAAAGTGAAAATAAAAAAGTCTGGCTATAATAACAGACGACCAGCAACTTATTTTTTCACCGCCGGCGACGAACCAGATCTGCAATATAGTGGATAATGTTAGCTATTATGTGCTTATATGCCTTAGTCCGATCGTTCAGCTTTCACGCAGAGCCTAGTTCTGGATTGATTTCCGGTCAAAGGAAGTAACTCGTACAGGACTGCGAAACTGTTTATTGGAAAGGCGTATAAAATGTAACAAAATATAAAATATCAACAATCATTCACAACACATGCATTCATGCAAAATGTGCAATAATAACAGATCACAGTAAGGAATAAAAACAGCAAATAGGAAAAACAAAAAGCAAGCATTTACGCACACACACAAGTAAATCGCAAGATACAGACAGACGCATTTATATTTATACACTTAACAACTTTTCTAAGTATACACATTCGTATCGAGGCATTACTGGCTTGATAATTGTGTTTTTGCTCTGAAACTTGCAATAAACATGCAATAAATACTAACCGATTCATAAGTTAAACAAATATTCAAAATGACAGACAACTGACTGCTCATAATCATTGAAAATACTGGCACCCACAGAATACAGATTCACAAGTCAAGGACGCGTAGAACCAACATCATTTTATGGAAGTAATGCAGTTCTGAACGACACTTTGGGAAATCCTAGGCTCTTTCGTAAGCGCCTTCCAAGATCAGACCACAACCAGATTTAAATTGCTTAAAGATGTGGAAGGATGTGGAAGGACAACCGGAAAAAGGACTTGTCGCAGACATTCCTCAGAACTTAGGTTCCTTTGGTTTACAACTGCTGCAGTCTTCAAAATGCACGTGCATTATGGATGTCGATAACTAAACAGTGTAAAAAAGACTTTATTGTCATATGATGGGTATAACAGTTGCAATTTCGTTCTTACAAATATGAAAAATATCTGGAGGACAATAGTGTATACTTAGAAAAGTTGTTAAGTGTATATAAAGTAGAATAAATATTTCATGTTCAAATACATTTTTTGTCAAACAAAACATTATTTCGCAGCAAAATATCCCTTATGGTAAAGTGCAGTTCTGAAAAATAAATGATGAAGTGCAGTTGACTTTTTCCCCCAACTAAACATAAAACATCGCCGTCGTATTTCCCTGACTAATATGACCATATAAATACACGTCCGACACGTAATCGATTAAAGAAATAAAATGTAACATTTGGCAGACTTCTAACGGAAATTTCTAACATGTAGTGCATGGACTTGCAGAGATATTTTCTCTCGGAGTAAAACAAGGAAAGCCACTTTTCACCTCTTTTGTTTATTTAATTCATAAATGATGTCGTCAAATCTGTTGATTTTAATAACCTAACCGATAAAGATCTCAACTTATTATCAGTGTACATGATGTTATTTTCCGATGACATTGTGTTATTACTACTGACCCTGATAGTCTTCAGGCACAAGTCTTTATCAATATTTGTGTAAATGGGGACTGACAAGCAATATTGCAAAATCAAAATTATTTGTATTTGAGGAATGCAAAACTCGTAATCTTCCATATATTTTATTGGAGGTAAACAGATAGAAAGAGTAGATTATTACACATACCTTGATATAAAATTTACTTACACCGGAATGAAGACAACATCTTTCTGATCATTATAAAAAGGTGAACATTATTTGTTCAAACATGAAGTATAGGGAAAAACAAAAACAAAGTATTTTACATTCAAATTTTATTAGAATTGTTTCTACCCTATAGTATGAGTTTTATATCAGAAAACGGATGGTTGTTGTTGAAATTTACGCAGCATGAAACGGTCATATTTTCGATTCCTAAGAAAACAGACGGATAACAAAGTTTGTTACCAAAAGAAGGAGAGAAAAGAGGAAAAAGAGAAATAATATACCTAGCTCAGTACCATCTGTTTACATGACACAAAAGTTTGGATGGCATTTGAACTATGTGAGGTTGATAAGGAGACAGTTTCAGAATGGATAGACAATCGCTTATCAAAGCTTAAGTTAAATATTCCGCGAGCCGTTCTCATCAACTTCGTTCACATCGAATCATACACAATAAACTCAGAAGTGGTGGAAAAAAGTGAAGAAAGACGCTAAATTGTATTTCAGACAGGAGTATTCATTTTAAAGATGCAGCTGACATCTTAAAAAATCTGAATGAGGAAAATGTGACAGGTGATCCAAAACCTAACGGCGGTGAACAGTTTGTATTTTCAATAGGTTTACAATTAAAAAAAGAAAGATTCGAGATATGATGGTTATTGCTAACGCCAGATTGGAGCTAAAAGAAAATTGTGTCAATATCATGCAATCAAAACGATATTTTTACATTTTAATGCAACTGAAATTTCCAAAGAATTTCAAAAACATTATTTGAAATTGAAATAGATGAAAAGGGAACTTTGAAAGCCACCGGACAAGACAAATATGAAAATATTGCAGGCTCGGTTTGATTTAGCCTGTTCATGGACAGTAATGGCAATGCATATTACGGCCCACGCCGCCAAGCCCCTGGTTGAGCGCAACTCAATATTTACACTAATAAACAGTACAATTTTATTGAAACCACCCATCTATAAACTGGCCGAAATATGTAAACAACTTAATTTTAGAAGTAATATTGAAATAGTAGGCTACATAAAGGAAATCGAAGGGAAATAAACTTTACAAATCTTTATTCTCATTTTTATTTAGGTTTAGAGTAACAAAGAACAAATCCATCAGTATTAAAAACTGATAAAATTAGTGGACTGAAAGACCCTCCACATCACATGAATGGAGAGATTCATTAAAAAAATCAAGGTCACTTATTCACATAAAGAATGAATCAGTAATTTAAGGGATGACCAGCGGTTGAAAATATTAAATACAATTTACATGTATGCCTTTCATAACAAATTTGTCTTGATAAATTGTACAGTCTTCATTGTTTTATTCTAATTTAGAAGGCTATATCTATGAAATTATGTCTATCCCAGATGAGGATGTCCTATTAAGACTCAAAGAGAACTTTTTGACGACTTTTGCAACTTAAGTCAGATGCCAAAGTATCATTGTATAATAATTCAGCCTTTCAGTTAGGAGATTTTCATGTTTTTACAGCTAGTTTATATATAGATATATTATGTTAGAAAGGGAACCTATATGTCCTTCTTGGATACATCTCAGGAAGCCCAAGAAGGTGCATGAAGCGTTCCTGGAAAATTCAAAAAAAAACGCCTAGGTTTAAAGATAAAAGAATACCAATAATAAACAGTCGAGAATTGGCAATAACGAATGCATTTAAAAATGGTTTCCATCTTTACCACTTGTACTACTCTGGAATCATATCTTAAAAGATATTAAAGAATGTTTACGAAAGAAGGGGCAGCAACATCGGAGAAATCCATGTATCCATCTCGTGTTAAAAAAAAGTCTTTTACAGTCATGTTAACAGTCTTTTACAGAGC
Source organism: Corbicula japonica (assembly GCA_038501625.1). NCBI lineage: Eukaryota > Metazoa > Mollusca > Bivalvia > Venerida > Cyrenidae > Corbicula > Corbicula japonica. Next base: position 10,041 of record JAZAYU010000269.1, on the reverse strand, counting down.
ACAAGTTGTGACTGCGAAATTCAAACGTTATACATACAAATTCCCAATTTCTTACACTATCGGCTCATATACATTCACCTCTGGTATAGGCTAGGAGGACAACTTTCAACTACTTTTACTTAAACTTTAACTTAAAAGTTCACCAACTATATTTCAAACAGCTTGGGTTTCTTCGGTTTTAATGAAAGATAGTGAAGATTTCTGTCATTTGTTTTACCATAAGCTTCATAATTCATCACTATGACTGTATACAAAGAAGCTTCTTATTTTAGTAAAAAATCTTGACATTTAGCGTTTCACAGATGTGTTAAGTGAGTGAAAGGATAGGAAACTCTTCGAAGGAGATTGACAAACTCCAAAGTGTAGTGATAAAAAAATGCCTCTCAACATACCTCAACCCCACATCATCATCACCATGAGCTCTCAAATAATGGCAATGATTCTAACAACCTACCTCCACCAATACCACAAACCAATAGCCCAATTCAACTGAAGTAAAAAATAAATTAAGAAATGAAAAAAAAAACAAATCCAAAATCGGTTCAAATAGTAAAACGGAAGAATCAATGCGAAACCAACTAAAAAAGAAAACAAGCATTCGTAAATGAAGTGGGTTGCAATAAAATTAAATAAATGATTTTCTTGATTGTGGCAAAAATATTCAAGAAAAGAAGTTTTAAAACTTTGGATCAAGTTCTGCTAATAGTAAAGTTATTTTGTAGAAATGAGATCCGTAAATGATTATAAAAACCTTAAAAAAGAGTAGAAACTCATTTCTAATATAGAAACTGTCAATTTGTTATTAAAGAAGCAGTGCGGTGATTTTACTGATGAGTAAAAATTAGCAGAAAAAAATCAAGTATATATTTTTTCAGAAAACAGTTGGGAACTGTCAAGGATCATTTGTCCTGTTCTGCACGTCAGATTCATCACAATCATTAAAACAATTGGGAGACAAGTAAAATATTATTTTATGAAAAAAAAACCAGATGGACTTAAACTGCAATTTTCGCGAAATTGTGGAAGTGCATAACCCGCAATCAAAGTTTCTTATCTCAGAACTTGTAAGACAAAATAACAGCTATTCTTGGCTATAGTTTTCGCGTTTTGATACATCACATTTAAGATCGCTTCATGTTTATTGTTTTGAAACAGATAATATCAGCGAATTTCCACTGACAAGTAAAACTAAAAGTTTAAATAGAAACCAAATATAACAAAAAAAACTTTTGCGTTTGAAATTTACCGGAATGTCATTTAGCCGACTTTTTCGCAACAGAGCGTAGACGTAGACAAGGCTGTCCATTGTCAACTACTCTTTATATTATTTGCATTTAATTTTTATCGACGCATGAGGGTATTAAAGCAGGGTTGGGCGGTAAATACCACCCCCGGTATTTACCGGTGGTATTTACCGGTATTTACCGTCCTGGAAAATACTCCCCAAAGTGGCAAATACTGGAAAATACTGGCAAATACTACTCAGATGAGTTTTTTTGCCTTAAAATACTGCAGAAATCTGAACTTAGTTGACTGTTATTAATGTATAATCAGAATTATAATTATATTACTCAGAAATTTTAATTAAATTTCATATCAGGTGATGACTTTAAGCACTTAAAGTAAAAATAAATTTTAAAAAAAACTGTCTTATTTAATTGGAACATAAAAATACAGCAGGTGAGAAATTAATGCTGATTCACCGGTTCACCTGGCCGTGACACAAAGCCATAATGTCTAGACTATAAAAACAACATGTTTCATACATGGGGCTGTAATAGCCAGGGGCAACAAAGGCAACCATAAAGTGTCATAAATTACCTATAGGATCCTTCTAGGTACAAGCCAAGTGAATGGTTGTGTATTGGTACTATTGACTGTAGAAAGCTGCCAAACTGGTGTTCTGTAACGAATATCTTAGGGGGAAAGAAGAGATTGACTGGTAGACAGAGGCTTCTTTGGATCTAACCTTATTTGTTATTATATCATGTATATTTATTTAAGTTGTGTACATTACTTGTTTATAATTAAAATTGACCCTCTTAAATGCTGAATCCATTATTGTAAATAATTGAATTTTGAAGTTGTCCCAAATGCTGACTATAAGGAATACATTGTATTGCATAAATTCCATGGGTGGTCAATTTAAATGACCACTTTCTCAGTACTTCCATATTAATTTATTAATGGATAACTGATAAAAATGTTAAACTTAATTATAAATATAATGGCAGTTGATGGGTAAACTTGAAATTATAAATATGATTCTGATAATAGGTATATTTGTATAAATTCCAGACTGGTCAATTCAATCGACCAGTATTTGCCAGTAATTGCCAGTATTTGCCGGTAAATACCGGTAAATACCGCCGGCATGGAAAATACTCATATTTGCCGGCATTTTGCCAACCCTGTATTAAAGGCATAAAAGTGAAATTGTCAAAAACTTCATTCAGTTACATTATTTCCGAAAAAGATGTGCCAGCTCCCTGCACAAGAAAGATGTTACTATATTTTGGCATGAAGAAAATATTGTCTTCCCTATTCCTTCCCAGTGAAGTGTCCAAGAAAAGATTTTTAGCTTATCACAATCCCAAGAAAAAGGCAAGATAAAAGGATAGCCCAGCTAAAAATAAAAATGAATCAAGGAATGAACAACCGGTGTCTAAAACGCCCAAATCCTTAGTTTGAACACCTAAATCAGACAAAAAAAACAAATCAATTCAAATAGTAAAACGGAAGAATCAATGACAAGAACTAAAAACTAAAACTAGCAGTTGAAAGTGAAGTGGGTTGCAAAAATTAAAATAAACGATTTTCAAGATTGTGGCAACACTATTCAAGAAAATGAGTTTACAAATATAGATCAAGTAATGATAATGGTAAAGTTATTTTGTAGATATAACATCAGTAATTGCTTATGAAAACCCTTAATGAAGGGTAGAAACGCATTTCTAATTATAAAGAAGCTATCAATATGTTATTAAAAAGTGAAATATGCATATCAGGAACCGCAACACTCACAAAACACAGCGAAAAGGAAAAGAGGAAAAGATAGCATTTGTTTATAAGTATGTCAAATTCAGATAAGACACCACAAACAATTAACGAAAATGAGAAACCTTGGGGTTACCGCATTGGAACGGTCAGTGGCAAAATAATTTGCCACTAGTGGTTTAAACCAGGTTCTAGGGTGCACAAACCTCACACTTGCCCGAACAGGAGCAGTGTTGTGCTTTTAATGATGAGATATAATTAACAGAAAATAAATCCACTACATATTTTCAGCAAACCGTTGGCACCAGGGATCTGTCATGGATCATGTGTCCTGTTCTAGATGGCAGATTCATCACCATCATAGAGACCATTAGGTGACAGGTATATTTTATGAGAAAACTAATTATACCTGATGGAAACTGCATCCTTTGCGAAATTATGGAAGGTCAAAACCCGGAATGAAAGTTTTTAATCCCACAACTTATCAATCTACGTAACAGCTATTAGTGTGGTTTATTTGCAATAGCTCTCGCAACATCGTTTTTGTTTAAGAAGGAATTAAGCCATCTACGGATTTCAGTTTTGATACGTCAACTTGAAGACCGCAGTTACAGTCAATGTTTTGAAACTGATACTATCAGTGAACTTCCATTGACAAGTAAAACTTAAAGTTTTTATAAAAAAAAACAGCAACTGGAATCAATTATAATGAAAAAAAATCAAAGTTGCATTTGTAATCTAACCGAATGTCATTTACCGACTTTTTCGCAGCAGAACGTGGAGGAAGACAAGGCTGTCCTTCGTCAACTAATTTCTTGTTGTTTTTTTTTACATTCAATTTTCATCGCACACCATATCAACGAAAGAAGATTTTTAATAAAGGCATAAAAGTTAATAAAAAAAGAAAAGCAAAATGTGCATATCAGTTATCGCCACACTCAGAAATCACAGCCTCCCCAATCAGCCAAACGTATAGAAGAGAGCATTGGTTTATAAGAAAGCCGGTTTCAAATGAGATTCCACAAACAATTAACGAAAAAGAGAATCCGAGGGGTTAACGACTTGGAACGGAAAGTGGCAAAACAATTTGCCGCTGGGGGTTTAAACCAGGTTCTGAGGTGCTCCAACCTCACACTTGCCTCAACAGATTCCCATATGAACAAACAAGTTCAAGTTGTCTAAGAAAAATATCTTCAACCCTCCCCCCCCCCCCCCATCAACTCGACAATTTTGCATGCAAAAGCACACATATATAAATTATGAAACTTAAGAAGCTAATAGTATTGCCAAGTTCAGGGGCGGCTACTTAATGACCTTATAGAGACCAGAGCCCCTGGAGTCAAATCAGCAAGAACACGATAACAGGGATACAAGAAACAGATCTATCTTCTATGTTCTTTTACAAGATTTCCCCATAAACATTCATAAACTCCTGCCACCCTCGTGCAACCAAAGAGGTAAGCATATTGATCAGCTGTGAATGGGTTAATCAACAGACATGCAGAGGGGCGCTATAGAATATCATGTTGGTTACCTTTCATTTTTCTCTATTTCATTAACTGTTTGTGTTGTCTTAAATGAAATTAATATTCTTATAAACACGTGCTTCTCTTTTCTTTTCTACTCTTTCGCTGCGTGGGGAGGCTGTGTTTTCCGAGTGAGGCGATTCCTGTTATGCATATTTCACTTTTATTGAATTTGCAGATAGTTTTTATGAATAACTTGGAGAAATTAACAAAACATTAGTACCGGATGATGTTAGTTTCATTTTAGCCCAACGATTTGCGCGCAACAGGGGCTTTTCTATATATACGATGGTTCGCCCTTAAAGGACAGATATCTATAAAAAGTCAGTATGATAATGGGTCTGTGCTTGCAAATTATTGGGACTACTTTCATTAATAATGAAAATATGTGAAATATGCAAATGGAGCAGAGGAAAAAATTGAAAACCTTAAACATGTTATTTCAGACTGAAAATGTTTCCGGGTTTTGTGATTACCAAATTATCCGATATACAGAGTTATCTCAATATTCTGTCCTAAGTTACCTCCCTTTGCACCGCGCAAATGTTACTGGGTAGTTCCTGTCTGAGATTGACAATTAAAACAGACATACAGTAGTCATCCGTGGACCTTTCAAATAAGTTTTTATAGGGTTTAGTCGGTCAGAGATCAGCATTATGCATAAAAACTTTTGATTTTTACATACTGAATGGGAAAATATATAGCTTTTATAGAGCAGCGCATAATATTTCTCTTCTAACCGTTTTAAAACGTTGGATAGGTTTATGTTTAACATCGTTATGTTCGACTCCTTCTGTAACTAATAAAGAGTGAAAATACGCATTTTTTATGCTCAAAAATGGCAGATTTGAGAAAAGGCAAAAGTTAGAAAAAACTTTAAAAAATGTAGTAAAATTTATAACACATGATATAAGGTAATGTTTGACGCCCGCAAAACGCCCGTTCCCTTTTATGCGTGTTCTTTCATGCCCATGAAACATTTTTGAAGGAATTTAATATTGTTTTTTAAATAACTGAGCCCTTTTCTACAAATTGAATGCATCACATTTGGTTTACATTTTTTTTGCCATGTTCGTATTGACGTATTTTTCGTTATACTTATTTGTTGTCAAATAAGTTCTTTCTTATTCTTCTACCATTTAAAACATATTCAAACAAGGTTTCGTAACTTTTTCGAATTTTTTTCTCGTCATTTTGTTTATTTTGATTTAGTTTATTTAGTTTTACAATGCATTTTAACACATTAAATAAATATACTTTTGTGTTATACTTTTCCGAGGGCTATTTTATTTCGTTCAGTTCGGTGCACTTTAAGTTGCCAAAATCGAATAAACAATTCTCGTGTCTCGAACAACAATGTGACAATTAATTAGAATATTTAATCCCTAGTCAGTTTCTAAAAACAACACGTTTTCCCCCGACAAGCAACTTTTTCGACCTCTTACAAATCTACAACTAAACTTCAAAAGACCTTTATCACACCTCCAGCTAGTAAGACCCTGTCTTGCTCATAAGATTACGTAACATGGTCATAAAACACCAGGCCCGTTTCTTTAATAGCATTGTTTGCATGACTTAATATTGATTGGCTGAAAACATAAAAAGCTATCATTTCCATGACAGCGAATAAATTAAATTTTCATAAAGAATAAAGTTACGTAAATAGGTAAAGTTGCATTTAGTTGTTAACTTAAAATCAATTTACACAGATGATTGTTATTCCTGATATGTCTGTTTCACTGTTTTGCTAAGCAGACAATGAACTTTAACTTCACAATGCACTTTGAGAATTTTTATCTACACTTCTAACGCTGCGCTTATTACCGCTTCTAAACCGGAACTACCCAATCAGCAAGGGAAGCCACTCTTAATGGGAGGTAACTGTGTATATCGGTAGGCCCCCAATTTACTAGGTAGTTAGTGTAACAGTATCTGGTAGTACAGAGTTGTCTACCTTATCACATATAAGAAGCTGTGCATGCCTTATCACATGGTCAGTGGGGCGTCCGTGGCCGAGTGGTTAAGGTTTCCGACTGACAATCACTTGCCCTTCACCGCTGTGAGTTCGAGACCTACCAGGGTCAAGATCTATCATGTGAGGAAGCTAACCAGCTAGTTTGCGGAACGTCGGTGGTTCTACCCAGGTGCCCGCTCGGGCCTGAAAATTGCCCGGAGGGGCACCTGGGGTCTTCCTCCACCATGGGAAGCTGGTATGTCCACACCATAATGTCCTCGTTCAGAGGCGGGAGGGACATAAAACTGGGAAGTAACAACAACAACAACATCACATGGTCAGTCAGTACCCGCACTCTCAGAATAAAGATATATTAAATCATAGTTAGAACACAACCTGTAGTTCTTATCTATCTCCACATCATAGAGACATAGTAACATAACATGGTGTCAGAATAAAGGAGTTATTGAACTCACAGCAACTTTGGAATTTATTTTGTGAATTTGTACATTCAAGGTAGAGGATTCTTATTATAAGACATCAGTGCTGAATTTCATATTTCACAATGGATTTACATGGTGTACCCACACCATCAATGAACTGGTCAAGTACAAACCTTCCTGAGGCCTGGAGAAAGTTCCAAGAACATTGTAATTTGATCTTTAATGGTCCACTAGAAGGGAAGGAAGAGAGTGTGAAGATAACTTATTTGTTACTATGGATGGGAGAACAAGGACGTGATATATATGGGACACTTGGGTTGTCAGCCGAACAGAGGAAGAAACTTGACACAATTTACCAAGCAGTCAAACGTCACCTTCAACCTAAAGTCAATCACATATTTTCACGATACAAGTTCAACAATGAAATTTAAAATGAACAATCATTTGAACAATTTCTCACCAAGCTACGTCTTCTAGCAGTTGATTGCAATTTCACAGACAAAGATGAAATGATTAGAGATAGACTAGTGTTTGGCGTGAAATCACAGAAAATCAGAGAAAATCTTATAAACGAAGGTGACAAATTAACATTAGACAGAGCAATTCAAATTTGCCAATCTTTTGAATACGCTCAGGAGCAGCTGCGAGAAATGAATCAAGCAGCTAGTTCAGTAAATGCTGTTCAACGGCGAGGATCAAACCCGCAACAGAGGAAGAAGAATACTGGTCACAACACCTCAGGCCAGTCTGGTCATAACACCTCAGACCAGGGAAAGAATGGGGCATCAAAGCGCATGGAGACAGAGGCAAACGGCAGCGTTAATCAGGATATCAGAAACTGTCAGAAATGTGGAAAACCGCATAACAAGGCACAGTCAGGCACAGCAAAAGGAAAGCAGTGTTTTAAGTGCAAACGATGGAACCACTTTGGATTTATGTGCTAATCGAGTGTGAATGAAATTCAAAGTGAGGATGTTGGAAATTCAAATCAGGATAATATTTTCATTGATAGTGTGGAGTCAAAGGTTACAAATGGGCAGGTTTTGCAGATTTTGAGGTAGGTCCTTCTAAGACACATCTCAAATTCAAAATTGATACTGAGAGACAAGTTAATATTTTACCATATAGGGTATTTCAGAGTCTAAGGGTCCAGTCTGTTCTGGAGAAGTCTAGGACAAAGTTGTCAGCTTACAACGGAAATGAACTAGATTTGAAGGGATGCATTACTCTTCGAAGTAATCACTCTGGGACTGGTCACGTAAGAAACGTACGGTATCATGTGGTTGACACTAGGTCTACACCATTACTTGGACTTCAATCATGTATTGATTTTGGCTTGATTGAGTTCACTTATTCAGTAGAGTCTGAATCTCCTCAAACACCTCTGACTAAGTTGTCTATTTTAGAGGAGTATTCCGACGTCTTTAAAGAGATAGGGCTATTTCCAGGAGAGTGTTCAATTCATATTGACCCCTCAGTTTCACCCGTGGTCCATCCACCCAGGAGAGTCCCTGTAGCTCTACATGCAAAGGTCAAAGATGAGCTGGCCCGTATGGAGAAATTAGGTGTCATTACCAAAGTAAGGTAGCCAACACAATGGGTTAACTCTATGGTCGTTGCCGAGAAAAGCAACGGTAATATTAGGATATGTCTTGATCCCCGGGACCTAAATAGAGCTATCCAGCGCCCCCATTACCCTATGAGAACTATAGATGATATCCTGCCACAGCTCAATGGTGCCAAGTTTTTCACAAAACTGGACGCTAGATCGGGATATTGGGCCTTCAAGCTTGATAAGGACGCATCATTCCTTACAACTTTCAATACAATGTATGGTCGGTACCGTTATCTTCGACTACCATTTGGTCTGGTATGTAGTGGAGATTTATTCATGCAAAAAATTGATGAATGCTATGAAGGTTTAGACGGTACAGTCCAGATTGTAGATGACCTTTTGGTCTATGGTCAAACAAGGGCGGAGCATGATGAGAATCTCAGGGCAGTCTTAAAAAGGTCACGAGAGAAGGGTGTTTGCTTTAACGAGGATAAGCTCGTAGTAGGAGTATCTGAAGTAGAGCACTTTGGTCACTTGTTAAGTTCAGAGGGACTCAAACCCGACCAAGGTCAAGCAATTAAAGAAATGCAACCCCCAACCAATAAGGCTGAGCTTGAAACCTTATTCGGTATGATCAATTATCTGTCACGCTTTGCACCGAATCTTTCCGAGGTTACCGCCCCCATGCGACAGTTAATGTCAAAAGATATTGAGTTTTGCTGGGAAAAGCCCCACAGTGATGCATTTCAAAGAGTTAAAGAGATCATCACTCAACCATGTCAAGTATTATCATATTATGATCACAAGAAACCCCTTATCTTGCAAGTTGATGCTAGTAAAAATGGGCTTGGAGCTACTCTCTTGCAGGAGGGCAGGCCTATAGCATATGCATCAAAGTCCTTAACCAAATCAGAGGTTAACTATGCATAGATCGAAAAGGAAATGTATGCCATTCTTTTCGGGTGCAGGAAGTTTCACCATTTCGTGTATAGGCGAAAAGTTGATGTGCAAACTGATCATTTGCCATTAATATCTATTTTCAAGAAACCCCTCAGTTCCGCCCCTGCACGACTGCAACGCATGCTTCTCCAGTTGCAGAGATATGATATCCATCCCAAGCACTACCCAGGCAAGCAAATCCCAGTTGCAGATACATTAAGTAGGAAACACCTTAATGACACATTCCCAGAGTTATCTGAGGGAATGGAGTTGCAAGTCCACATGGTTATTTCCAGTTTACCTGTCTCTGACAGAAAATTACAAGAAATCAAAACCTTGTCTGATCAAGATGATCAGTTAGTCTTTTTGAAAAAGACTATACTCAAGGGTTGGCCAGAAGCCAGACATCAGTGTTCATCCCAGATATTGGCTTACTGGAACTATAGAGATGAATTAACCAGTATTGATGGGTTAATCATGAAGGGCAGTAAAATCATAATACCGAAGGCAATTAGGTCAAAAATGCTGGAATTAGTTCATTCAGGTCATATGGGTGTAGAGAAATGTCTAAGTAGAGCACGTGATGTTATGTTTTGGCCAGGAATTTCAGCTGACATAACCACAATG
>JAZAYU010000268.1:672767-701843 GCA_038501625.1 Corbicula japonica | reverse complement strand
TTCACGAGATATATTCCTATTACAAGAAAATTCTATTTTTAGTAACAGTGACCTTGACCTTGGATCTACAGGCATGGGTTTTGTGCGGACACACCACCCTGTCATGGTGAACATGTGTGCCAAGTTATTTTGAAATCCCTCCATTCATAACAAAGTTACAGCCTGGAGAAGAAAATTCTATTTTTAGTAACATTGACCTTGACCTTGGACCTACAGGCTTGGGAATGTATGTGACACACAGTCTTAATATGGTGATCAATTAAACCAAGTTATTTAAAAATCCAATAACAAATAACAAAGTTACAGAGCCGACACAATTTTGCAAGAAATTTCTATTTTTAGTAACAGTGACCTTGACCTTGGACCTACAGGCATGGGTGTTGTATGCGACACACCACCTTGTCTTGGTGAACAATTGTGCCAAGTTATTTTGAAATCTCTCCATTCATAACAAAGTTAAGGGCCAAGTGTATATTTTGCTTAACACAAAATGTAAGTGAAGAAGGGGCATAATTTGAAAAAATATTGGAAGCAGGGTTATGGGTCTTGTTGGTTATGATGTAGATTTTGATGGTGAAAATATATTTCAAGTTTCAAGGCAATATCTCAAGTAGTTTTAAAGTTATGGGCAAAATGCATATTTTGCTTAACACAAAATATAAGAATAAAACTAATGTAAATGAAATTATCAAAGGGCCATAACTTTTGAACAGAACATGTAAGAGCAAAACCCCACCTTTATGCACAACAACATATCAGGCCAAGCATTGTGGTAAAGTTTCATTAAATTCCCACCAGTAGTGTAGGAGGAGTTGCGTTCACAAGATATATTCCTATTAAAACTAATCTAAATGGAAGTATCAAAGGGCCATAACTTCTGAACGGAATATGTAAGAGCAAAACCCCACCTTCATGCACAACTACATATCAAGCCAAGCATTGTGGTAAAGTTTCATTAAATTCCCACCAGTAGTGTAGGAGGAGTTGCGTTCACGAGATATATTCCTATTAAAACTAATGTAAATGGAAGTATCAAAGGGCCATAAGTTCTGAACGGAACATGTAAGAGCGAAACCCCACCTTCATGCACAACTACATATCAAGCCAAGCATTGTGGTAAAGTTTCATTAAATTCCCACCAGTAGTTTAGGAGAAGTTGCGTTCAAAAGATATATTCCTATTAAAACTAATGTAAATGGAAGTATCAAAGGGCCATAACTTCTGAACGGAACAAGTAAGAGCGAAACCCCACCTTCATGCACAACTACATATCAAGCCAAGCATTGTGGTAAAGTTTCATTAAATTCCCACCAGTAGTTTAGGAGGAGTTGCGTTCACGAGAATATCGGACGGACGGACGGACGGACGGACGGACAGACGGACGGACGGACGGACGTTCCCACAGATGGGCATTTGTTGGGTATTTCTTTTGTTTAAAACTACCCAACAAGCGAAAAACTACCCAATAAGAGACTAACGGAATGAATGGAAAGTTCTCACAGAAGGGCATTTGTTGGGTATTATGGTACCCAACAGATGCCTTGCGGTGCGCTCGGACGGACGGAAGGACGGACGGACAGGAGCAACTCTTAATGCCCGTCGCCATTTCATGGCGGGGGCATAAAAACACAGCTGATTGCCGATTCCTTTTTTTTGTTGTGGAATGAATAGCACTCTGTGACCTTGACTTTTTATGTTTTAACCACTCTCTCAGACTAACTTACAATGTCTAAGCACTCTGAGACCTTTGATGTTTTTAACCTCTCTCTTACATTAACTTACAATATCTTATATCTAAACGCTCTAAGGACTCTGTGACCTTGACCTTTGATGTTTTTAACCTCTCTCATTAACTTACAATGTCTAAGCACTCTGTGACCTTGACTTTTGATGTTTTTAACCTCTCTCTCAGATTTTGGTAATAAGTCTTTGGAATGGTCAGGAACTCTTGTCCTCTTGCTCTCAGATTTGACACCTGCAATAAATGAAATACTCATTTTATCAGGTAGAAAACAAGTATAAAAACTGACACGTGAACAAAATCTTTTTAGACAAAAGGTGCTTATCTTTAAATAAGTAGCTGTAGCATATTCAAGTAACCAGGCTCCAAGGTTATAAGAATGAAAACTAGGCTCATATCACAATCTTCCCATTGGTCAATTCTGAGACGGTTCTCTAAGTCAACCAATCAGCTGAGATTGCAGATTTGTCTCTATTCTCAGTTTTTTACCATGAAAATTCATACAAATGCATTTATGATATTTCCACATAAGGTCAAAAGTGTGTGCTACAATTTTCGATGCATCATTGATTCATAAATTATAAATAACTTGAAATAAGCCTACTTAAATTAAAGCAAGAAGCAGTCATTTGTGTACTGTGCCTGATGCTTGGTTCCAACACAACTTATACCACAGTAAGCCAAGATAATAAAACTCACAGCTGTAATGATATCATCTGTGTTCATTGCAATATGCTGGACCCCGGCACCACCATAGTAATCAACATACTCCTGTAAACATAGGAAAACATGTACTTTACTGATTTAAAATCGGTATAAACCTAGTTTATAAAAAAGTGCTTCTAATGCAGATTTATTATTATGCCTGATGACTACTTCAGGCTAAAACCAATACTTTGGCTGTAATTTTGGATTGTGGACATTCCCGGAGATCCCATGAAGGCTTCTCACAATTTTGCACATTGCCAATTCTGGATCAATTTGTTACAATTTGTTGAGTCTATCTGCCTTATAACTGTCAACTTTCCTGGTTCATTTATTCTACTTAGAACAAGCTTACCTGGATCTGACTCTTGCGCTTGCCAACAGCTGGTTCATTGATGGGCATTTTGATGGTCTCGTCGTAATTGGTCACAACAATAGATCTAAGGGCAGAGTACTCTGTGTGTACTTGTTGATCATCCACCGACCAGAATCGATGGAACATCAGATTCTTCTCATACCTACAACAGACGGCAAAAACATTCTGTTAAATATTATCAACTATGCAAGTTAGTGCTTTCCTTTTTTTTTTTTTATTTATATTAATACACTGCCTACAGTTGTAATTGTAAGAATTATTTCTTGAAGCAAATGATTATCAGGGATTCATGTGTGATTGAACTAAGGAATATATGAATAAAACGAATTATGCTCCTTCTCCTCCCACATTCCCCTTCCACCACACCTCTACACACATAAAATATTATATTCTAAAGCAACATATTTATATATTCATAATTAAAGTAAGTTTGATAATTATTTACATTCTAGGAACTATTGTAACATAACTATGGTACCCATGTTTAATCAATTTACTCCATTAACACCGCTAATATCCAATGAGAAGACAGTGAAGATCCAGACCAGCTTGTACATCTGTGCAGTATGATACGGATCTACACTGTTTGCTTCTTGGTCAGAGATAAAATAAACATGTGGAATAAGCTATTTTTATGGAGTAAATTATTTACATAGTCCAGTATTATTATAACTTTCTGTGTTATGTGATTCCAACAGCAATGATCTTATAGTGGTTCCAGCAAAGCAAAAGCTTAACCCTTTCCTCCATAGATACACCTTTATTGCATGGGCAAACAGTTTAGATCCAGATCAGCCAGCACATCCCTGCTGTCTGATCAGGATCTAAACTGTTCACTTTTTGATTTGTAAGGTTATTTCTGACCAAAATGCAACCAGTGTAGATCCTGATCAGACAGCACGGATGTGCTGGCTGATCTTGATCTACACTTGTCGCACATGCATAAAAATGCATATTTATACAGGAAAGGGTTAACAAAAGTAAAACAACAATGATTCACATCTCCAGTATTCCCCTAGAAAATCGAACATAAGTTCTCATACCATTCAGCAACACTGGTCATCTGATCGTCAGGCTGGTTACCAACAATATGATCCGTAAAGTTGAGGCCAACCTTGGGTCTAAAAATTAAAGTTGAGCAAGTTGAAATTATAGACTCCTTTAATTAAATTGTCATATTTAATAATAAGGTGAAATAACAGATTTAAAAATATAAATTTATTTTTGATTTCTAATAAGGATAAATACAAAACTTCTGTAAAATCTGTATTTAGACTCTTTTTCTGCTGTTTGTTAATAGGAGTTTATTCCTGAAAGGGGTAGATTCACGAATGCCCAAAATTGGCCTAAAATTATCTCAAATTTTCAAATTGCATTTACATCACTGAAAGTGTGCTTTTTATAATCAGTTATGGTTGTTTTCTTGAAAAGATAAACAGTGAAGACGAACCCATAAACCAAAATAAAAAATTATGTATGTTAAATGTGTCTGAAATTTGAAAATCTTTGCCAAAATGCTATTTTTTGTTAAATTTTCATCATATTTTGGTGATTTTCATATTGAGCACAGGCTTCGACCAAACTAATTTTAAGAATTTTCTTTGTATAAATGTGAGCTGAATTCATGGTCAAAATTTGATTTTGGTCAAGAAGTGTGCTCTTATCGAAATCCTCTAAAATATGCTGTGAAAATGAACAAAAATATGAATTTTTGCACATTTTCATCATTTTTAGCAATTTTGATGGCCCCTTGTCAAACTCCTTTAGGAGTAATCAATATAAAATTTTGAGATATGAAAAGTATAACCATTTATGTATTCAATGGCATTAAAATTTAAGATTTGTAACAAAATAAATTTTTTTACATATTTTCAGGCCAATATTAGGCCTTCGTGAACCTACTCCTTTAATACCCCGGTAATTATTTATCTACTGAATTGTGGGTAGGAAATGCTCAAGAGGTAATTTACCCTTTACACCATGTAAACAGCAATCTGCAATGACACTAAGAGAGTGCAGGTTTACAAGATCTGACTGTAACTACACTGGTTGCAAATGTGATCAATGCCTTACTTAGCAAATTATTAAATGGCTAATATATTCAAAACAACATGGAAAAGCTTACAGGATTGCAACAACAGGATCATTTTTGGGGTCCAGAGGCTTGTATCCAGGTAAGTAATGTCCCTTGTATTTGGAGAGATCAAACAGTGTGTGGGTGGTGTCTCCATACGTCTGTATAACACAGTATCTCACAGTGCCATCATCATCACTCATATCTGTCGGTTCTTCCACCACAATGGCACCTTTATCACAGGCTCTCTACAAGGGAGGTAAAAATAGTTGATTGAGCACTTTTTCCCACCTCTTTATTTCTATGATGCTTTTTAAAAAAAATAGTATTAAGTAATATTTTCAATGCCGGTAAATCTCTCTCATGGCTGTCCTCAAAGGATGGGGTCATGGATTTCACCCTTTGTTACTTCTGGCCTTCATATGATTTTTGTATAAATATTTTCAGAAATACCCAGCTGACTTTTGCCACTTTGCTTTTACAGTATGTCAGTTAACTCAATTCTAACACATGCCCTTTGTATACACACTACAATACCATTATCAGCTTTTGACAGGCACAGAAAATCTGGATGCGAATTGGAGAAGACTACTGTTACAATTTAGTTTACATACAAGTTACTGTTTTGAGGGATTCTGACCTTGAAAATGGCGTCAACATCTTCCACTTCAAAAGCTACATCCTTCACACCATCACCATGTAGAACAAGATGATCACCAATTTCTGTCAAGAACAATTACAGATTTCATAATACAGGTATTGCATTTTCTTTAATCCAAATGAGTGACTAATATACAATTATTTACTTATTAGCTGGGAAATATGCTGTGATATTGATCTAAAAAATCGTTATTGACCGAGGCGATAGCCGAGGTCAATAACGATTTTTGCGGTCAATATCAACAGCATATTTCCCAGCTAATAAGTAAATAACTGTTTTATTACATGAACTATAAATAGTTATATATATAATAGTTTATTACATGTATATAAAAGATGGAAACTTTCGGATTCTATTTATAGACAGGTCAATATCAGCCAAAGCGGGTCAATATCTAGATTTATTGACTCGGTTATTTTGGGGGTGTGACCAATCGCGTTGCTTCTATTTATAGTTCATGTAATAAATTTTAATACTGAAAAGTGTCATTAAGATTGATAAGATAACCAATATGAAAATCTAAAACACTCATATCTGTTTTAGTTTCAGATAATTTTGACACAAGACTTCTACTTGGAACTGAATATTTTTTTAAGGAATAGGAAATCCTTAATGTGAAAATCATCACTACAAAGTTTTGAAAGAAATGAATAAAAACTTAAGTTAGAACCCAAAACTAAAAATAAATTGTTGAAGATACCTGCCCATTTGTCTGCCCTCCAGACCACCCGGTTTGTGGGCAAACCACCTGGTTTGCGGGTAGACCACTTGGTTTTCACAAATCTATCAGCTGGCTATTTTCATTGTATAATCTTACTAAATATTGAACTACATAGCAGATTGTGACTGACAAAAAAAGAGGTAGAACAGTAAAGTTAGTATTAACAGTAAAGTGTCTCAAGTTACCTTTAGGATCATTGGGGTTTAGCATATTTTCAAACTCGAACAGAATCTGCAAAAAGAAAACCATTCTGAAATAAACTTCTGTTGCAAAACTTTTAAAATCTATGAGACACATATTTGAAAATCTAGTACATCTCTATTGTCTTAACATGAAATGACTGTTCACAAAATATATATTAAAGTCTTTGTCCATCATGTGACAGAGGTGCATAACTAAAATAAATATGCCAATAAAATGAGTGGGATGTTTTGTTCGATATCATCATAAAAGGTTAACAAATAACAAGGATTTGTAATGCTTTCACATTGTTCCCACATCGCTTTGGTGACTTCTATACAATTTATAATAAAAACAAATTTAAAGCAGTGAACAAATTATCTTTATACACTGAATTTTGCCTATAGCCGGCCAAACTAAAGAGCAACATAGGATCCTTAATATAATTTCTATCAGGTAACTGGTAAACAAACTGAAAAACATGGGGGCTTATCTTATGTGGGTGGTCTGAACTGGAGGTATTTATTTTTAGTGGAACTTACAACAGGTGCTGTTTAAGTACAAGCAGACTACGTTGATAATGCTGGCAACTGAACCAATTCAAGTAATCACCAGATGGACAATAATTCAAGGCCAGGAATCAGAAAAGAAATCCAGTCACCTCCGTTTAACCTGCTACCCAATAGCGCAAGTATCTCTTCTGACTTCTGAAGCCAGTGATTATTATTTATATGTATGTGGTGTTAAGGTAGTACAGTTCTAGTTGACATGAATTTACACAATTTTAAATTTTAGTGGTTGTTTTATTTCAGTGTAATTATTGTAACAGTAATGTAAACAAACAAGTAAACTACTAGAATTCTAATTTAATGGTAATTTCATTACTTAGTAGCTTTGATTTCATTTACCTTGTTTTGTTTCACCACATGCGATGCCACCTGTCGGCTCCCTGTTTCCAATCCACGATAAGCAAAGGGTTCAAACCCCATGCGAGTAATGTAGTAGGAGGCAGCCTATGTAAAAAAAGTCCCTAATCAAATTTTAGCTGTAATATGATTATTTATACTCATTTTTAATGCCTTTGTAATGGTAATGTTTTTGCTGAAGGAACTATTTCAGAATATGTATCAATTGTAAAATCATTAATCTGTTAATGACTTTCTTTTCTAACAAAAATTATATTGTCATTTATATTCTGGCCAAGAATTAGTAGCTCCTTGAATTGTGTACCCCTTTCCTCCAAGGAATATGGCTCATATCTTATGGGCAACCAGTGTAGATCCAGATCATCTTGGACATCTGAGCTATATGGTCAGTACCTACTATGTTTGCTTTAGATTCATTGCGTAAATTTTTTAAATAGAAGCTGTGTTGATACAGACCAGACTGCATTGAGACGCAGGCTAATCTGGAACTGGATGTACACTGGTCACACAAGCAACAAAAGGTGTATTGATGGTGTAAATGTTTACTTACCTGTTTGGCATTTCCAACCCAGAACTTGATTCTATGGAAGGAGACAAATCTGCCAGAATCTGGCTGAAAGCATATGGTATGATTGTTTTTATAAGCAGTTTAATAAGTTTCAAAAATTGCAGATGGATATTTTTCTTCAAGAACAAAAACAGATACAAAGTGATAGATAGGCAAGTCCATTACATGAAATCCAGAGATATACTTTAGCTCGCAGAATAAAAGTTAACCGGTTACACCACAGATACAGCTTTATCAAAAGTGCAAACAGTGAAGATCCAGATGAGTAAGCATATCTGTGCTGTCTGAACTGAATTTGCACTGTTTGCATATTTAATTTATTAATTTCTAAGGTTGTTTGTGACCAAGGTGTAACCAGTGCAGATCCACGTCAGACAGCAGTGATATGCTGACTGATCTGGATCTACACTGGTCGCACATTTGATCAAACATGTATATATGGGTTTAACGGTTAAGCAGAGTTGAGTTACAATGATTTGGTATATTATGTTAACAACATTTTGTTTTATCACATACATGTTATGGCATCCTTTTTCTATCAAGTATGAAATGTCAATTGTTGAAATCCATGTGCATTTTCTTAAAATGACATTTAAAAATACTGTTTATATTTGGCAAACCACAATATGCATTTTCATATTGTTGTATACTAAATTGGACAGTATTGATATCTTTACACTCAATCCACTGCAACTGAAATTAAATGACTTGATGGAAAACACAACTTAAATAACCAGGTTACTGGTAACTTACCTGTACATACCTTTGAATTATCCTACTTCAGGTGAAAGTCACCCACTTTTACTCCTTATATACATTTTAATGCATGTGCCACCAGTGAAGGTCCAGACCATGTGCTGTCTGATATGGACTGACACCAGTTACATCTTGGTCTTTAAAAGCTAACAGTGTAGATTCTGATCAGACAGCACAGAACTGTGCCAGTTGATCTGGATTTTCACTGTTCACCTATACATTAAAGAAGTATCCATGGAGTAAAGGGTGAAAGATCACAATTTAATTTAACTCTGGGGTTTTTAACACACATAAAATCTTCCATTTATTTGTATAGATTTTATACTTGTCTAGATTGATTTTCAAAATCTTTTCTCAGTAAATCACTCACTTTGGGCATTAGAAAAGATTAACCAGGATGAAAATGTTATTACTCATGTGATAACATTTCCCTTTTTAACCTTTTAGTTCATGGGATATGGCTGTAAGTCATAGGAATGTAGATCAACATCAGCCAGCACATCCATGCCATCTAATCAGGATCTACACTGTTCCCTTTTTGACCAAGAAGCAAAGTTCAGATCTGTTATCAGATGGCAGAGATTATTGGCAATTTGTTTGGCTGGGGTGTACATTCTAGTTGCGCCCACTTTGACATCAGTGCCTAAGGTTATAAAACTTAGCATGGAAACCAGTCTCAAATCTCAAGCATCTGATTGGCTGAAATAGCGACCAGTCGCCATTTCAGCCAATCAGATGCTTGAGATTTGATTTGAGACTGGTTTCTAATCTCAGTTTTATAACCTTGGCACCTGATCCCAGTTCAGCATGTCACATAGGGTATTGCGAGTGTGTGTGGTTTTGTTAATTCTCATATATAATAGACTTGTTCTATTATCTGGCGTACTCAGTATGGATGATGTAATCCAATCAATGATGCTGCTGCTGGACCAGTTTGTGGACATTGTTTGTAAACATTCATGGTGTAACTTCTAAGGGACGAATAGGTCAGGGTCACTTTTAAAGTTTATGTTGCTCAATACCACAGCGGGAGATCAATCATAAACAACGCAAAAGCTCCAAGGCCGCAGGATGACCTGAACTGCAATACAACCTTATGATTATGCCTATAACGACAATTTATCCAAGCCCAAGGTCAAAATTTTCCACATTTAAATACAATTTATTTAAAGATAAGAAGTTGTCACTTACTTTTGGCCCTTTGTCTGTGTAACTGGTCTGAAAGAGAAAATGAAAAGCATTTATAATCAAATTATTTCATTTCATACCTTAACTTAAAACACTTACAAAATATACGATTGTTTGTTTTCTTACCATTTTCGTGTGTAGACGCAACCGGTAGCGTATGTTATCTCAATTTTGATTGGATGCCTGTAAATTCGATAAACCAATGAAAAAGCTTTAAATGACACACACCTTTCAGAGAATGACACACCCCTGTAATGCAGTGTGGGATTACCAGTCAAAACGTCCCTTGGTCAAAACGAACTTGTTTTTGGTCAAAACGGGTGTCGCTTTCAGAAGACAAAACGACCCCCTTTCATTCAAAATTAGTCAGAACTGTCCTAATTCGGCCAAAAGGGCCCTTTTTCAAAGTCAACAAGACCCCCGTTAAAAGTCTAAGCGGCCCCATTTCAAGTCAAAACCGTAACCCCTTTTGAAGATCTTAATAAATTAATATCTACGTTGTTCGTTCTAAGCAACATTATTTTATTCGATGTTAGATCTGCATCTTTTATATCGTCCTTCGAGTTCTCGCTGATTTGGCTCCGGGGGAGGGGGGGGGGGCGCAATTAGCTTTTTATGTTTAAACTGTTAAAGTGCTTAAGCATGCAACATTGTCGAGTTAATGGGTGGGTTGGAGCGGCAATTAACCAAGACAACTTGTACTTGTTTGTACATGTGAGAACCTGTTGGGGCATTTGTAATGGTGCACCCTAGAACCAGGATTAAACCTGCAGTGGCAAAAAGTGGTTTTGCCGCTGACCGTTCCAAAGGGGCAACCCATCAGGTTCTCATTTTCGTTGTTTATGGTGTCAAATTTTAAATTGATCGCTGGAACATCAATATATTGACCTCCTTAACTGGAAGAATCCCTTGTTTTAGCCTTTTAAGATATGGTACCGAAATTCCTTTTTTATTTACAAGTAGGCCGGGGAACTCAATTACGGGACTGTTCTTGCGCTCCCGACAAAATCATATCAGCGGCTTCTTGGGTTCCATATCAGACGGAATATTATCAAGTTTCAACAATACATAAATAAGGTCCAATTACCCGAAAAAAACTCGATGTTATTCGACCCTCCATGAAATCACGAACAAGATGGTATGTTGTTTTTGGAATCGGTTTAAAGTCGGCAGTAAAAATGATGAATTATTGATCAAAGTTTGACCCCAACTGCAGTCACTCTTCGAAAATATTTTGAAACAAGAGGGCCCTTAGGGCCCTGGGTCGCTCACCTGAGTGTTGTTCAATGTTGCTAAAAGTATAGACCTGTCAACTGAATACAATCAGAACGTGCAGTTTTACTGAAGTGAATTTGATATTTGTTTATGAAGCGAGGTAATTAGAGAAATGAAAGTGTCTCCAGGGCATGGTACTTTCTGCAAACACTGTAGGAATATGTAAATGATTGAAAAATAACAAAATGTTCAAGAGCATTGTCTTCATCTTCACAATAATATTCAACGAAAATTCCTGAAAGGAGAAACATGATTGAATTAACATTAACATGGACGTTATGGCATGTCATTACAGAAAATGTGAAATTCAGACATGCATGGAAATGATTTTGTGATCCGACCAATATGCTTCAAATGTGTCAACCCTTCCATCCAAATTTGACAGTATCAAATCAAGCGTTGACTGATAATCTGTTGTAGGGCCAGTATTTCTTATCGTACATGACAGGATATCTGCTAGTTTTGTGAGTATATGGCGATTAGTCTCTGAGTTGTCAATGTTAAAATCTCCCATAAGAAGTAGTGGCTTTTCAAAATCTAAATGGTGGATTAATTCTTTTTCTAGAATGGAAATACAGTCTTTATTTTTCGTAAGTGGCGCTTTATATACAAAGACAATCTGCAAGTCTTTTCCTTCAAACATCACGTTCACAAACATAAATTCCATACTTTTTGACGTATATCTAACCTGATTATAAACCACGAGAGGATGCCTCAAATAAATTGCAAGACCATGTGCCGGCCTAGTACCAGACAGAATTTCTTGATCATTACGAATCATTGAGTAACCATCAATATTATAATCATTAGTTTGATCTTCCTGAAAAAGCCTCGTCTCTGCCAAACCGAAGACATGAGATGTAGTCAAATATCTATCATTCTTTATATCATCAATATGCAGCCGTAAAGATCTACAGTTGTTGAAAGCAATTTTAAAATGACCTTTTGGATTAATTATATGGTCCTGTACTTGGTCGAGTTCAAGACGTGCATGCCTATGTAATCTTTCCATTTCAAGTTTAACTTGTTCATCTACTTTCAATGCCTTTTCGTTGAAGTTTAATATTTGAAGATTCTGCATTGACCTAACACGACTCAGTGCAACATAATGTAGATGTGGAACTTGCGAGGTTTTCGTTGAGACAAGTTAATGACAACACTCTCCAAAGTAGTTCCTTGCGCGCGATGAACAGAACGTCCAGCTGATGGCTGTAAAGGATATTGGATTCTCTGGAATGTTTTTTTGTTGTATAAGAATGTTCGTTCTATATCAAATATTGGTGTCCATGATTCGCTGATATCTCCGTGATAAAACCCTCTATTCTTATATTTGTTTCGAGTCTCATTACCGGCCTTTGTATCATCAAACTGAACCCATATAATGCTGGGACGCATCGTCTCAGATTGTTTGTATTCAATATATTTCACAGTACACGATGCTCCATTTGCCAAACCATCTTCTGTCTGTATATTTACCGTGAGATCATAAATCATACCAACTACTATTGTCAAAGAACAGTGCAAGTTAGCGGTCATACTTGGGTCAGTCGGTAAGTGGGTTATAGCTTGTTTTTGTTTCTCAGTGGATATCTTAGGAGATATGACAGTATCATGACATGGTATGACAACCTTTTCTGTGTTCATATGACTTATTATAGAATCATTAAACAAATGCATGAAATAATTTTCTGCAAACAAATGTGGAGCACTGACTTTATAGGTTTCCATGTCAATAGTAACTTCACATTGTTTAAGTTTATTCTTATCTTCCATTGTCAATGAATCAACTCTTAGCCTGTTTAACAGTTCTGCAAATGCAAGATCATCTTTTTGCCTCATAACTTCAGACAGTTCAAAAAATGTAAAATGTTCTTTCCAGAGATTTTGTGACAACGAAGCAGCATCACGTGTCAAATATCCACTCCCCGCTTACAGGTTTCAGTTGATAAAGGTCACCTACAGTTATAACACTTACACCACCAAATGGAAGTCTTGTTCCTTTTAATTCTTGTAATCTCTGATCTATAAAATTCAACATGGAATTGCTTACCATAGATATTTCATCTATTATTACAACAGACAAATTTCTGTATTTAGACCTGAATGTATTTAGAGTGTCACATGTTAATGTTTGATTAGACTGTTTATACTTTTGCCTAAAAGCTGAAGAAATTGTTGACCCACCAATATTAAATGCAGCCTTTCCAGTATAAGCACAAAGAAGTATTCTTATATCATCAGGATCTTCACCTTCTCTTAAATTTAGAAATCTATACAAAGTCTGATAGAGAGCACGTACAACAACACTTTTTCCAACTCCAGCACCACCAGAAAGGAAAACGTATAATGGGCAATCTTTAGTTTTTAACCATTTCACAACGTGATTGTAAAACAGCTTTTGTTTTGTATTCAGAGATCGGATAAGACATCTATAATCTCCATCTGATAATATTTTGTCATTCACATTTAATTGTGGTGCAGATATATAACAGCCTATTTCATGTCCAATGTCATATTCCCTGTGTTCTGCAGTTCTATCAGGATTGAAATATATGAATAATTCTGAATCAACAGATTCTTCTTCAGCAGCTTCATCTTCAGCTTGTTGTGTACCTGGTGCAATTTCAGCATATGCATCATAATTGTCAGTTTCAGCCATTTCTCTAGCTAAATCTAACTCCTCAACATGATGTTCATACTCAGCACATTTTTTATCAATGAAATTTTTTACAGACTCATAATGATCTTTGAATGAAACAAATGATCCAAGTAAATCATTTTCCTCATTCCTCCAGGGATGAAACAGCAGAAGCTTTTCCCTATAATAATTTTCTTCATCAGTCTTTTTGTTAAATCGTACATAGCGAATGACTTTACTTGTTTTTCGTCGTCTGATTTTTACACCATCTTTTAATGTGAGAACAGAGAGTTCTTCGTCAAAATCATCATTATTTTCAAGTTCACGAACATCTTCAACATCATCATCATTCATATTTTCTTCATCCTGGTGTTTATTCTCTTCTGGGTATGTGATATCTAGCTGGGACACATAGTCTGCTAAGCACCAGTTATTCAAAGCTGTTGGTCGTTTATAATATCTTTTTATAACATTATCAGACATAATATCAGTGGAATTATCTGGAAGTGTATCAAGTACACTTTTTTGTTTTAACAATTGTATACGCTTGTCTGCTGTAGAAGTATTAATGAACACAACTTCTCGACTACTTTTTGTCAAAGGCAATTGCAGAATCAGATAAACAGCTTCTTGGGCACTTACTTCAATGCTGTTAGAAAATACATTGCCAATATGTCTGACTTGTCTTTTGATATCCAAATTTCCATTAAAAGCTTCTTTGGCTGCTGCATGCATTAAATTGCTCATTCCTCTTTGTGATTTACTTATATAGGTTACAATATACATTGCACATGCATATGGGTCGAGAATAAACTGAATGTCAATGTTTGCCATCCATGCTTTCAGAATGTCTTGATTGTATAAATTAACACGAATTTCACTCGGTTTTCTTTTGAGAAATACCTTGGAGGCAGTCAATGAACTGCGGATACATTTGATGTAGTCATTTTCACTCATTTGTGCAACTGATTCCAGAAATTCTCTATATGTCATGTCATACCCATCTTTTGAATCATTCATTGTTTTTTGTAATTTTTTGTACAGTTTCTGGTATTTATCCTTCTCATCTTCAAGTGGGTCCAACACTAATGTTCTGTCTAGAGGAGGCAATGGATAACCAAAGCGACAAATTTTGTCCTCTTTCTTCTTACATGTTCTAGAATGCTTGTGAATCTGAAGATCAATTAAGTTCTTTATTGGGGCATCATCCTTCCTACATTGCAAATACCTGTCAACAAATTCAGTGATCTGTTCATTTGTTTGAACGTTAAACTGAGGAGCATTTTCTATCCAAACTACCATGTGGATATGCGGTGACCCTCTCTGCTGAAATTCTACTCTATAAAAGAAGTCTGTAATTTTTCCCAGTGGTTCATGCTGACTTTTTAATACTGTATTGATAAACTCTTGTACTCTATGATCAAAGTATCTTGAACATGTTACAGGGTCTTTTTGAATTAATTTTATTTTCTGTTCCCATGACAAGTTTTGCATGTCTTCCTCAGTATATGATACATTTTCGTTAAGGTCTGCTAGCATTTTCAATAAATCAAACCACTTTGTGTCTGCAGATGACAATGACATAAACCAGGTAGGAAGGCCCAACAGACGAATCATTGCAAACACATCTTTTTTTCTTGTTTCTAAGTAAGCTGGAGAATTTCTCAACTGTTTGAATATATAATACCCTTGATCTTTTTTTACCATATTATCAACATATCCTGAATTTTTAACATCTGCTGCTGTCAACATATTTTGTGAATACCGCTGACACCGTCTAACAGCAAGGTTTACTTTGTCATTAAGTTGTTTCATTTGTATTTTTTTCAATTTGAAAAATATGTTTGGGACACTATTAGCTGCTCTTCTGTCAAGGCTTCTTAGTTCCCATTTTGCAATATCACTATAATGGACAGGCACTATTCGATCCTCATTTTCTTTCCTCCTTTGCCCACAAAATATGCTTGGAAAACAAAGATATTCTGAATCTTGGTCTTGATATAAACTAAGTGGACTTTGACCTTCTCCTGGAGCAAACGTAAATGTTGTACTTCTGTTTTCAGCATTTGCATCATCTAGCAAGGTATCGATGTTTCCAACATTTTCTTGATGAACTTCCTCAGCATCTGAGTCGTACATTTCACATGGCTGATTTGAAATTATCTCGTGCACCTGATTTGTCTGATTTTCGGAAACAGTACTTCCTGTTTTATTGTCTTCTGCTACAAATTCCTTTAATATGTCATTGCATTCACCCGTAACTTTTTGTATCCATTCTTCATCTATAATTACATTTGCATTTTTATACAGCTCACTAGATCTTTTTAGCCAATGCAAAGCAACAAGCACACGTAAAGGTCGAATATTTTCAGAAAATGTGCAGGATTTAAATGACATCTTCCGTTTTAACTTTACAGCAACAGTGACATTTTCATCCAAAGGACGTGGCAAAGTATTAACAACTGGCTGTATATCAACTGGAACATTCACAACATTTCCTTTTATAGATAACTGACGTCCTCTAGGCAGCTCCCTTATTTGCATAAATGGTATACGTAATGAAATTAACCTCTCTTCTAATGGAAACAGATCTAGTTCTTTCGGTTTATGTGGCCATTTCATACCATTTAAAACAGACAACTTTGGAACTTTACCATTTAAAATACTGCTCTTACACGTGAAACAAATCCATTCTTTGTTGCCAACAGATATTGTGTCAGTAAGATATCTTGACTGGTGGTCTTTTGACAATGATTTTGCTTCACATACACTTTGTTTAAACCATGTCTGCTTACAGCAACTGCAAACATATAGAGGGCCAACAGATATATTGTTATGAAAATGTTCAATGCATTCAAGAATATCAGATCCATACTTTCTTCTTTTCGCATTTTTTTGTTCGTTTTCACGAAAGCTAGGATCTTTTCGTTTAGATGCTTTCCAAACTTTATTTTGTAAGCTTTCTTTTTTTCTATTTATTTTGTCAGATCGGCTCTGTTGTTTTAGAAGTCTTTCTTTTTCTAGATTAATAGGATTTTTTCTACTTTTCTGCTTTGATTTTCTATCAATCATAATAGTTTGTAGTTCATGTTTTGCTCGTTTAATTTTTTGTTGTTGTGCTTCCCATTCTTTAAACTCTTTCATCAACCTTGCTCTCTGTTTTGACTGTTTGCCGTAAACTTTTTCCTTTCTCTTCATAACGTCTGATTCCCTGGCCTTTTGCTTCAGTTCGAGTTCTTCCTTTTTAAACTTATCACACATTCTAGCCTCAGATTTAGATTTATGAGAAATCACCCTGTCTTTCTCTCTTTGCTCAGGAGTCTGTCTTGCTTTCCTCATTGATTTCAATGTACTTTCTCTGTCTTTCTGCTTCTGATGTTCAGTCTGTCTTGCTTTCCTCTTTGATTTCAAAGTACTTTCTCTGTCTTTCTGCTTCTGATGTTCAGTCTGTCTTGCTTTCCTCATTGATTTCAATGTACTTTCTCTGTCTTTCTGCTTCTGATGTTCAGTCTGTCTTGCTTTCCTCTTTGATTTCAAAGTACTTTCTCTGTCTTTCTGCTTCTGATGTTCAGTCTGTCTTGCTTTCCTCATTGATTTCAATGTACTTTCTCTGTCTTTCTGCTTTTGCTGATCTGATTCTCTCACTTTCCTTTTTAATTGTCTTTCTGTCTTCCTGAAGTCACCAGATTCCCTTTGCTTCCTTTTGTACAATAAGTTATAAAACCTTTTATCAGGTGTATTTGTATCTTCAGTTTTCCTTTTAAATGTTTTGGCTTTTTGTGCTTGATCTTTGAAGTATTTCCCTATGAGAGTGTCAGTATTATCAAAGCAATGTATATCACTACTGTCATGTGTTTGATTTTTCAACTTGTGCTTATTTCTTTTGTGCGACACCATATTCCATTGATTGTCATTCCTTTTGTCTGTGCACAAACTTGAAACTTTTTCCACTTCATTGGCTGTAAAACACAACGGTAAAATTTCAAATTGAGAGCTGAGAGAGATATTCATGCTTTCATATAAGGCATACATAAATGTGACCAAGTCATCAAAGCAATCAAAAGACACTAACACTGACCTTCATCTACATCAGACAGTCCATCGTTACCATGAGAATGCGAGTCAAAAAAATGATATCTGTCTTCATGAAAATAAACTGCTGAGCATATTGCCCCTATCATTACCAGAATATGTTTTGACCTTTGTAATGCTGTATATAGAGACTGATGTAAAGTTGGCAGCAATGAGCAACCAAACTGTTCAACTGCAATGCCTGAAATAACATCAGACTTTTGAATGTACACCTTCTTACCATGACAACTAATTTCAAGTGGTATTTCTTCAAAACTCATTAATCTGTTCTGAAATGTGCCTTTAGCTTTCATCTCATGAATGGTTTTATTATACAACATATCACCATCTCTTAGTACTTTATCTAAAGAAAAAGAATTGATCATGTTGCCTGCATTTATGAGTGCTATTATTGAATTCATGACACACTGACTTCCGCGCGAATCTGTGCTAAATATTTTATCTCCCTGATGGAATGATCCAAATATTATTTCTTTGCATTTAAAAGAAATATTGATTTCTTTTCTATCATGTTCAATTTTCTGATTTGACTTGTAAAGTTCCTGAAAGCATTGTACTGTATCACAGATGTTTTCCTCCACAGTATGACTTTCAATTAAAGGTATAGCTGTGTATTGACCTGATCCAACATCAGCAGTATTTTCAGAATTAGTTTGAGAGCAATGATAAACTGCACAATTTTCATTTGTCTGAACAATGACAGGACATTCTGGGGAATGTGCAAAATTTCTGCTGATATTTTGTTTGGCCTGCAAATTGGCAGAATTTTTTGTTTGTTTCATTTGATCAGTATTTGCTTTGTTTCTTTGATTTGTTTTGATTTTTTGTGTTGCCTGCAAATTGGCAGGTCTTGATGCCTGCAATTTGGCAGGACTTGATGCCTGCAATTTGGCAGGACTTGATGATGCCTGCAAATTGGCAGGACTTGTTGCCTGTTTACTAACAGGACTTTCAGCCACACTTCTGCGTGCCTCAGACCTCTTCCAATACTTCCTTCTTGGCATGTTTATTTACCTGAAAATAAGAAAAAAAGAGTTTCCATGAGCTGATTTATAAATAACTACCAACCCTGAGAAATATCAGTACAAACATTTCATGTTCATGACCAGAACTTTTTCAGAGTATGTGTTACTAAATGAAGGATCTTATGTTATCATAAACTATTCAAAGTCACTTGGCAGACACCTTTCATAACCAACCAATAAACTTCTTTAAAAAGCTATCTTTTGGAATGCAGAGTTATAACACAGTGGCAGAAGTATTAAACAATGTATTATCTGTAATGCAACCAAGCAGATTTGGCTACTTACTGGTGACTTTGAGCATGAGCTAAGCATACTTACAAACAATATCTGAGGCACAGGGTGGATAATTACACTCCAGTCCTATTTCTACAGCAACTGTGTGTCTGTATGAATTATTCACTTCCACGACTGTGTGTCTGTACAAGTTATTCACTTATATGTGTAAATCCAGTCTTATTTCTACAGCAACTGTGTTATTCACTTCTACACAACTGTGTGTTTGTACAAGTTATTCACTTATATGTGTAAATTTGCAGATTTCTGCTACAGAGAAAACTCTAATTCTCTGGGTTGATACTATAATAAAATGAATATCACATTAGTTACAGAATAGCACATATTATGAAAGAATTTCAAGAAATTTCACAAAACATGTTTAGTATATTCATTATCACCTTAGTGCAAAAACTAGAGTCTCTTTAGTTTTTATTAAAATTAGAGAGTTCTTGCACTAAGGTGACAAAATGACCAGTAACAGAGAGATTAACCCAAGAATGAAACCCTTCCTTTCACTGGTGACGAAGAATGGAAATATTTTGACAGTTTTCTCTATATTTTATCTACAACAGTTACTGTAATGGTAACTTGTACAAAATGGAAAGGCAGTAAGCACATTTACTGTTAAATACTGAACTATCATAAATACATATGCTGAATTTCACCAGAGGCAATTTTTACCTGGTACCAGGCTAGCTGGGCTAATGCCTGCAACAGCCTCAAACATGGGTTACTCGGGTACATTTTTATCATTTTCTCCTGATGTTATATTAGGAAAATGATTTTTAATCATTTTCATTACAACTCAATACAACAAGTATTTGTAACAGAGTTACCAACGTCCCCCGCCTTAATTTCATTATATGAAGCACGAAATTGTGCTATTTCAAAAGATTGAGGTAGGGATCAGGACTTTTAGTCCAAATTTTTGATTAATGCTAATTCTGCAAGTGCAACAATTATTTCATAATGAAATAAAATGAAATAACTCCTATGTACCATATGTGTCAATAGAAATACATTTATGTGGTTATCAATATTTGAAAAGAACAAAATGATACAAACCATTTAGAAAACAGATAAAAAACGTGAGGAAATGGTCAGTGTAAGAAACTAGAATCACTGTACTTGTGCACTGTATGTTATCAGATGCAAAAATCAGGTCTAATGTTCTTCCCAACTGAACATTTCTGCCAAATATTTACAAAATCCATTGATCTATGAAGAAGATTATATAGACCGGAAACAAAATATACCCTATTACAGACTACGTAAATCTTTGACCTCTAGGTGTAACCTTGACCTTGGAGGTAGGGGTGCAGGTGTTATGCATGACATATCATCTTATTATTGTGACTATTTGTACCATGTATTTTCAAAATCATTTGATCTATGAATAAGTTATAGACCTGACATAAAGTATACCCTATAACAGACTATGTTAATTTTTAATCTCTAAGTGTGTCCTTGAACTTGGAGGTAGGGATGCAGGTTTTGCGCATGACACATTGTCTCATTAATGCGAATATTTGTGCCAAGTATTTTCAAAATCCTTTGATCTATGAAAAAGTTATGGACCGACACAAAATATACCCTATAACAGACTATGTTAATCTTTGACCTCCAAGTGTGGCCTTGACCTTGAAGGTAGGTGACCGGTTGTTGCGCATGACACATCGTCTCACTATTGTGAACAATTGTGGCAAGTATTTTCAAAATCCCTTCTAAGAAAAGAGAGTTATGGACCAGATACTACAAATAACTTCAAATAGACAATGTTGACTTTAGATGAGCAAGTGTGACCTTGACCCAGGAGGTACGGGTCTAGTTTTGCGCATGACACATTGTCTTATTATAACAAACATTTGTGCCAAGTTATTTCAAATTCCTATGATAAATGACAAAGTTATGGACTGGACACAAAAGTGTGACGGTCTTCGAAAAGGCGGGGGACAAAAAAAAGGATCTGATGTCTGCAGCTATATCTCTGAAAAGATCTGTGTATTCCTGTGCAATTCGTACATCAGCTCCGCATAGCTCAAACTTTCTCCAATTTCTTCAACCTAGCACAGTGATAAACCTAAAATGCAAAAACACCACACATTATCCAAATTTCATCTATGTAGCTTCCAAAAACATATAAGTAGGTTACTTGGTCAAAATGTAGGTCACGGTTGGAATCCGCATGGAAAACTGTGCCATGGTATAAATTTCAAAACTGTAGCTCAAAAAACAAAGACAAGGTCAAGGTCAACCAAGATAAAAACCCTGGGGTGGGGCCAATTTTGAACCTGGGGTCATGATTTGAACAATCTTGATATAAGTCCATAACTCAATACCTCATACCAAATATCTAAGCTCCAGGCCTTCTGGTTTCAGACAAGAAGAGTTTTAAAGTTTTTCTTATATAAGCATATCTAAGCTATTTAACCCTGGGGCGGGGCCAATTTGACCCCAGGGGTTAGGATTTGAACAAATTTAGTAGAGAATCACATATCAATGCTACACACCAAATAGCTAAGCTCTAAGCTTTGTGGTTTCTGACAAGACGATGTTTAAAGATTTTTCAAATGACACCCGGGGCGGGGCCAATTTCAACCCCAAGGCCATGGTTTGAACAATCTTGATAGAGGTACATATGGCAATACTATAAACCAGATTTCTAAGCTCCAGGCCTAGTGGTTTCAGACAAGAAGATTTTTAAAGATTTTTTCTAAAATAAAACTAAAAAAGTTATACCCCCCCCCCCCGGGCGGGGCCAAATTTGAACTCTAGGAATTAACTTTAACAAACATGATAACCTTTCATAAGGAGATGCTGCACACCAAAAATCTAAGCTTCAAGTCTTAGGATTTTTTAAAATAGTTGTTAGAAGAAAAAGTTGACAACGGACGCACGGAAGGACAACGGACATCAGGCGATCACAAAAACTCACCTTGAGCACTTTATCCTTAGGTGAGCTAATAGGAAATGCCAAATATCTAACCTATTGCGGTTTGGGAGAAGAAGATTTTTTAAGTTTTTAATATATATTGATATAAGGAAAACCCATGACCTCAGGGGCGGGGCAAATTTTGAACCCAGGGCTTTAATTTTAACAATCTTAGTGGAGGACCACTAGGTGATGCTACACACCAAATATTAAAGTTCTAGGCCTTACGGTTTCAGAGAAGAAGATTTTTTAAGTTTTTGCTATATATTGATATAAGGAAAACCCATGACCTCTGGGGCGGGGCAAATTTTGACCCCAGGGCCATAATTTGAACAACTTTGTTAGAGGTCTATTAGACAATGTTTCATGCAAAATATCTAACTTCTAGCCATTGCAGTTTTGGAGAAGAAGATTTTTTAAGTTTTTGCTATATATTTATAAGGAAAACACATGACCCCTACCGGGCGGGGCCAATTTTGACCCCGGGGCTATAATTTGAACAATCTTGGTAGAGGAATTTTGACCCCTGGGAAATAATTTGAACAATCTTTGTAGAGTTCTACTAGAGGATGCTAAATGCCAAATATCTAAGCTCTAGGCCTTGTGGTTTCAGACAAGAAGATTTTTAAAGTTTTTCCTATATAAATCTATGTAAAATGAAGTGACCCCTGGGGCGGGGCCAATTTTGACCCCAGGGAAATAATTTGAACAATCTTTGTAGAGTTCCACTAGAGGGTGCTAAATGCCTAATATCAAAGCTCTAGGCCTTGTGGTTTCAGACAAGAAGATTTTTAAAGTTTTTCCTATATAAGTCTATGCAAAATGAAGTGACCCCTGGGGCGGGGCCAATTTTGACCCCAGGGAAATAATTTGAACAAACTTTGTAGAGTTCCACTAGAGGATGCTAAATGACAAATATCTAAGCTCTAGGCCTTGTGGTTTCAGACAAGAAGATTTTTAAAGTTTTTCATATATAAGTCTATGTAAAATGAAGTGACCCCTGGGGCGGGGCCAATTTTGACACCAGGGAAATAATTTGAACAATCTTTGTAGAGTTCCACTAGAGGGTGCTAAATGCCAAATATCTAAGCTCTAGGCCTTGTGGTTTCAGACAAGAAGATTTTTTAAGTTTTTCCTATATAAGTCTATGCAAAATGAAGTGACCCCTGGGGCGGGGCCAATTTTGACACCAGGGAAATAATTTGAACAAACTTTGTAGAGTTCCACTAGAGGTTGCTAAATGCCAAATATCTAAGCTCTAGGCCTTGTGGTTTCAGACAAGAAGATTTTTAAAGTTTTTCATATATAAGTCTATGTCAAATGAAGTGACCCCTGGGGCGGGGCCAATTTTGACCCCAGGGAAATAATTTGAACAATCTTTGTAGAGTTCCACTAGAGGTTGCTAAATGCCAAATATCTAAGCTCTAGGCCTTGTGGTTTCAGACAAGAAGATTTTTTAAGTTTTTCCTATATAAGTCTATGCAAAATGAAGTGACCCCTGGGGCGGGGCCAATTTTGACCCCAGGGAAATAATTTGAACAAACTTTGTAGAGTTCCACTAGAGGATGCTAAATGCCAAATATCTCAGCTCTAGGCCTTGTGGTTTCAGACAAGAAGATTTTTAAAGCTTTTCCTATATAAGTCTATGTCAAATGAAGTGACCCCTGGGGCGGGGCCAATTTTGACCCCAGGGCTATAATTTGAACAATCTTGGTAGAGGACCACTAGGTGATGCTACACAACAAATATCAAAGTTCTAGGACTTATGGTTTCAGAGAAGAAGATTTTTAAAAATTTCATGTTCAAAATCTATTTTTATCCTCTGTGACCTAGATAGGAAATGGACTGGAACCATTTGAACAATTTTGGTAAAGCTTCATGCAAGTAACATTCCTGCCAAGTTTCAGCAAGATTGGCCCAGGAGTTCAGGAGAAGAAGTCGTTTGAAGAAAAAGTTGACGACGCACGGACGCACGCACGGACGACGGACATCAGGCGATCACAAAAGCTCACCATGAATATCTATCCTGATATTGATGATAAAAGCCTTATATCATATAAAACTCCAGTTGCCAGAAATTTATGGCTGCCTAATTACAAGTGTTGTTCAAAAATAAATATGACTGCGGCTCTACTGTTCATATATTAATTTACTTACACGATTTTGCAAGCAACGAATAGCGGAACGTGTCCTCTACATACA
This sequence comes from Corbicula japonica, assembly GCA_038501625.1. NCBI lineage: Eukaryota > Metazoa > Mollusca > Bivalvia > Venerida > Cyrenidae > Corbicula > Corbicula japonica. The sequence goes on along the minus strand of JAZAYU010000268.1, from coordinate 677,507 downwards.
GTGAAAAAATTAATACAAAATTTTAACAAATAACAATTCTGTGAAAATTACATATGAAAAGTAATAAGTGGTACGCAACCCGGCGCACGTTTATAATACAACAAATGACGCGCATGACGTCGCAAAATGAATAGGAAATGTCACCAGCGTCATTGTTTGTCACTTTTCCACAACCATGTCTCGTATGATGTGATCATTCGTTAAAATATTTTTGAGTTCCCCATCAGACTGCCAAGTTCCATTATTATGACAAGGAATTTCCACATCAAAACGCTCTGTATAATAACATGAAATGTGTGCTTAACTTCTTTGCTGATCATGATGTAGATTGTGATAGCGAATAAATCTTTTATCTTTCAACTTGGTATGTGAAATACTTAAACCCTAGATACACAGAGCCATCGGTGATCGGTCGGTAGTTTTTTTAGCAAAATAATGGAGTGAACCGATGACAAGGGATTTACCACCGATATCAAATATTGGTCACCTGTTTGCCACCAATCAATTGTTATTGGAGAAAGATGAGTTTCGTCGGTGAAAAATAACCGATCGGGATTTTTAGACATGTTTAAAATTCTCGATCGGTGAAAATATTATACAAATAACCAATCGACAACTTGTCTACAACCGATCATCACCGATCGACACCCAGTCTACAACCGATTTCACCGATCGACAACCTGTCTACAACAGATATATCCGATGGGCCACCGACAAGCAACCGATCAACTAATACTTACCACCGATAGAACAAAGAGAATTAATGTTTACCAGTAATACCCATGAAATATATATTTAACCGATGAACACTTGTCAATCACCGATGGCTGGTTACACAGAAAACCAAAAATAAAATAACGCATGACAACCGATCAAAACAGCGACTAGCCTAAAATAAAACAACCGATTGGGCATCGACTGTCTGTGTAACTGGGGCCTTATGGACAAAGTTCATGTTTTGCTTAACACAAAATATAAGTAAAAAGGGGAATAACTTTTACAAGAATTATATATTTAACCGATGAACACTTGTCAATCACCGATGGCTGGTTACACAGAAAACCAGAAATAAAATAACGCATGACAACCGATCAAAACAGCGACTAGCTTAAAATAAAACAATCAATTGGGCATCGACTGTCTGTGTAACTGGGGCCTTATGGACAAAGTTCATGTTTTGCTTAACACAAAATATAAGTAAAAAGGGGAATAACTTTTACAAGAATTTTTAGCAAGGTTTCAGGTGTTGTTGGTAATTAAATGGATTATGATGGTGAATATATGTTTCAAGTTGATGCCAAGTTGCTTCAAAGACCAAGTGCATTTTGTTTAACGGACTCGGATACCGACGCTGGGGGAGTACAAATTTTTTCTGACTAAAATAATAACATGATGCAAAATGTCCTCATTGCCATCTAACCAAGTAACACATTTCATAAACCTAGCTGGCTCACTTTTTCAGGATATCTTAGTTTTCAGACACACAGATGGACAGACAGACAGACAGACAGACAGACAGACAGACAGGCAGGCAGGCAGGCAGGCAGGCAGGCAGGCAGGCTGGCAGGCAGGCAGACAGACAGATGGTAAACATTTCAGTTTTCCAGACACACAGATGGACGGACAGGCAGACAAATCGAAAACCAATAGTCCACTTGTGTAAAACTTGTAGAGGATGAAACAGCACAATGACAACAAGACAAGGTTTGAATTAAAAATCATCTTTTACTTTTAATATAAAAACACACAGTTTATTTCTTTAAAATCTGTGAAAATAAGTTTCTTTGACTTTTTTTTAATCTTCAAAGACAACAGCACATTTCATTTGTAATGTAATATGCCGTAGAAGTGAACAAATGGAAAAATGAAACAAGACAAGTGCCAAAAATTACCCAGATTGGAGATCAGTCTCAAATCTTTAGCATCTCATTGGCTAAAATTGAGATAATTTTCCATTTGATCAAATCAAATGCTTGAGATTCAAGACTGGTCTCCATTCTTATGATCTTTGGTCAATGCCAGAATCTCAAGGTCATTTTATTCACTTTTTAGGAGATTTAGCCAATAGCCAAAATAACCCAAATTTAAGGAAAAAAATTACCGTTCAACTAAAATAATAGGGGTCAAAATGAGACTTTTTGTAAATTTCGATAGCCAAAGGGCCATCGCCCGGGTCAAATGGAATCCCTGATAATGAAACAATAATCTTGCCCTCATAGAAACACACTGCTGAGTGATGCACTTCACATTTTAGCTTATACTTTTTACATCAGTTTATCCATAACTTTCACATTTGCTTGAAAAATAATGGCATCAGTGCCCAAGGTTATAAAGCTGAGCATGGAAACCAGTCTCAAATCTCAAGCATCTGATTGGCTGAAATGGCGACCAGTCGCCATTTCAGCCAATCAGATGCTTGAGATTTGAGACTGGTTTCCAATCTCAGCTTTATAACCTTCAGGCCAGGTTGATGGCTCCAAAGATCTTCTGACAATTGACAAAACTTCCAAATTTCCTTTCCATACTGAATGTTAGGGAGCTTTTGAAAACAAAATGAATAAATTACTGGATGGGCCAACTCATCTGATATAAAGGCATTTCCATTTTAATGATTTCAGTAAAATAAGAGTTGTATTTTTATCAATGAAATTAATCAGTAACTGGCAGTATGAATTCCTGATTTAAAGTAGATGAAAACCATAGGCTTGTGTTGTAATGTGTTGCATAATTTATGTCAACATGACTTTAATATTGAGTTTTGCTGCTAAAAAGTTTATGTTGCATGTAATGTACAATATAATGTGTAATGTAAAATATGAATAAATGAAAACAATAAATGAATTCTCTCTTTTTTTTTCTATACTGAAATACTGAAAGTATGACTCAATTTATAAAAGTATCTGTACATGTAAATCCTAAAAATCCTAGGAGCCAACGTTGATCAATGATACGATAAGATGTTAAATAGTTGCATGATTGTTTTAACATATCCTATGAATGACAGGCTCCAAGGTCATAAAACTGAGTAGAACCAGTGTAGGTAGATCCAGATCAGTTTGCAAAATCATGCAATTTTATCTGGATTAGTACTGTTCTTTTCTTGGTAAGATATCCTAATGAATCTAAAAGCAAACAGTAACGATCCTGATCAGATAACAAAGATGTGCCACTGATCTGGATCTACATTGTTTGCCTGTGCCGAAAAAGTCATATCTATACAGTAAATGTTTAATTTTTAAGGGCTAAATGAGTTAACCCTTTCCTCCATATATGCCTTTTTACGTGTGTGCAACAAGTGTACATCCAGATCAGCTGGCATTGGTCAGGATCTGCACTGGTTGCTTTTTTGGTCTATAATTAAAAATTACTTAATAAATCAAAAGGCAAACAATGAAGATCCTGATCTGACAGTACAGATGTGCTGGATGATCTGGACCTACACTGATTACCCATGCCATAAAGCCATATAAGAAGAAAAGGGTTAATAGAACAGTAAGAACTGCTATAATCAATATCATAATTTTTTCAATGTATAAAGAGCCTTAAAGTACACTTCAACATTGCAAATGAACTGTATCTGCTAAATTAGTCTTGAACATATTTCAGAAATATTACACCCCATTTTGTTTATTACTCTCGAGACATAAATTTTGTTCTGTTTGAATTGATACAATACATAAGCATAACAGTTAATTACTAGGCATAAATATGCATTTTTGCAGTTGTCTATATTGATATTAGAAAACTTAGAAAACTTTATTTTTTCTTATATATTTCTAAGAATATTTTTACAGTGAAACCCGTCTATAACGCACACCTAAGGGACTGCGGGAAAGTGTCCTTAATAGCGGGTTGTCCTTAATTGTAGGTATAAATCAAAAAAGGAGAGAACAAGTCTGTTCTTAAAAAAATCGCTCATAATACCGGGGTGCCCGTAATATTGAGTGTCCGTAATGAGGGGTTTTACTGTACTTTGAAATGTATCAGTTGATACATGGTATTTAAAAAAGTGCACATTTAGTGCCAAACTAATGAAGCCCACATTTCAGCAAAAAAAGGTAGGGGTGCATATCTTGCACAGGCTGACCCATCAGGCCCATGATATCTCAGTAACTGCAATATAATTGCCTCCCCTTTTCATTTAACACCATTTGTATTCTTTGACAGCTACACTGAAAACTCAAGTTCATTTGTGGTATAGCAATTTTGTCATCATTGTGGGCTTATTATTAACTGACTGGCCAAGTTACTTTATTTGTTCTAGTTAGATAAAACATTTACACTTTAGAATTGATAATTGGGTCATGAATCAGGCCAACTGACAAGAAGCCTTTTACCTTAAAACTACTATGAACAATGATTAAATTTTGTAGGGTATTATAGTTGAGCAGATCCATGATTTTAAACCATTTTGTGGGTATTAAGAAACAATATTTCCTCCAAATTTACAAAACTGAGTTGCTATGCAAAAGTTTTCTTTTGCCAGAAAAAAATGTCAATAAAAATTTGATCAATCTTATAATGAGAAGTAAAATTACTGAAAGTAATTTTGGGTTAAGGTGACCAAGACAGTCAGCATTGGTAAACTGACCGGAATATAAACATTATCTAAAATGTATTTCCACTTTTAAAAAGCAACTTGCACCAACACAGATAATGTAAGAACTTTGCATCCAGTCAGATGCAAACTTTTATCCTCTATCTACCCATCATTAAGAAAACAATTTTTGTTTCTTACAT
>JAZAYU010000268.1:551168-672267 GCA_038501625.1 Corbicula japonica | reverse complement strand
TGCTTTCTGAAAACCTTTTTGATATTTTATGCATTAACAATTACATTTTACTCAGTTTCACAAGATTTCTATCAATGAACAGTTAATTTTGAATTGCACATCCATGAAACTTCAATAGATATAACTATACGTATTGATATGTCTTGTCCAATGTGGTTTTCCATAATATCTTTCGAACGCTTGAAGTTATAATGGTCATAAAAATATTTGCCTACTTAATGTCAACTGTATTTAAAACTGGTTTCTGAATTTTGATTATCTTCTGCACTCTTACAATTTCCTCTTTCTGTCTATAAAAAATTTATGAGTGTGCAACAAAAAACATAAAAGAAAATGTAGTTTTTTGTAGACCAGACAAGACTTATGTCCATAAGTATATAAGTCAAATTAACAAACAAAGCAGAGAATATTCTTAACCAGGATCAGACATTCACAGGATGGAGAAAGAAGTGCCAATAGGTGTGAAGCTTTCCTCCAGAGTTCTGGTAAGTTTATTCTACCAGTTGTAGATAGTTGATATTTTAACCTTTAATGGGATATGGATGTTTTCCCATTGACTAACTGTGTACATTGTAAATCCAAATCTGATCACACATCTGTGCCATCTGGTTTAGAATTATAGTGTTCTCTTTGATTCATTAGATTATTTCTGACTGAGAAGCAAACAGTGTAGATCCTGATCAGATGGCAAGGATTGACCAGCTGTTCTGGATCTACACTGTTTGCTCATGAGATAAAAATGGTATATTATATATTTACACAGCTGAGAAAATTGTTGTTCTTTTTTGTCAAAATTCATTTTTCATAGTAACTATTGAAGATAATCTACTTCTCATGATTGTTTGACATTTTTCTTTCTTACATCCTAAATAAAATAATGAGTTTTAACTTCCAGGCACCCCGCAAACAGTGCCCCTGTTTTATAGAAATTGCAATTTTTAAGTCAGATATTTTTATACAGGTGATAAAGGCATCAGAAGACAATCCTGCACAATATATGAATCTAATGAACACAATATTTACAGCACAAAAACAGGTAACTTAGATTGAGATATTAAATTTGTTTGTTTTTTTCTCAAATAATTTTTTACACTATATGTTTATTGTTACCATAATTTAATGTCCATCCAAACTCCCTGGTCATTTTCATGTCTTCAGTTGTCAATTTGTTAAATCTGTAGTCCATGTATTTATTATACAGTCAGACCTGTTTTGAAAGACCACTTAAGGGAAAAGCCAAAAGTGGTCTTTGAACCAGAATCTGATAGTCGTTGAGATCAGGCGAATTTATTTTTTAATCAGTGTGACAAATAAAATGTTGTTAAGTATCAACACCAGGTCTTTGTTTACAGGTGGTTTTTAGCACAGGTTGAAATGTATATGAATAATTTACAAGTGATATTTAATGAACTTTTAATAGCCTTGATGATATATAAATATTCCAAAGGTCTTTAAGTTCTGTCAAATTGTTGGCTTAAAAAACAGTGTATGGTCATGTTCACCATTTTCAACCTATGTTCGTTTCAATGGCAATATGAAAATGGGGATGGGCATTAAAAAGGGTAGTGACTACTCGTAAATGAGATATACACAATAGAGCATGTTACAAATGTTGCTAAGATTACCGTGTTTCTCTCACTGTTTTAGAATGTGGTGATAGATGCATGTATACTAGACAATGATTCAGGACTTCTTCAGCAGGTAACCAGTTTACTACAAACTGATTATTCGATTTATTCTAAAGAAATTGTGTTATGCTATCAGTCAAACCTGTATTTAAAGACCACTAAAGGGAAAACTGAAAAATCTGTCTTTTAACATGTTTAAGGCACACAGTCTTTGTTCACAGGGGAATTAGATGTTAAAATCAGTCAGTGGGATAAGTTAAATGTGGTCTACATACATGTGGTCTTTGTTTACAGATGGTCTTTAGCACAGGAAAGACTGTTAAAAATTAATATTAGATAAAAATGAAAATTTGATTAAAATCATCTGAAAACTGTTATGCTATTAGGATCTCACAACAAATCACTAAAACATGCTTTTATTAACCACCATTGGAAATAATCAGATTGCCGCCTACAAAATCCTGAAGGTGCATGATGATAGAATATTAATATTGTAGAAGCTTTCAGAAAGTCACATTTTAGGCTGCGTCAATGTATACACAAGGCTGTATTTGGCCTAGTTAAAATATTGGCTGGGTTCCACAATTTAATAAATAGTTTGCATAAAACTTGTTTTGATGTTTTTCTCTGTCAATGTGACCAATCTCTAGAGAAACTATACATTATTTGATAGATAATGTATGATATTTACCTGCATTTTGTTGAAAAAAGTGTGACAGCTTCTCTGCAAATTTGAATTATATGAGCATTGCCATGTGGAACCAGAGGTCTGATGGGACATATTGTACTTTTGGGTATTGAGACGAGTCTTTGAGACCTCATGTTTTGGGCTGAGTTTTGTTATGGCAAGCATATTAAAATCACTTGTCAGGGGCCCTGGGTTGATAGGGGGTTTACAACAATGCAAACAGGGTAGCTCCTAATCAGCAGACACATCCATGCCATCTGATCACAATTTAACTCTGTTCGCTTCATGGTCACTTGGTCAGTAATAATAAATCATTAAGTGAACAAAGTAGATCCTGATCAGATTGTATGGATGAGCCAACTGTGTCCAAGGTTATAAAACTGAGCATGGAAACCAGTCTCAAATCTCAAGCATCTGATTGGCTGAAATGGCGACCAGTCGCCATTTCAGCCAATCAGATGCTTGAGATTTGAGACTGGTTTCCAATCTCAGCTTTATAACCTTCAACCCTGATTTGGATCGGAACTGTTTGCCTATGGATAGCAGCAATATCCCATGGAGGGTTAAGAATTGACATTCCTTGACAACATAAGTTCAATTCCTGAAAATTTATCACTGTACTTTTTACTGTTTTCAGGCATGTGATATAAGTGGAGGGGTATATCTGAAGATTCCTCAGCCTCAGGGTCTCTTGCAATATTTACTGGTGAGTTTCTAGTTTTGTATTCAACAGACAAATACTTTTGTAACATTAGCTGCTGAACTGCCTGCTTTGCACAACAAGATGGATGGATGATTGAAAATTGAATTTATAATGGATTGTATATACTCTTTATTACACTCTTTATTATCGAATTTTTGAACACTTGTTCGTTATCAAGAAAAATACAGAAATTATTTTTGATGTGTTGTCCACACTGACATCATTACATATTGGTCATGGAGTGGTAACTGTATAGCATGGTAGCTTTTTTCCCAATGGATGATATCTGAAGAATCTCCAATCAGAAATGTTCCAGCATGAATGGAAAACAGTTATGATGAGATATGCTTATGGATCCTTATTAAGGGTGTATTATCTGGGCAATTTAAATAGTGAAAACAACTATACAGGGCTTTATAGCAGATTATTTTGTGACTGAGACCTTTTGTATCACTGTTTTGTCATTAGTTAATACGAGCCATTGTATTATGTAAATTATTATGCCTTGCTAAATTCCTGGTAGTGTGATGTCACGAACCATGTCAGACTGGTATTGCTAAGATGTCTGCGATGATGACATATCTAGAGTTGGGTAAATTTTTCTGAACAAACTGCTAGTGTCAGAACTAAGTTTAGTTTGGTATAGTCCTCTCCCTTTGGACAGGAACAAAATTAATGAATCTATCAGTAGAATATATCATATCATCACATCAAGGTTTACTCTAATATTGTGGTCATATCAAAGTCTACACTGTGCTGTAATACTAGGGTCTACACTGTGCTGTTACTACACTGTGCTGTAATACTAGGGTCTACACTGTGCTGTTACTACACTGTACTGTCATATCGGGATCTACATTGTACTGTCATACCAGGATCAACACTGTTCTGTCAGTGATATGAGTCTACACTGTGATGTCATATCAGGGTCTACACTGTGTTGTCCAATCAGAGTCTACACTGCTGTCAAAAAAGCATCAACATTGTGCAGCCCGGTCTACACTGTGCTGTCATATCATGGTCTAAACTGTACTGTCATCAGGGTCTACACTGTGCTATCATATCTATCTTCATCGTGTTATTCTATCAGAGTCTACACTGCTGTCATTAAAGAGTCCAAGTTGTGCTGTCTAGTCTACACTGTGCTGTCATATCAGGGTCTACACGGTGCTGTAGCATCAGAGTCTAAACTTTGCTGTTATCGGGGTCTACTTTGTGATGTAATATCAGAGTCTAAACTGTGCTTTTATCAGGGTCTACATGGTGATGTAATATCAGAGTCTAAACTGTGCTGTCATCGGGGTCTACTTTGTGATGTAATATCAGAGTCTAAACTGTGCTGTCATCAGGGTCTACTTTGTGATGTAATATCAGAGTCTAAACTGTGCTTTTATCAGGGTCTACTTTGTGATGTAATATCAGGGTCTACACTGTGCTGTCATATCGGAGTCTAAACTTTGTTTCATATCAGGGTCTACACTGTGCTGTTATATCACGGTCTACACTGTGCTGTCATATCAGGGTCTTCACCGTGCTTTCATACCAGGTTCTACACCTAGCTGTCAGCAGGGTCTACACATTGCTGTAATAGCAGGGTCTACACTGTGTTGTCTTAGTAGGATCTAAAGGTCAACACTGTGCTGGCATAACAGGGTTGTCACTTCAATTCAGTCAGTGTTTCACTGTGTGCTTATAAGGATCCTCAATCTCCTAGGGTGTACACAGTGCAGGCTGATTGAGTTCTACATTATATTGTTAGATTCTTAAATCCATAGCCTGGAGAGTTCTACATAACCTTTATATTTACTATGATAACAACACCATAGATTACTTTTTAAGGAATTGATTGTTCGATTTAAGATAAGTGTTTCCAGAACTAACTTCAGGTAAGACTGAACAAGAAGTTTCCTGTCACTGAGTTGTCATGACATGTTAAGTCATATCAGATTTGCTGTTATTGCATGATGCCACATTGTATAATCCACTTTCCATGGACAGACTTCACAGGGAAGATACCACTTTGTTTATCAAGAGGGGTGTTTGGTATAGATTTCCTATGCAGCTAGTGTTTGGCCAGCAGTTTTTGTCTTGGGAATTGAAACAGTTTTAACAAATTTTACAGTAATTAAGATAGTTTTAGAGAAAGTAGATATTTTTTGCAGTGAAATTTTTCTTTGATAGTTAAAAAAAGGTTTAGTTGAATTGTATACACTAGTTAAGAAAAAGTGTAGACCCTGATCACACTGCAGTGATGTGAAAGTTTACCTGGGTCTACACTGATAAAAGTTGTAAGTTTATTGATTGGCAGATAAAAAAAAATGTAGGTTTAAAAATATGTTTAAATGGTGACCAGGTATTTGAGATCATTTCCATTTAAAGCTGGTATTATTTTTAAGGTGAAAAACCACATACAAACAAGTATGGAAAGCATGCCAATTTAAATGCCCTGACATGTTATGAACTAATAAAATGATATCAATGTACTTGTTAGGACATTTAAATGGCCTTGTTTACTTTTGCTTGGACTTGTAGAATCATGTCACAACTGATACATTTCCATCTACTGACATGTTTTCTGGCATGCTCCCAGTGAAATTGACAAGTTTATCAGCTGTTTAGACAAAGTCGGATTTTGTTCAGACTTGGCCATTCCTGATGAATCTTGCAGTGATGGCTTATTGTATCGGAAAACGAGGGTTTCTCCTCAATGGAACATAAATGTGAATGAATGAAAGATTTAAAAACATTGGTTGTTGTTTTCTTTCGTTGGTTATTTTATTTGTTTACTGTGTGCTATATTCTAGCTAAATTGATTGATTGATTGATTGATCGATTGAAGACAAGTCTGCATATCAGGTATTAACCAGGACATAAATATTAAGTCTGATTGATAAAGGTTTATGTTAAAGCCAGACAAGAAAATCTTGTATTTACAAACAAAGATTGACTCGATCCAGAGATCAATGTCTGAATGTAGTAAACGGGTCAATACATGCTATCAGATATAGAAATCTCTGTTGCTAAATATAACGATTTATAAATATGCCATTGATTTGTAATGTTTAAACTTTGGCCTTAAATCAAGATATCTGGGCTAAATTAATGACCAGAATTGGTATAAACAATACTGATTTTATCAGGAATAAAAAATACAAAATAACAAGTGCTTTGAAAAATACATATATTGTATTAGAATTGTAAATAGAATCTTTACCATCTTGTTAAGGTCATTTATGTTGCGGTTAATCAATTACCAATACTTAGATTTAAACCTTTGCCCCAGATATTTGATAGCTGTTTATATTCATGTGATGGAATGGTTTAGACAAACATTTCCTTATGACTTAATTACGGATAACCCTAAAGTGGATAACCATAATTTGTAACCTGTGTAGACCATGGTTTACAATGCAGTCCATAAACTCTGTTTGAAAGTGTAACTGAATATATATATTGATGTGGGATGCTTTTTCTGTAAAACTATACCCATGGTATGGTATGGCATTTCTTTATGTTGGGCCAGTCCATACATTGTTAAAAGGGTTGTTGTGCTAAAAGATGATTAATTTGGAAACTTGGGAAATCATGGGTCTACACTAGTTAGTTGAAAATGTGGCTCCAGTTTTGGTTAGTGTAAACATGTTCAATAATTTCCCATTTGCAATTTCGAAAGAAGTTCTGTATGCAGGCTGATCTGGATCTATTTTAAGTCACACATGGGATATGAGCTGTATCCATGGAGGGTTAATGGAAAAATTGTTGATAAAATGTAATGTTTCATAGGTGTAGCTTCTTCACCCTATACTTCATAGATACAGGTTTTATAGTGTGTGCAACCAGTGTAGATACAGATCAGCCAGTATATCCATGCTGTCTGATCTGGATCTACACTTGACTCTTCTTTGTCAGAATTAACCAAATGAATATAAAAGCAAACAGTGTGATCCAGATCAGACTGCACTTTTGAGCCAGCTGATCTGGATCTACACTGTTTGCCCATGGGATAAAAGTCCTATCTATGGATTAAAGGATAAACTAAATCATATCAGATTTTTAAAGCTACATTAGCAAGGCAGTTCATCAAAGAAACAGCTATTTTTCTTGGTGATGGGGAGAATGTAGAGCAGTGACAAGTTGTTTCCAATCAGGACTGCTTATATTAACAGGGCACCTTGCTGGTTTCTAGAGGGACAGATTAGAGCATTAAATAACAATTGAAATGTTTCTATTATCCTTTAACTTTCAGTGGGTATATTTACCAGACCCATCTACCAGAGAGAGACTGACCCTACCCCCTAGAGCACAAGTCGACTACAGGGCTGCCTGCTTTTGTCATAGGAATCTTATAGACATTGGATATGTTTGTTCTGTTTGTTTATCTAGTAAGTATTTATTACAATGGCTCAGTTGCTTTCATTTTCTGTTAATGCTAATGTCAAAGTTCGTATAATTGGCATTATTTATTTTAAATTTGCATTTATTTGAATTTCATGGCATGGTGTGCTTCAGTTGCCATTGCTCTGTGTGTTAATCAAGTAAATATTACAGTTTCATTCTTAACCCTTTACGCCATTTTAGCGGATGTGCTGTCTGATCAGCATCTACACTTTTTGCTTTAAGATTCATTAGATTATTTCTGACCAAAATGCAACCAGTTTAGATCTGTATCAGACAGCTCACATGTGCCTGCTGATCTGGATCTACACTTGTAACTCACATGTTATAATATATATGTATGGAGAAAGGGGTTAAGAGAATTATAAGTTGGTAATATCATCTGTTTCATTTATTTCAGTATTCTGCACATTCAGTCCTATCTGCTCCACTTGTCAGTGAGTATTTTATAGTTTCTTGATTTTTTCCTAAATCTATTATCAGCTTGAGAATTGGGATAATTTTTTTCATAGGGCTGAAAATATCATCGACTTAAAGCAAAAGCTGTGTAACTGCTTCTTAATTCAATTGTACTTATTCTGTTTTTACACGAAAGTTATATTATATGCTCAAAACACACATGTCCCATAAAAGGCTCTAAGAAAATGTCACTCACATGTACTAGTAATCTGAAATATTGATCCTTTGTTTAGACACGAAGGTCACTTGACCTTATTGAAAACATGTTTACAACATACAGAAACTACCCAACCAACCAACAATACAGGTAGCTTTAAAATTGCTTTTTGATGTGGGATTTAAATTGTATTACTCGCCCAAGCCAACAGTTCTAACTCATAGTTTCCTCTTCACTCATTTTCCCACTATTTACGTATACATTTGTAGATGACTTCAAGTTTGAATACTTTACTTTCAGGACAACTTTCAAGATAGGAGTACCTGCAAAACTGACAAGAAAGAAATCTAAGAAGTCATTAACACCTTGATGGAGGCAATATTTTGTTGCCTATTCAGGCATTAACTTGTGTTCTCTACAGATTGTTATACAGACTTTCTGCAGAAGGTATTGACTAGAGCCATTATGGCAAGTGATTCTGCGCAGAAACCTACAAGCTATAGAACTCTTTTGAAGAGAGGAAATGGACTCGAATTTGTGTTGAATAAAAACTTGAAACACTTAACACCTATCATATTATCGAGCTGAAGATTTATATTAATTCGAATTGAGCTAATCAAAGCCCATGTGAAGGAACGAACATTCATAAAGAACTTTACCCTAAGGTGGCATTAGATTTGCAATATTCCGGATTTGCTATTCTGTGCAGAAATACATTAAGTTGACACCTTATCTCAGATGAAAAAGGAGTACAAGGTGAACAAAATAAAATGTCTTAGCCATATATGGCATGGTTATTTCTTATATCCCTTGTAAGACCAGTGTAGATCCAGATCAGCCTGAATATCAGTAGAGTCTGTTACTTATCTTTGGGGTTCGCTTCTTGGTCAGAAATTACCAAATAAATCTTAAAGCAACTAGTATAGATTTTGATCTGACCCCTCAGATGTACAGTCTGATCTAGATCTACACTGTTCACCTTGGTGAAGAAAGTCCTATCACTGAAGTAAAAGATCAAGTACAGGGCCCAAGATCTTAAAACTAAATTTTGAGATCAGTCTTAAATCTCAAGGATCTGATTGACTGAAATGGCGATTGGTTGCCATTTCAGCCAATCAGATGCTTGAGATTTGAGACTGATCTCCAGATTTAGTTTTATGATCTTGGGCCCTGATGTAACAAAGTAAGTTTACCCAGTTGTGTACAAGACCATTATCTAAGCCAGCAGATTTCCACCATACTTGATGCAAAGAAAAACAAATAGTACATAAGTAAACCTCATCTTTATTTACAAACTATAATGATTTTACAAATGTGGAAATACATGAGATTCCTGTTAGCAGGTTGAATTTCTTTGTTGTTTGGATGGTAATAAATTTAAAAAACATTATTTGGAAGTTTTTGTTTTCTGTGTACTGTGTTAACTGAATAATTTTTGCGAGACTATATTTAGAAGTTCCTTTAAATTATATTACTACAAAAACTTGGTCTTAAAAATACCTTTTTTTTTACAGATTTCCATGAAATAAATAAACCTTATATTGGCATAAGCACAAGTCAAAAGAAGGAACATCATAATGATGGAAAAAGGTTAGAACGATAATGAATAAGAATACTTAAATCAAAAATACCAATGCAATGTAACTTGTAAATTGATTACCCAAACAAAAGCAAGAAAATTCATAAATAAACATAGGTTAGTTACCAAATGGCTGGTCACCAAAGTCAATTGTTCTTGTGAAATGTTACAAAACTGTAGTGCATGGACTGTGATAACTTTATCAATATGCTTTACTAATAATCCCGATACAATAGTAGTTCTTGATAACTCTATTTGAAGTTTCTGAAAAGCACATTATGATCAACATGTGGAGTGTCGTGTTGTTGCCCATGCAGTTGTATAAATGGCAGCATTTAGCTGCAGATAGCATCATGTTCTTCTAGTTCTGCCTTCCACACACATTCACAGAAAATTCTGTAATGCTTAAAGGCCATACTACAACAAATGCTTAAAGACAATCCTACAACAATCAACAAACCCTATCTATTTTACTGTTATCCATGACTTGTATAAATACAGTTTTTGATCCCATGCATCTGTCAAAGAAGATTTTTGTGTTGGAGTATAGGATAGTATTTATAATTGGTTCAAAAGCTGAAATTGTTTAAATATTGTATTTGGAGGCAATACAAGGTTGATTTATACAACCTTATAAGTGAGTGATTTCATTTGTCTGTACCTGGATGGGTACTTTCATATGAAGACTGCCATATTTGCTTCTATTTAGACAAAAGTGATTATGCCCAAAATTTACTATAGGCTTGTTGAAGTATTATAATGTTAAACCTCTTTTCCTGTGTCTTAAAAATCTTTACCTTAATGTACAAATGGTATAAAAACAATTGAAACATGTAGGAGTAATACCATTTTGGTGATGATTTGTAACTTCTAAAAGAACATGCACTACAATATTATCTCTACATGCAGGACAATATTATGACTAGCTATGAGAGACATAAGTTCAGTTACTTTAGATACAACAACAAATATAAATAATATGCAATGATTGCATAGATCTTGTTTTAAGTTTGCCTAACATAAAACTGATATATCAGTCAAAAACTTTCCTTATTGCTCACATTAAGTCTTAATTCCATTAAGAAATAAAGGTATTTGTTAGCTGGTTCAATGGTCTTGTGCCTATCCACCAGTCTTTAATCATATTACTAGTGCTTGAACAGAAATTTAAACACTTTTTTTGAGTTAACCCACTGCAATATATTTTGTTCACTCATAGGTTTAATTGTAAATGTACATGTTTTTTATTCTTACCTTGGAATAAAAAAGATCACACTTGGAAACAGATTGTGAAATTTTGACACAAGTTCTTTAAAAACTCAGGCGAATATATGATGCAACTGTGAACAGAATCAAATAGAAAAACTTACTGATCCACAATATACCCTGTTGCTTAGCTCACATTGGGAATACTTAAATGTTGTATCAAATTACACTAAAACAGTCAGCCCTAAATATATTGATACTTAAATTTCTATGTTCTGAATGTCTTAAATTATTCTTCTGCAATTTTAAACAAAGCAGTATCCTGTGAATATATGTACAATTATAATGCTGATTTAAAGTACCAATCCACAAAATAATAGAAAATTAAATACATGTATAATACTTAAATAGAATTGTTAATATATCAGATCCATAACCAAATGAAATCTGTTGAAAACCAAACATGGAAGTTTAGCAATATTTTTCAACCTCACCCAAAAATGCCTATAGCCTTTGCCATACTGTTGTGATTATGCAGACATATTAAATTGACAGGCCATGACTTGGCAAATTCCAAATTTATGGTCTTAATACATTTTTTAATCAGAAATCAGTTGCTATTCTTGTCAGTCCTCTGTCAAAACATTGGAAATTTGAACTAAATTGGTTAATAGGTTATCAGATATAAACAAATAAAAACTAAATGTTGTATAATATTTATTTTCAATCAAATTTGATGTAAAAAAATAGATTGCTTGTGCTAAGATTGTACATACTAAACGGAAAATCTCGAAAAAAAATTGAACATACCGGTAAATCAAAGTTGAAATGGAAAACGTCACCACTGTTATTTTTACAGCTAGCCTTTTCTTTTTGACAAATCTAAGGTCTGCTGCTTTTAAGTATTTTTTTTACGCGAGTTACATGTTTTAATGAAAAAGCAAAAATCTTAAGGCACTATCCTTTGTCCCAGCTTTTGAAGATGTTACAATGGCAAGCAAGCTCATGAATGTCAGAACTTAGTGTAATTTGCACTGTTAAATGACCTTCAATCACCTTTACCACAAAAAATTCCTTTACCCAATAACTAACAAAAAACCAGTCCTGCTAAAAATCAAACTGGTTTCTTATTCATTTTATTGCTGTTGTTTTAATACTGGTAATACTTATGAGTTACACATATAAACCAACACAAACTAAAGAAGTGAATTTTGCTTAAAAACAAAAGTGCACTCAAAACATATAAATGCTCAGTGAAGAAAAATAAAAAAAAAATATTTCAAATTTTCGTCCATAGATTTTAAAACTCAGAACACTAGATCAGGATCTCAGACTTGCCACTGCTCAGTTCTAAGACTGTTCAATTGCAACCAATCAGATCCAAGAGCTGTCTTGCATCTGAGTTTTTTTAACCTTTTGGCCACAATATTTTGTCATAAAGCAATGCTAATATTGAGTATAGGCACATAGTAAACAAGCACTTCTTGAGTTATGCTTATACCATTTACTCTATGGATACAGCTAACATCCCATGTGGGACCAGTGTAGATCCAGATCAGCCTTCATATCCATTCAGTCTGTTTAGGATCGACACTGTTCACTGCTAAGATTATATATGACCTAAAAGAAATGCATATAGATCTTGATGTGCAGGCTTATCTGTTTCTACACTGACTGCATATGGGATAAAAGTTGTATTCCAAGAAGAAAGGGTTAAATGCTGTTATTGCTGAAGACAAATAAAATATAGGTGGAGCTGCAAGCTGATAAACACTAAAAATAACAGTTCATTGAGCACCTTTATCACAAAACACATATTGATTAAAAATTTTAATATATTTAAGACAATTTCTTTTCCAAAGCTAACAAGCTTGTCTATATTGATGTAAGAAAATATTACATTAATTTTTTTTCAATCTGTTAAATAATATACAAATACTAGTAGCTCATCTGATTAATTCTTCTTAAAACTCAGATGTTTTGTTCATTTGGTCCCACATACAACAGCATACAATAGACTCTGCTCTTTAACACGGGTGAAAACAATGAAGTACATTTACTGATTTGAGTATTATTATTAGCTTCAAGATCATATACATGTACAACTCTGATTTTGCAACGCAAGCATCGAAGAACTGAGCTCTGTTTAAAAATTGACCAATCATATTCCAGAGATTCTACGTAAAAGGGTCTCGCTCACTGTGTCTCCATACTGCTTTAATACAGATTTCCTCGTTCAGCCTGCTCCATTTCAATAGCTTCAAACAACGACTTGAAATTACCCACACCAAATCCCTGAAAATTAAGAAAAAAAGAATACAAGCACTAGTGTTAAAATGAATTGACTAACGATATCTCAAGTAAAGTCAACTGGTATTGAAGCTGCTTCACATTACTTATTAATATTAACATGTTTTCATCTGTACACAGAGTATTTGACATAGACATATTTGGGAGGATGGCTTCAAAAATGTTCGGGAAAGGTATCCCTTTACTTCATGTGATATTGTTTACAAGAGTATATCCAGATCTGCTGGCAATCCATGCAGTCTGATCTGGATCTTACCTGATTCCACAGGTGATAAAAGGCATATCCATGGAAAAAAGGTCTAAGCCTTAGTCTTATTAACGCATGCAATGGCTCCACATTTCATTCAATTCATTCTTCATTAATGTTTGACAGAAATTTATTTACTGAAAAGTGAATAGTGTAGATCCTGTTAAGACTTTGTAAATAATTGTGAGTACCAAACAAAAAAATACAAGCTTTGAGAAAACAAAGAGCATTGTGTTTATTGCGTCAAGAGCCATGCAATGGTTTGGTCTTATTCATATGGAGTAAAGGGATAAAAAAGATCTGTAATGAAAGCTTTACCCCCCCCCCCCCCTCTACTTACATTATTGTTTTTCCTCTGTATGACCTCGAGGAACAGTGTAGGTCGGTCCTGCATAGTGCGTGTAAAGATCTGTAGCAGGTAACCATTGTCGTCAAAGTCAACTAGGATATGTAACTTTTCCAGCTGTAACACAACACAAAGCTAACATTTATATCCCTATCACTTATTAGAAAAAAGCTGCTTTCCACCATAAAATACAGCTTTAACTATCTAGCTATTATTTATATTCCAATCACATATAAAACAAAAATTTTCCCACCATACCATGTAACTTAAACTACCAATATAAAAAACACAGCTGATTGCCGATTCCTTTTTTTTGTGGAATGAAAAGCACTCTGTGACCTTGACTTTTTATGTTTTAACCACTCTCTCAGACTAACTTACAATGTCTAAGCACTCTGTGACCTTTGATGTTTTTAACCTCTCTCTTACATTAACTTACAATATCTTATATCTAAACACTCTAAGGACTCTGTGACCTTGACCTTTGATGTTTTTAACCTCTCTCATTAACTTACAATGTCTAAGCACTCTGTGACCTTGACTTTTGATGTTTTTAACCTCTCTCTCAGATTTTGGTAATAAGTCTTTGGAATGGTCAGGAACTCTTGTCCTCTTGCTCTCAGATTTGACACCTGCAATAAATGAAATACTCATTTTATCAGGTAGAAAACAAGTATAAAAACTGACACGTGAACAAAATCTTTTTAGACAAAAGGTGCTTATCCTTAAATAAGTAGCTGTAGCATATTCAAGTAACCAGGCTCCAAGGTTATAAGAATGAAAACTAGGCTCATATCACAATCTTCCCATTGGTCAATTCTGAGACGGTTCTCTAAGTCAACCAATCAGCTGAGATTGCAGATTTGTCTCTATTCTCAGTTTTTTACCATGAAAATTCATACAAATGCATTTATGATATTTCCACATAAGGTCAAAAGTGTGTGCTACAATTTTCGATGCATCATTGATTCATAAATTATAAATAACTTGAAATAAGCCTACTTAAATTAAAGCAAGAAGCAGTCATTTGTGTACTGTGCCTGATGCTTGGTTCCAACACAACTTATACCACAGTAAGCCAAGATAATAAAACTCACAGCTGTAATGATATCATCTGTGTTCATTGCAATATGCTGGACCCCGGCACCACCATAGTAATCAACATACTCCTGTAAACATAGGAAAACATGTACTTTACTGATTTAAAATCGGTATAAACCTAGTTTATAAAAAAGTGCTTCTAATGCAGATTTATTATTATGCCTGATGACTACTTCAGGCTAAAACCAATACTTTGGCTGTAATTTTGGATTGTGGACATTCCCGGAGATCCCATGAAGGCTTCTCACAATTTTGCACATTGCCAATTCTGGATCAAATTTGTTACAATTTGTTGAGTCTATCTGCCTTATAACTGTCAACTTTCCTGGTTCATTTATTCTACTTAGAACAAGCTTACCTGGATCTGACTCTTGCGCTTGCCAACAGCTGGTTCATTGATGGGCATTTTGATGGTCTCGTCGTAATTGGTCACAACAATAGATCTAAGGGCAGAGTACTCTGTGTGTACTTGTTGATCATCCACCGACCAGAATCGATGGAACATCAGATTCTTCTCATACCTACAACAGACGGCAAAAACATTCTGTTAAATATTATCAACTATGCAAGTTAGTGCTTTCCTTTTTTTTTTTTTATTTATATTAATACACTGCCTACAGTTGTAATTGTAAGAATTATTTCTTGAAGCAAATGATTATCAGGGATTCATGTGTGATTGAACTAAGGAATATATGAATAAAACGAATTATGCTCCTTCTCCTCCCACATTCCCCTTCCACCACACCTCTACACACATAAAATATTATATTCTAAAGCAACATATTTATATATTCATAATTAAAGTAAGTTTGATAATTATTTACATTCTAGGAACTATTGTAACATAACTATGGTACCCATGTTTAATCAATTTACTCCATTAACACCGCTAATATCCAATGAGAAGACAGTGAAGATCCAGACCAGCTTGTACATCTGTGCAGTATGATACGGATCTACACTGTTTGCTTCTTGGTCAGAGATAAAATAAACATGTGGAATAAGCTATTTTTATGGAGTAAATTATTTACATAGTCCAGTATTATTATAACTTTCTGTGTTATGTGATTCCAACAGCAATGATCTTATAGTGGTTCCAGCAAAGCAAAAGCTTAACCCTTTCCTCCATAGATACACCTTTATTGCATGGGCAAACAGTTTAGATCCAGATCAGCCAGCACATCCCTGCTGTCTGATCAGGATCTAAACTGTTCACTTTTTGATTTGTAAGGTTATTTCTGACCAAAATGCAACCAGTGTAGATCCTGATCAGACAGCACGGATGTGCTGGCTGATCTTGATCTACACTTGTCGCACATGCATAAAAATGCATATTTATACAGGAAAGGGTTAACAAAAGTAAAACAACAATGATTCACATCTCCAGTATTCCCCTAGAAAATCGAACATAAGTTCTCATACCATTCAGCAACACTGGTCATCTGATCGTCAGGCTGGTTACCAACAATATGATCCGTAAAGTTGAGGCCAACCTTGGGTCTAAAAATTAAAGTTGAGCAAGTTGAAATTATAGACTCCTTTAATTAAATTGTCATATTTAATAATAAGGTGAAATAACAGATTTAAAAATATAAATTTATTTTTGATTTCTAATAAGGATAAATACAAAACTTCTGTAAAATCTGTATTTAGACTCTTTTTCTGCTGTTTGTTAATAGGAGTTTATTCCTGAAAGGGGTAGATTCACGAATGCCCAAAATTGGCCTAAAATTATCTCAAATTTTCAAATTGCATTTACATCACTGAAAGTGTGCTTTTTATAATCAGTTATGGTTGTTTTCTTGAAAAGATAAACAGTGAAGACGAACCCATAAACCAAAATAAAAAATTATGTATGTTAAATGTGTCTGAAATTTGAAAATCTTTGCCAAAATGCTATTTTTTGTTAAATTTTCATCATATTTTGGTGATTTTCATATTGAGCACAGGCTTCGACCAAACTAATTTTAAGAATTTTCTTTGTATAAATGTGAGCTGAATTCATGGTCAAAATTTGATTTTGGTCAAGAAGTGTGCTCTTATCGAAATCCTCTAAAATATGCTGTGAAAATGAACAAAAATATGAATTTTTGCACATTTTCATCATTTTTAGCAATTTTGATGGCCCCTTGTCAAACTCCTTTAGGAGTAATCAATATAAAATTTTGAGATATGAAAAGTATAACCATTTATGTATTCAATGGCATTAAAATTTAAGATTTGTAACAAAATAAATTTTTTTACATATTTTCAGGCCAATATTAGGCCTTCGTGAACCTACTCCTTTAATACCCCGGTAATTATTTATCTACTGAATTGTGGGTAGGAAATGCTCAAGAGGTAATTTACCCTTTACACCATGTAAACAGCAATCTGCAATGACACTAAGAGAGTGCAGGTTTACAAGATCTGACTGTAACTACACTGGTTGCAAATGTGATCAATGCCTTACTTAGCAAATTATTAAATGGCTAATATATTCAAAACAACATGGAAAAGCTTACAGGATTGCAACAACAGGATCATTTTTGGGGTCCAGAGGCTTGTATCCAGGTAAGTAATGTCCCTTGTATTTGGAGAGATCAAACAGTGTGTGGGTGGTGTCTCCATACGTCTGTATAACACAGTATCTCACAGTGCCATCATCATCACTCATATCTGTCGGTTCTTCCACCACAATGGCACCTTTATCACAGGCTCTCTACAAGGGAGGTAAAAATAGTTGATTGAGCACTTTTTCCCACCTCTTTATTTCTATGATGCTTTTTAAAAAAAATAGTATTAAGTAATATTTTCAATGCCGGTAAATCTCTCTCATGGCTGTCCTCAAAGGATGGGGTCATGGATTTCACCCTTTGTTACTTCTGGCCTTCATATGATTTTTGTATAAATATTTTCAGAAATACCCAGCTGACTTTTGCCACTTTGCTTTTACAGTATGTCAGTTAACTCAATTCTAACACATGCCCTTTGTATACACACTACAATACCATTATCAGCTTTTGACAGGCACAGAAAATCTGGATGCGAATTGGAGAAGACTACTGTTACAATTTAGTTTACATACAAGTTACTGTTTTGAGGGATTCTGACCTTGAAAATGGCGTCAACATCTTCCACTTCAAAAGCTACATCCTTCACACCATCACCATGTAGAACAAGATGATCACCAATTTCTGTCAAGAACAATTACAGATTTCATAATACAGGTATTGCATTTTCTTTAATCCAAATGAGTGACTAATATACAATTATTTACTTATTAGCTGGGAAATATGCTGTGATATTGACCTAAAAAATCGTTATTGACCGAGGCGATAGCCGAGGTCAATAACGATTTTTGCGGTCAATATCAACAGCATATTTCCCAGCTAATAAGTAAATAACTGTTTTATTACATGAACTATAAATAGTTATATATATAATAGTTTATTACATGTATATAAAAGATGGAAACTTTCGGATTCTATTTATAGACAGGTCAATATCAGCCAAAGCGGGTCAATATCTAGATTTATTGACTCGGTTATTTTGGGGGTGTGACCAATCGCGTTGCTTCTATTTATAGTTCATGTAATAAATTTTAATACTGATAAGTGTCATTAAGATTGAAAAGATAACCAATATGAAAATCTAAAACACTCATATCTGTTTTAGTTTCAGATAATTTTGACACAAGACTTCTACTTGGAACTGAATATTTTTTTAAGGAATAGGAAATCCTTAATGTGAAAATCATCACTACAAAGTTTTGAAAGAAATGAATAAAAACTTAAGTTAGAACCCAAAACTAAAAATAAATTGTTGAAGATACCTGCCCATTTGTCTGCCCTCCAGACCACCCGGTTTGTGGGCAAACCACCTGGTTTGCGGGTAGACCACTTGGTTTTCACAAATCTATCAGCTGGCTATTTTCATTGTATAATCTTACTAAATATTGAACTACATAGCAGATTGTGACTGACAAAAAAAGAGGTAGAACAGTAAAGTTAGTATTAACAGTAAAGTGTCTCAAGTTACCTTTAGGATCATTGGGGTTTAGCATATTTTCAAACTCGAACAGAATCTGCAAAAAGAAAACCATTCTGAAATAAACTTCTGTTGCAAAACTTTTAAAATCTATGAGACACATATTTGAAAATCTAGTACATCTCTATTGTCTTAACATGAAATGACTGTTCACAAAATATATATTAAAGTCTTTGTCCATCATGTGACAGAGGTGCATAACTAAATATGCCAATAAAATGAGTGGGATGTTTTGTTCGATATCATCATAAAAGGTTAACAAATAACAAGGATTTGTAATGCTTTCACATTGTTCCCACATCGCTTTGGTGACTTCTATACAATTTATAATAAAAACAAATTTAAAGCAGTGAACAAATTATCTTTATACACTGAATTTTGCCTATAGCCGGCCAAACTAAAGAGCAACATAGGATCCTTAATATAATTTCTATCAGGTAACTGGTAAACAAACTGAAAAACATGGGGGCTTATCTTATGTGGGTGGTCTGAACTGGAGGTATTTATTTTTAGTGGAACTTACAACAGGTGCTGTTTAAGTACAAGCAGACTACGTTGATAATGCTGGCAACTGAACCAATTCAAGTAATCACCAGATGGACAATAATTCAAGGCCAGGAATCAGAAAAGAAATCCAGTCACCTCCGTTTAACCTGCTACCCAATAGCGCAAGTATCTCTTCTGACTTCTGAAGCCAGTGATTATTATTTATATGTATGTGGTGTTAAGGTAGTACAGTTCTAGTTGACATGAATTTACACAATTTTAAATTTTAGTGGTTGTTTTATTTCAGTGTAATTATTGTAACAGTAATGTAAACAAACAAGAAAACTACTAGAATTCTAATTTAATGGTAATTTCATTACTTAGTAGCTTTGATTTCATTTACCTTGTTTTGTTTCACCACATGCGATGCCACCTGTCGGCTCCCTGTTTCCAATCCACGATAAGCAAAGGGTTCAAACCCCATGCGAGTAATGTAGTAGGAGGCAGCCTATGTAAAAAAAAGTCCCTAATCAAATTTCAGCTGTAATATGATTATTTATACTCATTTTTAATGCCTTTGTAATGGTAATGTTTTTGCTGAAGGAACTATTTCAGAATATGTATCAATTGTAAAATCATTAATCTGTTAATGACTTTCTTTTCTAACAAAAATTATATTGTCATTTATATTCTGGCCAAGAATTAGTAGCTCCTTGAATTGTGTACCCCTTTCCTCCAAGGAATATGGCTCATATCTTATGGGCAACCAGTGTAGATCCAGATCATCTTGGACATCTGAGCTATATGGTCAGTACCTACTAATGTTTGCTTTAGATTCATTGCTTAAATTTTTTAAATAGAAGCTGTGTTGATACAGACCAGACTGCATTGAGACGCAGGCTAATCTGGAACTGGATCTACACTGGTCACACAAGCAACAAAAGGTGTATTGATGGTGTAAATGTTTACTTACCTGTTTGGCATTTCCAACCCAGAACTTGATTCTATGGAAGGAGACAAATCTGCCAGAATCTGGCTGAAAGCATATGGTATGATTGTTTTTATAAGCAGTTTAATAAGTTTCAAAAATTGCAGATGGATATTTTTCTTCAAGAACAAAAACAGATACAAAGTGATAGATAGGCAAGTCCATTACATGAAATCCAGAGATATACTTTAGCTCGCAGAATAAAAGTTAACCGGTTACACCACAGATACAGCTTTATCAAATGTGCAAACAGTGAAGATCCAGATGAGTAAGCATATCTGTGCTGTCTGAACTGAATTTGCACTGTTTGCATATTTAATTTATTAATTTCTAAGGTTTTTTGTGACCAAGGTGTAACCAGTGCAGATCCACGTCAGACAGCAGTGATATGCTGACTGATCTGGATCTACACTGGTCGCACATTTGATCAAACATGTATATATGGGTTTAACGGTTAAGCAGAGTTGAGTTACAATGATTTGGTATATTATGTTAACAACATTTTGTTTTATCACATACATGTTATGGCATCCTTTTTCTATCAAGTATGAAATGTCAATTGTTGAAATCCATGTGCATTTTCTTAAAATGACATTTTAAAATACTGTTTATATTTGGCAAACCACAATATGCATTTTCATATTGTTGTATACTAAATTGGACAGTATTGATATCTTTACACTCAATCCACTGCAACTGAAATTAAATGACTTGATGGAAAACACAACTTAAATAACCAGGTTACTGGTAACTTACCTGTACATACCTTTGAATTATCCTACTTCAGGTGAAAGTCACCCACTTTTACTCCTTATATACATTTTAATGCATGTGCCACCAGTGAAGGTCCAGACCATGTGCTGTCTGATATGGACTGACACCAGTTACATCTTGGTCTTTAAAAGCTAACAGTGTAGATCCTGATCAGACAGCACAGAACTGTGCCAGTTGATCTGGATTTTCACTGTTCACCTATACATTAAAGAAGTATCCATGGAGTAAAGGGTGAAAGATCACAATTTAATTTAACTCTGGGGTTTTTAACACACATAAAATCTTCCATTTATTTGTATAGATTTTATACTTGTCTAGATTGATTTTCAAAATCTTTTCTCAGTAAATCACTCACTTTGGGCATTAGAAAAGATTAACCAGGATGAAAATGTTATTACTCATGTGATAACATTTCCCTTTTTAACCTTTTAGTTCATGGGATATGGCTGTAAGTCATAGGAATGTAGATCAACATCAGCCAGCACATCCATGCCATCTAATCAGGATCTACACTGTTCCCTTTTTGACCAAGAAGCAAAGTTCAGATCTGTTATCAGATGGCAGAGATTATTGGCAATTTGTTTGGCTGGGGTGTACATTCTAGTTGCGCCCACTTTGACATCAGTGCCTAAGGTTATAAAACTTAGCATGGAAACCAGTCTCAAATCTCAAGCATCTGATTGGCTGAAATAGCGACCAGTCGCCATTTCAGCCAATCAGATGCTTGAGATTTGATTTGAGACTGGTTTCTAATCTCAGTTTTATAACCTTGGCACCTGATCCCAGTTCAGCATGTCACATAGGGTATTGCGAGTGTGTGTGGTTTTGTTAATTCTCATATATAATAGACTTGTTCTATTATCTGGCGTACTCAGTATGGATGATGTAATCCAATCAATGATGCTGCTGCTGGACCAGTTTGTGGACATTGTTTGTAAACATTCATGGTGTAACTTCTAAGGGACGAATAGGTCAGGGTCACTTTTAAAGTTTATGTTGCTCAATACCACAGCGGGAGATCAATCATAAACAACGCAAAAGCTCCAAGGCCGCAGGATGACCTGAACTACAATACAACCTTATGATTATGCCTATAACGACAATTTATCCAAGCCCAAGGTCAAAATTTTCCACATTTAAATACAATTTATTTAAAGATAAGAAGTTGTCACTTACTTTTGGCCCTTTGTCTGTGTAACTGGTCTGAAAGAGAAAATGAAAAGCATTTATAATCAAATTATTTCATTTCATACCTTAACTTAAAACACTTACAAAATATACGATTGTTTGTTTTCTTACCATTTTCGTGTGTAGACGCAACCGGTAGCGTATGTTATCTCAATTTTGATTGGATGCCTGTAAATTCGATAAACCAATGAAAAAGCTTTAAATGACACACACCTTTCAGAGAATGACACACCCCTGTAATGCAGTGTGGGATTACCAGTCAAAACAGACTTCAGTCAAAACGTCCCTTGGTCAAAACGAACTTGTTTTTGGTCAAAACGGGTGTCGCTTTCAGAAGACAAAACGACCCCCTTTCATTCAAAATTAGTCAGAACTGTCCTAATTCGGCCAAAAGGGCCCTTTTTCAAAGTCAACAAGACCCCCGTTAAAAGTCTAAGCGGCCCCATTTCAAGTCAAAACCGTAACCCCTTTTGAAGATCTTAATAAATTAATATCTACGTTGTTCGTTCTAAGCAACATTATTTTATTCGATGTTAGATCTGCATCTTTTATATCGTCCTTCGAGTTCTCGCTGATTTGGCTCCGGGGGAGGGGGGGGGGGGGGCGCAATTAGCTTTTTATGTTTAAACTGTTAAAGTGCTTAAGCATGCAACATTGTCGAGTTAATGGGTGGGTTGGAGCGGCAATTAACCAAGACAACTTGTACTTGTTTGTACATGTGAGAACCTGTTGGGGCATTTGTAATGGTGCACCCTAGAACCAGGATTAAACCTGCAGTGGCAAAAAGTGGTTTTGCCGCTGACCGTTCCAAAGGGGCAACCCATCAGGTTCTCATTTTCGTTGTTTATGGTGTCAAATTTTAAATTGATCGCTGGAACATCAATATATTGACCTCCTTAACTGGAAGAATCCCTTGTTTTAGCCTTTTAAGATATGGTACCGAAATTCCTTTTTTATTTACAAGTAGGCCGGGGAACTCAATTACGGGACTGTTCTTGCGCTCCCGACAAAATCATATCAGCGGCTTCTTGGGTTCCATATCAGACGGAATATTATCAAGTTTCAACAATACATAAATAAGGTCCAATTACCCGAAAAAAACTTGATGTTATTCGACCCTCCATGAAATCACGAACAAGATGGTATGTTGTTTTTGGAATCGGTTTAAAGTCGGCAGTAAAAATGATGAATTATTGATCAAAGTTTGACCCCAACTGCAGTCACTCTTCGAAAATATTTTGAAACAAGAGGGCCCTTAGGGCCCTGGGTCGCTCACCTGAGTGTTGTTCAATGTTGCTAAAAGTATAGACCTGTCAACTGAATACAATCAGAACGTGCAGTTTTACTGAAGTGAATTTGATATTTGTTTATGAAGCGAGGTAATTAGAGAAATGAAAGTGTCTCCAGGGCATGGTACTTTCTGCAAACACTGTAGGAATATGTAAATGATTGAAAAATAACAAAATGTTCAAGAGCATTGTCTTCATCTTCACAATAATATTCAACGAAAATTCCTGAAAGGAGAAACATGATTGAATTAACATTAACATGGACGTTATGGCATGTCATTACAGAAAATGTGAAATTCAGACATGCATGGAAATGATTTTGTGATCCGACCAATATGCTTCAAATGTGTCAACCCTTCCATCCAAATTTGACAGTATCAAATCAAGCGTTGACTGATAATCTGTTGTAGGGCCAGTATTTCTTATCGTACATGACAGGATATCTGCTAGTTTTGTGAGTATATGGCGATTAGTCTCTGAGTTGTCAATGTTAAAATCTCCCATAAGAAGTAGTGGCTTTTCAAAATCTAAATGGTGGATTAATTCTTTTTCTAGAATGGAAATACAGTCTTTATTTTTCGTAAGTGGCGCTTTATATACAAAGACAATCTGCAAGTCTTTTCCTTCAAACATCACGTTCACAAACATAAATTCCATACTTTTTGACGTATATCTAACCTGATTATAAACCACGAGAGGATGCCTCAAATAAATTGCAAGACCATGTGCCGGCCTAGTACCAGACAGAATTTCTTGATCATTACGAATCATTGAGTAACCATCAATATTATAATCATTAGTTTGATCTTCCTGAAAAAGCCTCGTCTCTGCCAAACCGAAGACATGAGATGTAGTCAAATATCTATCATTCTTTATATCATCAATATGCAGCCGTAAAGATCTACAGTTGTTGAAAGCAATTTTAAAATGACCTTTTGGATTAATTATATGGTCCTGTACTTGGTCGAGTTCAAGACGTGCATGCCTATGTAATCTTTCCATTTCAAGTTTAACTTGTTCATCTACTTTCAATGCCTTTTCGTTGAAGTTTAATATTTGAAGATTCTGCATTGACCTAACACGACTCAGTGCAACATAATGTAGATGTGGAACTTGCGAGGTTTTCGTTGAGACAAGTTAATGACAACACTCTCCAAAGTAGTTCCTTGCGCGCGATGAACAGAACGTCCAGCTGATGGCTGTAAAGGATATTGGATTCTCTGGAATGTTTTTTTGTTGTATAAGAATGTTCGTTCTATATCAAATATTGGTGTCCATGATTCGCTGATATCTCCGTGATAAAACCCTCTATTCTTATATTTGTTTCGAGTCTCATTACCGGCCTTTGTATCATCAAACTGAACCCATATAATGCTGGGACGCATCGTCTCAGATTGTTTGTATTCAATATATTTCACAGTACACGATGCTCCATTTGCCAAACCATCTTCTGTCTGTATATTTACCGTGAGATCATAAATCATACCAACTACTATTGTCAAAGAACAGTGCAAGTTAGCGGTCATACTTGGGTCAGTCGGTAAGTGGGTTATAGCTTGTTTTTGTTTCTCAGTGGATATCTTAGGAGATATGACAGTATCATGACATGGTATGACAACCTTTTCTGTGTTCATATGACTTATTATAGAATCATTAAACAAATGCATGAAATAATTTTCTGCAAACAAATGTGGAGCACTGACTTTATAGGTTTCCATGTCAATAGTAACTTCACATTGTTTAAGTTTATTCTTATCTTCCATTGTCAATGAATCAACTCTTAGCCTGTTTAACAGTTCTGCAAATGCAAGATCATCTTTTTGCCTCATAACTTCAGACAGTTCAAAAAATGTAAAATGTTCTTTCCAGAGATTTTGTGACAACGAAGCAGCATCACGTGTCAAATATCCAATCCCCGCTTACAGGTTTCAGTTGATAAAGGTCACCTACAGTTATAACACTTACACCACCAAATGGAAGTCTTGTTCCTTTTAATTCTTGTAATCTCTGATCTATAAAATTCAACATGGAATTGCTTACCATAGATATTTCATCTATTATTACAACAGACAAATTTCTGTATTTAGACCTGAATGTATTTAGAGTGTCACATGTTAATGTTTGATTAGACTGTTTATACTTTTGCCTAAAAGCTGAAGAAATTGTTGACCCACCAATATTAAATGCAGCCTTTCCAGTATAAGCACAAAGAAGTATTCTTATATCATCAGGATCTTCACCTTCTCTTAAATTTAGAAATCTATACAAAGTCTGATAGAGAGCACGTACAACAACACTTTTTCCAACTCCAGCACCACCAGAAAGGAAAACGTATAATGGGCAATCTTTAGTTTTTAACCATTTCACAACGTGATTGTAAAACAGCTTTTGTTTTGTATTCAGAGATCGGATAAGACATCTATAATCTCCATCTGATAATATTTTGTCATTCACATTTAATTGTGGTGCAGATATATAACAGCCTATTTCATGTCCAATGTCATATTCCCTGTGTTCTGCAGTTCTATCAGGATTGAAATATATGAATAATTCTGAATCAACAGATTCTTCTTCAGCAGCTTCATCTTCAGCTTGTTGTGTACCTGGTGCAATTTCAGCATATGCATCATAATTGTCAGTTTCAGCCATTTCTCTAGCTAAATCTAACTCCTCAACATGATGTTCATACTCAGCACATTTTTTATCAATGAAATTTTTTACAGACTCATAATGATCTTTGAATGAAACAAATGATCCAAGTAAATCATTTTCCTCATTCCTCCAGGGATGAAACAGCAGAAGCTTTTCCCTATAATAATTTTCTTCATCAGTCTTTTTGTTAAATCGTACATAGCGAATGACTTTACTTGTTTTTCGTCGTCTGATTTTTACACCATCTTTTAATGTGAGAACAGAGAGTTCTTCGTCAAAATCATCATTATTTTCAAGTTCACGAACATCTTCAACATCATCATCATTCATATTTTCTTCATCCTGGTGTTTATTCTCTTCTGGGTATGTGATATCTAGCTGGGACACATAGTCTGCTAAGCACCAGTTATTCAAAGCTGTTGGTCGTTTATAATATCTTTTTATAACATTATCAGACATAATATCAGTGGAATTATCTGGAAGTGTATCAAGTACACTTTTTTGTTTTAACAATTGTATACGCTTGTCTGCTGTAGAAGTATTAATGAACACAACTTCTCGACTACTTTTTGTCAAAGGCAATTGCAGAATCAGATAAACAGCTTCTTGGGCACTTACTTCAATGCTGTTAGAAAATACATTGCCAATATGTCTGACTTGTCTTTTGATATCCAAATTTCCATTAAAAGCTTCTTTGGCTGCTGCATGCATTAAATTGCTCATTCCTCTTTGTGATTTACTTATATAGGTTACAATATACATTGCACATGCATATGGGTCGAGAATAAACTGAATGTCAATGTTTGCCATCCATGCTTTCAGAATGTCTTGATTGTATAAATTAACACGAATTTCACTCGGTTTTCTTTTGAGAAATACCTTGGAGGCAGTCAATGAACTGCGGATACATTTGATGTAGTCATTTTCACTCATTTGTGCAACTGATTCCAGAAATTCTCTATATGTCATGTCATACCCATCTTTTGAATCATTCATTGTTTTTTGTAATTTTTTGTACAGTTTCTGGTATTTATCCTTCTCATCTTCAAGTGGGTCCAACACTAATGTTCTGTCTAGAGGAGGCAATGGATAACCAAAGCGACAAATTTTGTCCTCTTTCTTCTTACATGTTCTAGAATGCTTGTGAATCTGAAGATCAATTAAGTTCTTTATTGGGGCATCATCCTTCCTACATTGCAAATACCTGTCAACAAATTCAGTGATCTGTTCATTTGTTTGAACGTTAAACTGAGGAGCATTTTCTATCCAAACTACCATGTGGATATGCGGTGACCCTCTCTGCTGAAATTCTACTCTATAAAAGAAGTCTGTAATTTTTCCCAGTGGTTCATGCTGACTTTTTAATACTGTATTGATAAACTCTTGTACTCTATGATCAAAGTATCTTGAACATGTTACAGGGTCTTTTTGAATTAATTTTATTTTCTGTTCCCATGACAAGTTTTGCATGTCTTCCTCAGTATATGATACATTTTCGTTAAGGTCTGCTAGCATTTTCAATAAATCAAACCACTTTGTGTCTGCAGATGACAATGACATAAACCAGGTAGGAAGGCCCAACAGACGAATCATTGCAAACACATCTTTTTTTCTTGTTTCTAAGTAAGCTGGAGAATTTCTCAACTGTTTGAATATATAATACCCTTGATCTTTTTTTACCATATTATCAACATATCCTGAATTTTTAACATCTGCTGCTGTCAACATATTTTGTGAATACCGCTGACACCGTCTAACAGCAAGGTTTACTTTGTCATTAAGTTGTTTCATTTGTATTTTTTTCAATTTGAAAAATATGTTTGGGACACTATTAGCTGCTCTTCTGTCAAGGCTTCTTAGTTCCCATTTTGCAATATCACTATAATGGACAGGCACTATTCGATCCTCATTTTCTTTCCTCCTTTGCCCACAAAATATGCTTGGAAAACAAAGATATTCTGAATCTTGGTCTTGATATAAACTAAGTGGACTTTGACCTTCTCCTGGAGCAAACGTAAATGTTGTACTTCTGTTTTCAGCATTTGCATCATCTAGCAAGGTATCGATGTTTCCAACATTTTCTTGATGAACTTCCTCAGCATCTGAGTCGTACATTTCACATGGCTGATTTGAAATTATCTCGTGCACCTGATTTGTCTGATTTTCGGAAACAGTACTTCCTGTTTTATTGTCTTCTGCTACAAATTCCTTTAATATGTCATTGCATTCACCCGTAACTTTTTGTATCCATTCTTCATCTATAATTACATTTGCATTTTTATACAGCTCACTAGATCTTTTTAGCCAATGCAAAGCAACAAGCACACGTAAAGGTCGAATATTTTCAGAAAATGTGCAGGATTTAAATGACATCTTCCGTTTTAACTTTACAGCAACAGTGACATTTTCATCCAAAGGACGTGGCAAAGTATTAACAACTGGCTGTATATCAACTGGAACATTCACAACATTTCCTTTTATAGATAACTGACGTCCTCTAGGCAGCTCCCTTATTTGCATAAATGGTATACGTAATGAAATTAACCTCTCTTCTAATGGAAACAGATCTAGCTCTTTCGGTTTATGTGGCCATTTCATACCATTTAAAACAGACAACTTTGGAACTTTACCATTTAAAATACTGCTCTTACACGTGAAACAAATCCATTCTTTGTTGCCAACAGATATTGTGTCAGTAAGATATCTTGACTGGTGGTCTTTTGACAATGATTTTGCTTCACATACACTTTGTTTAAACCATGTCTGCTTACAGCAACTGCAAACATATAGAGGGCCAACAGATATATTGTTATGAAAATGTTCAATGCATTCAAGAATATCAGATCCATACTTTCTTCTTTTCGCATTTTTTTGTTCGTTTTCACGAAAGCTAGGATCTTTTCGTTTAGATGCTTTCCAAACTTTATTTTGTAAGCTTTCTTTTTTTCTATTTATTTTGTCAGATCGGCTCTGTTGTTTTAGAAGTCTTTCTTTTTCTAGATTAATAGGATTTTTTCTACTTTTCTGCTTTGATTTTCTATCAATCATAATAGTTTGTAGTTCATGTTTTGCTCGTTTAATTTTTTGTTGTTGTGCTTCCCATTCTTTAAACTCTTTCATCAACCTTGCTCTCTGTTTTGACTGTTTGCCGTAAACTTTTTCCTTTCTCTTCATAACGTCTGATTCCCTGGCCTTTCGCTTCAGTTCGAGTTCTTCCTTTTTAAACTTATCACACATTCTAGCCTCAGATTTAGATTTATGAGAAATCACCCTGTCTTTCTCTCTTTGCTCAGGAGTCTGTCTTGCTTTCCTCATTGATTTCAATGTACTTTCTCTGTCTTTCTGCTTCTGATGTTCAGTCTGTCTTGCTTTCCTCTTTGATTTCAAAGTACTTTCTCTGTCTTTCTGCTTCTGATGTTCAGTCTGTCTTGCTTTCCTCATTGATTTCAATGTACTTTCTCTGTCTTTCTGCTTCTGATGTTCAGTCTGTCTTGCTTTCCTCTTTGATTTCAAAGTACTTTCTCTGTCTTTCTGCTTCTGATGTTCAGTCTGTCTTGCTTTCCTCATTGATTTCAATGTACTTTCTCTGTCTTTCTGCTTTTGCTGATCTGATTCTCTCACTTTCCTTTTTAATTGTCTTTCTGTCTTCCTGAAGTCACCAGATTCCCTTTGCTTCCTTTTGTACAATAAGTTATAAAACCTTTTATCAGGTGTATTTGTATCTTCAGTTTTCCTTTTAAATGTTTTGGCTTTTTGTGCTTGATCTTTGAAGTATTTCCCTATGAGAGTGACAGTATTATCAAAGCAATGTATATCACTACTGTCATGTGTTTGATTTTTCAACTTGTGCTTATTTCTTTTGTGCGACACCATATTCCATTGATTGTCATTCCTTTTGTCTGTGCACAAACTTGAAACTTTTTCCACTTCATTGGCTGTAAAACACAACGGTAAAATTTCAAATTGAGAGCTGAGAGAGATATTCATGCTTTCATATAAGGCATACATAAATGTGACCAAGTCATCAAAGCAATCAAAAGACACTAACACTGACCTTCCATCTACATCAGACAGTCCATCGTTACCATGAGAATGCGAGTCAAAAAAATGATATCTGTCTTCATGAAAATAAACTGCTGAGCATATTGCCCCTATCATTACCAGAATATGTTTTGACCTTTGTAATGCTGTATATAGAGACTGATGTAAAGTTGGCAGCAATGAGCAACCAAACTGTTCAACTGCAATGCCTGAAATAACATCAGACTTTTGAATGTACACCTTCTTACCATGACAACTAATTTCAAGTGGTATTTCTTCAAAACTCATTAATCTGTTCTGAAATGTGCCTTTAGCTTTCATCTCATGAATGGTTTTATTATACAACATATCACCATCTCTTAGTACTTTATCTAAAGAAAAAGAATTGATCATGTTGCCTGCATTTATGAGTGCTATTATTGAATTCATGACACACTGACTTCCGCGCGAATCTGTGCTAAATATTTTATCTCCCTGATGGAATGATCCAAATATTATTTCTTTGCATTTAAAAGAAATATTGATTTCTTTTCTATCATGTTCAATTTTCTGATTTGACTTGTAAAGTTCCTGAAAGCATTGTACTGTATCACAGATGTTTTCCTCCACAGTATGACTTTCAATTAAAGGTATAGCTGTGTATTGACCTGATCCAACATCAGCAGTATTTTCAGAATTAGTTTGAGAGCAATGATAAACTGCACAATTTTCATTTGTCTGAACAATGACAGGACATTCTGGGGAATGTGCAAAATTTCTGCTGATATTTTGTTTGGCCTGCAAATTGGCAGAATTTTTTGTTTGTTTCATTTGATCAGTATTTGCTTTGTTTCTTTGATTTGTTTTGATTTTTTGTGTTGCCTGCAAATTGGCAGGTCTTGATGCCTGCAATTTGGCAGGACTTGATGCCTGCAATTTGGCAGGACTTGATGATGCCTGCAAATTGGCAGGACTTGTTGCCTGTTTACTAACAGGACTTTCAGCCACACTTCTGCGTGCCTCAGACCTCTTCCAATACTTCCTTCTTGGCATGTTTATTTACCTGAAAATAAGAAAAAAAGAGTTTCCATGAGCTGATTTATAAATAACTACCAACCCTGAGAAATATCAGTACAAACATTTCATGTTCATGACCAGAACTTTTTCAGAGTATGTGTTACTAAATGAAGGATCTTATGTTATCATAAACTATTCAAAGTCACTTGGCAGACACCTTTCATAACCAACCAATAAACTTCTTTAAAAAGCTATCTTTTGGAATGCAGAGTTATAACACAGTGGCAGAAGTATTAAACAATGTATTATCTGTAATGCAACCAAGCAGATTTGGCTACTTACTGGTGACTTTGAGCATGAGCTAAGCATACTTACAAACAATATCTGAGGCACAGGGTGGATAATTACACTCCAGTCCTATTTCTACAGCAACTGTGTGTCTGTATGAATTATTCACTTCCACGACTGTGTGTCTGTACAAGTTATTCACTTAT
The DNA here is from genome assembly GCA_038501625.1 of Corbicula japonica. Taxonomy (NCBI): domain Eukaryota; kingdom Metazoa; phylum Mollusca; class Bivalvia; order Venerida; family Cyrenidae; genus Corbicula; species Corbicula japonica. The sequence continues at coordinate 640,511 of JAZAYU010000268.1, read as the reverse complement.
ATGTGTAAATCCAGTCTTATTTCTACAGCAACTGTGTTATTCACTTCTACACAACTGTGTGTTTGTACAAGTTATTCACTTATATGTGTAAATTTGCAGATTTCTGCTACAGAGAAAACTCTAATTCTCTGGGTTGATACTATAATAAAATGAATATCACATTAGTTACAGAATAGCACATATTATGAAAGAATTTCAAGAAATTTCACAAAACATGTTTAGTATATTCATTATCACCTTAGTGCAAAAACTAGAGTCTCTTTAGTTTTTATTAAAATTAGAGAGTTCTTGCACTAAGGTGACAAAATGACCAGTAACAGAGAGATTAACCCAAGAATGAAACCCTTCCTTTCACTGGTGACGAAGAATGGAAATATTTTGACAGTTTTCTCTATATTTTATCTACAACAGTTACTGTAATGGTAACTTGTACAAAATGGAAAGGCAGTAAGCACATTTACTGTTAAATACTGAACTATCATAAATACATATGCTGAATTTCACCAGAGGCAATTTTTACCTGGTACCAGGCTAGCTGGGCTAATGCCTGCAACAGCCTCAAACATGGGTTACTCGGGTACATTTTTATCATTTTCTCCTGATGTTATATTAGGAAAATGATTTTTAATCATTTTCATTACAACTCAATACAACAAGTATTTGTAACAGAGTTACCAACGTCCCCCGCCTTAATTTCATTATATGAAGCACGAAATTGTGCTATTTCAAAAGATTGAGGTAGGGATCAGGACTTTTAGTCCAAATTTTTGATTAATGCTAATTCTGCAAGTGCAACAATTATTTCATAATGAAATAAAATGAAATAACTCCTATGTACCATATGTGTCAATAGAAATACATTTATGTGGTTATCAATATTTGAAAAGAACAAAATGATACAAACCATTTAGAAAACAGATAAAAAACGTGAGGAAATGGTCAGTGTAAGAAACTAGAATCACTGTACTTGTGCACTGTATGTTATCAGATGCAAAAATCAGGTCTAATGTTCTTCCCAACTGAACATTTCTGCCAAATATTTACAAAATCCATTGATCTATGAAGAAGATTATATAGACCGGAAACAAAATATACCCTATTACAGACTACGTAAATCTTTGACCTCTAGGTGTAACCTTGACCTTGGAGGTAGGGGTGCAGGTGTTATGCATGACATATCATCTTATTATTGTGACTATTTGTACCATGTATTTTCAAAATCATTTGATCTATGAATAAGTTATAGACCTGACATAAAGTATACCCTATAACAGACTATGTTAATTTTTAATCTCTAAGTGTGTCCTTGAACTTGGAGGTAGGGATGCAGGTTTTGCGCATGACACATTGTCTCATTAATGCGAATATTTGTGCCAAGTATTTTCAAAATCCTTTGATCTATGAAAAAGTTATGGACCGACACAAAATATACCCTATAACAGACTATGTTAATCTTTGACCTCCAAGTGTGGCCTTGACCTTGAAGGTAGGTGACCGGTTGTTGCGCATGACACATCGTCTCACTATTGTGAACAATTGTGGCAAGTATTTTCAAAATCCCTTCTAAGAAAAGAGAGTTATGGACCAGATACTACAAATAACTTCAAATAGACAATGTTGACTTTAGATGAGCAAGTGTGACCTTGACCCAGGAGGTACGGGTCTAGTTTTGCGCATGACACATTGTCTTATTATAACAAACATTTGTGCCAAGTTATTTCAAATTCCTATGATAAATGACAAAGTTATGGACTGGACACAAAAGTGTGACGGTCTTCGAAAAGGCGGGGGACAAAAAAAAGGATCTGATGTCTGCAGCTATATCTCTGAAAAGATCTGTGTATTCCTGTGCAATTCGTACATCAGCTCCGCATAGCTCAAACTTTCTCCAATTTCTTCAACCTAGCACAGTGATAAACCTAAAATGCAAAAACACCACACATTATCCAAATTTCATCTATGTAGCTTCCAAAAACATATAAGTAGGTTACTTGGTCAAAATGTAGGTCACGGTTGGAATCCGCATGGAAAACTGTGCCATGGTATAAATTTCAAAACTGTAGCTCAAAAAACAAAGACAAGGTCAAGGTCAACCAAGATAAAAACCCTGGGGTGGGGCCAATTTTGAACCTGGGGTCATGATTTGAACAATCTTGATATAAGTCCATAACTCAATACCTCATACCAAATATCTAAGCTCCAGGCCTTCTGGTTTCAGACAAGAAGAGTTTTAAAGTTTTTCTTATATAAGCATATCTAAGCTATTTAACCCTGGGGCGGGGCCAATTTGACCCCAGGGGTTAGGATTTGAACAAATTTAGTAGAGAATCACATATCAATGCTACACACCAAATAGCTAAGCTCTAAGCTTTGTGGTTTCTGACAAGACGATGTTTAAAGATTTTTCAAATGACACCCGGGGCGGGGCCAATTTCAACCCCAAGGCCATGGTTTGAACAATCTTGATAGAGGTACATATGGCAATACTATAAACCAGATTTCTAAGCTCCAGGCCTAGTGGTTTCAGACAAGAAGATTTTTAAAGATTTTTTCTAAAATAAAACTAAAAAAGTTATACCCCCCCCCCCCCCGGGCGGGGCCAAATTTGAACTCTAGGAATTAACTTTAACAAACATGATAACCTTTCATAAGGAGATGCTGCACACCAAAAATCTAAGCTTCAAGTCTTAGGATTTTTTAAAATAGTCGTTAGAAGAAAAAGTTGACAACGGACGCACGGAAGGACAACGGACATCAGGCGATCACAAAAACTCACCTTGAGCACTTTATCCTTAGGTGAGCTAATAGGAAATGCCAAATATCTAACCTATTGCGGTTTGGGAGAAGAAGATTTTTTAAGTTTTTAATATATATTGATATAAGGAAAACCCATGACCTCAGGGGCGGGGCAAATTTTGAACCCAGGGCTTTAATTTTAACAATCTTAGTGGAGGACCACTAGGTGATGCTACACACCAAATATTAAAGTTCTAGGCCTTACGGTTTCAGAGAAGAAGATTTTTTAAGTTTTTGCTATATATTGATATAAGGAAAACCCATGACCTCTGGGGCGGGGCAAATTTTGACCCCAGGGCCATAATTTGAACAACTTTGTTAGAGGTCTATTAGACAATGTTTCATGCAAAATATCTAACTTCTAGCCATTGCAGTTTTGGAGAAGAAGATTTTTTAAGTTTTTGCTATATATTTATAAGGAAAACACATGACCCCTACCGGGCGGGGCCAATTTTGACCCCGGGGCTATAATTTGAACAATCTTGGTAGAGGAATTTTGACCCCTGGGAAATAATTTGAACAATCTTTGTAGAGTTCTACTAGAGGATGCTAAATGCCAAATATCTAAGCTCTAGGCCTTGTGGTTTCAGACAAGAAGATTTTTAAAGTTTTTCCTATATAAATCTATGTAAAATGAAGTGACCCCTGGGGCGGGGCCAATTTTGACCCCAGGGAAATAATTTGAACAATCTTTGTAGAGTTCCACTAGAGGGTGCTAAATGCCTAATATCAAAGCTCTAGGCCTTGTGGTTTCAGACAAGAAGATTTTTAAAGTTTTTCCTATATAAGTCTATGCAAAATGAAGTGACCCCTGGGGCGGGGCCAATTTTGACCCCAGGGAAATAATTTGAACAAACTTTGTAGAGTTCCACTAGAGGATGCTAAATGACAAATATCTAAGCTCTAGGCCTTGTGGTTTCAGACAAGAAGATTTTTAAAGTTTTTCATATATAAGTCTATGTAAAATGAAGTGACCCCTGGGGCGGGGCCAATTTTGACACCAGGGAAATAATTTGAACAATCTTTGTAGAGTTCCACTAGAGGGTGCTAAATGCCAAATATCTAAGCTCTAGGCCTTGTGGTTTCAGACAAGAAGATTTTTTAAGTTTTTCCTATATAAGTCTATGCAAAATGAAGTGACCCCTGGGGCGGGGCCAATTTTGACACCAGGGAAATAATTTGAACAAACTTTGTAGAGTTCCACTAGAGGTTGCTAAATGCCAAATATCTAAGCTCTAGGCCTTGTGGTTTCAGACAAGAAGATTTTTAAAGTTTTTCATATATAAGTCTATGTCAAATGAAGTGACCCCTGGGGCGGGGCCAATTTTGACCCCAGGGAAATAATTTGAACAATCTTTGTAGAGTTCCACTAGAGGTTGCTAAATGCCAAATATCTAAGCTCTAGGCCTTGTGGTTTCAGACAAGAAGATTTTTTAAGTTTTTCCTATATAAGTCTATGCAAAATGAAGTGACCCCTGGGGCGGGGCCAATTTTGACCCCAGGGAAATAATTTGAACAAACTTTGTAGAGTTCCACTAGAGGATGCTAAATGCCAAATATCTAAGCTCTAGGCCTTGTGGTTTCAGACAAGAAGATTTTTAAAGCTTTTCCTATATAAGTCTATGTCAAATGAAGTGACCCCTGGGGCGGGGCCAATTTTGACCCCAGGGCTATAATTTGAACAATCTTGGTAGAGGACCACTAGGTGATGCTACACAGCAAATATCAAAGTTCTAGGACTTATGGTTTCAGAGAAGAAGATTTTTAAAAATTTCATGTTCAAAATCTATTTTTATCCTCTGTGACCTAGATAGGAAATGGACTGGAACCATTTGAACAATTTTGGTAAAGCTTCATGCAAGTAACATTCCTGCCAAGTTTCAGCAAGATTGGCCCAGGAGTTCAGGAGAAGAAGTCGTTTGAAGAAAAAGTTGACGACGCACGGACGCACGCACGGACGACGGACATCAGGCGATCACAAAAGCTCACCATGAATATCTATCCTGATATTGATGATAAAAGCCTTATATCATATAAAACTCCAGTTGCCAGAAATTTATGGCTGCCTAATTACAAGTGTTGTTCAAAAATAAATATGACTGCGGCTCTACTGTTCATATATTAATTTACTTACACGATTTTGCAAGCAACGAATAGCGGAACGTGTCCTCTACATACAGTGAAAAAATTAATACAAAATTTTAACAAATAACAATTCTGTGAAAATTACATATGAAAAGTAATAAGTGGTACGCAACCCGGCGCACGTTTATAATACAACAAATGACGCGCATGACGTCGCAAAATGAATAGGAAATGTCACCAGCGTCATTGTTTGTCACTTTTCCACAACCATGTCTCGTATGATGTGATCATTCGTTAAAATATTTTTGAGTTCCCCATCAGACTGCCAAGTTCCATTATTATGACAAGGAATTTCCACATCAAAACGCTCTGTATAATAACATGAAATGTGTGCTTAACTTCTTTGCTGATCATGATGTAGATTGTGATAGCGAATAAATCTTTTATCTTTCAACTTGGTATGTGAAATACTTAAACCCTAGATACACAGAGCCATCGGTGATCGGTCGGTAGTTTTTTTAGCAAAATAATGGAGTGAACCGATGACAAGGGATTTACCACCGATATCAAATATTGGTCACCTGTTTGCCACCTATCAATTGTTATTGGAGAAAGATGAGTTTCGTCGGTGAAAAATAACCGATCGGGATTTTTAGACATGTTTAAAATTCTCGATCGGTGAAAATATTATACAAATAACCGATCGACAACTTGTCTACAACCGATCATCACCGATCGACACCCAGTCTACAACCGATTTCACCGATCGACAACCTGTCTACAACAGATATATCCGATGGGCCACCGACAAGCAACCGATCAACTAATACTTACCACCGATAGAACAAAAAGAGAATTAATGTTTACCAGTAATACCCATGAAATATATATTTAACCGATGAACACTTGTCAATCACCGATGGCTGGTTACACAGAAAACCAAAAATAAAATAACGCATGACAACCGATCAAAACAGCGACTAGCCTAAAATAAAACAACCGATTGGGCATCGACTGTCTGTGTAACTGGGGCCTTATGGACAAAGTTCATGTTTTGCTTAACACAAAATATAAGTAAAAAGGGGAATAACTTTTACAAGAATTATATATTTAACCGATGAACACTTGTCAATCACCGATGGCTGGTTACACAGAAAACCAGAAATAAAATAACGCATGACAACCGATCAAAACAGCGACTAGCTTAAAATAAAACAATCGATTGGGCATCGACTGTCTGTGTAACTGGGGCCTTATGGACAAAGTTCATGTTTTGCTTAACACAAAATATAAGTAAAAAGGGGAATAACTTTTACAAGAATTTTTAGCAAGGTTTCAGGTGTTGTTGGTAATTAAATGGATTATGATGGTGAATATATGTTTCAAGTTGATGCCAAGTAGCTTCAAAGACCAAGTGCATTTTGTTTAACGGACTCGGATACCGACGCTGGGGGAGTACAAATTTTTTCTGACTAAAATAATAACATGATGCAAAATGTCCTCATTGCCATCTAACCAAGTAACACATTTCATAAACCTAGCTGGCTCACTTTTTCAGGATATCTTAGTTTTCAGACACACAGATGGACAGACAGACAGACAGACAGGCAGGCAGGCAGGAAGGCAGACAGACAGACAGACAGATGGTAAACATTTCAGTTTTCCAGACACACAGATGGACGGACAGGCAGACAAATCGCAAACCAATAGTCCACTTGTGTAAAACTTGTAGAGGATGAAACAGCACAATGACAACAAGACAAGGTTTGAATTAAAAATCATCTTTTACTTTTTATATAAAAACACACAGTTTATTTCTTTAAAATCTGTGAAAATAAGTTTCTTTGACTTTTTTTTAATCTTCAAAGACAACAGCACATTTCATTTGTAATGTAATATGCCGTAGAAGTGAAAAAATGGAAAAATGAAACAAGACAAGTGCCAAAGATTACCCAGATTGGAGATCAGTCTCAAATCTTTAGCATCTCATTGGCTAAAATTGAGATAATTTTCCATTTGATCAAATCAAATGCTTGAGATTCAAGACTGGTCTCCATTCTTATGATCTTTGGTCAATGCCAGAATCTCAAGGTCATTTTATTCACTTTTTAGGAGATTTAGCCAATAGCCAAAATAACCCAAATTTAAGGAAAAAAATTACCGTTCAACTAAAATAATAGGGGTCAAAATGAGACTTTTTGTAAATTTCGATAGCCAAAGGGCCATCGCCCGGGTCAAATGGAATCCCTGATAATGAAACAATAATCTTGCCCTCATAGAAACACACTGCTGAGTGATGCACTTCACATTTTAGCTTATACTTTTTACATCAGTTTATCCATAACTTTCACATTTGCTTGAAAAATAATGGCATCAGTGCCCAAGGTTATAAAGCTGAGCATGGAAACCAGTCTCAAATCTCAAGCATCTGATTGGCTGAAATGGCGACCAGTCGCCATTTCAGCCAATCAGATGCTTGAGATTTGAGACTGGTTTCCAATCTCAGCTTTATAACCTTCAGGCCAGGTTGATGGCTCCAAAGATCTTCTGACAATTGACAAAACTTCCAAATTTCCTTTCCATACTGAATGTTAGGGAGCTTTTGAAAACAAAATGAATAAATTACTGGATGGGCCAACTCATCTGATATAAAGGCATTTCCATTTTAATGATTTCAGTAAAATAAGAGTTGTATTTTTATCAATGAAATTAATCAGTAACTGGCAGTATGAATTCCTGATTTAAAGTAGATGAAAACCATAGGCTTGTGTTGTAATGTGTTGCATAATTTATGTCAACATGACTTTAATATTGAGTTTTGCTGCTAAAAAGTTTATGTTGCATGTAATGTACAATATAATGTGTAATGTAAAATATGAATAAATGAAAACAATAAATGAATTCTCTCTTTTTTTTTCTATACTGAAAGTATGACTCAATTTATAAAAGTATCTGTACATGTAAATCCTAAAAATCCTAGGAGCCAACGTTGATCAATGATACGATAAGATGTTAAATAGTTACATGATTGTTTTAACATATCCTATGAATGACAGGCTCCAAGGTCATAAAACTGAGTAGAACCAGTGTAGGTAGATCCAGATCAGTTTGCAAAATCATGCAATTTTATCTGGATTAGTACTGTTCTTTTCTTGGTAAGATATCCTAATGAATCTAAAAGCAAACAGTAACGATCCTGATCAGATAACAAAGATGTGCCACTGATCTGGATCTACATTGTTTGCCTGTGCCGAAAAAGTCATATCTATAGAGTAAACGTTTAATTTTTAAGGGCTAAATGAGTTAACCCTTTCCTCCATATATGCCTTTTTACGTGTGTGCAACAAGTGTACATCCAGAACAACTGGCATTGGTCAGGATCTGCACTGGTTGCTTTTTTGGTCTATAATTAAAAATTACCTAATAAATCAAAAGGCAAACAATGAAGATCCTGATCTGACAGTACAGATGTGCTGGATGATCTGGACCTACACTGATTACCCATGCCATAAAGCCATATATGAAGAAAAGGGTTAATAGAACAGTAAGAACTGCTATAATCAATATCATAATTTTTTCAATGTATAAAGAGCCTTAAAGTACACTTCAACATTGCAAATGAACTGTATCTGCTAAATTAGTGTTGAACATATTTCAGAAATATTACACCCCATTTTGTTTATTACTCTCGAGACATAAATTTTGTTCTGTTTGAATTGATACAATACATAAGCATAACAGTTAATTACTAGGCATAAATATGCATTTTTGCAGTTGTCTATATTGATATTAGAAAACTTTATTTTTTCTTATATATTTCTAAGAATATTTTTACAGTGAAACCCGTCTATAACGCACACCTAAGGGACTGCGGGAAAGTTTCCTTAATAGCGGGTTGTCCTTAATTGTAGGTATAAATCAAAAAAGGAGAGAACAAGTCTGTTCTTAAAAAAATCGCTCATAATACCGGGGTGCCCGTAATATTGAGTGTCCGTAATGAGGGGTTTTACTGTACTTTGAAATGTATCAGTTGATACATGGTATTTAAAAAAGTGCACATTTAGTGCCAAACTAATGAAGCCCACATTTCAGCAAAAAAAGGTAGGGGTGCATATCTTGCACAGGCTGACCCATCAGGCCCATGATATCTCAGTAACTGCAATATAATTGCCTCCCCTTTTCATTTAACACCATTTGTATTCTTTGACAGCTACACTGAAAACTCAAGTTCATTTGTGGTATAGCAATTTTGTCATCATTGTGGGCTTATTATTAACTGACTGGCCAAGTTACTTTATTTGTTCTAGTTAGATAAAACATTTACACTTTAGAATTGATAATTGGGTCATGAATCAGGCCAACTGACAAGAAGCCTTTTACCTTAAAACTACTATGAACAATGATTAAATTTTATAGGGTATTATAGTTGAGCAGATCCATGATTTTAAACCATTTTGTGGGTATTAAGAAACAATATTTCCTCCAAATTTACAAAACTGAGTTGCTATGCAAAAGTTTTCTTTTGCCAGAAAAAAATGTCAATAAAAATTTGATCAATCTTATAATGAGAAGTAAAATTACTGAAAGTAATTTTGGGTTAAGGTGACCAAGACAGTCAGCATTGGTAAACTGACCGGAATATAAACATTATCTAAAATGTATTTCCACTTTTAAAAAGCAACTTGCACCAACACAGATAATGTAAGAACTTTGCATCCAGTCAGATGCAAACTTTTATCCTCTATCTACCCATCATTAAGAAAACAATTTTTGTTTCTTACATGCCTTTTACAAGATCTTTGATCTTTTAGCCTATTATGCCTTTTTCAACATTTATCATTATCACTAATTACTTTTTCCTTTTCCTATTCATTGGATTATACTGTCGGATTTTATCAACAAGTTTTCTGATGGTATTGAATCTCCCAGTAGCATCAGGAAGATTTTCAAACGGTATATGATCCTCAATCCCTTGAGCAAATTTCGAGTCCGAAGGCAACGCTTCGTAACTATCAGCTCTTTTCATAATAGGCGTGCCATAATCTTTAGAAACTGATACCGACCCTTTAAACACCGGCCTGTTATCAGCACCTGATATATGCACAGGTGTTCCCGGATTAGAACATATCGGACTGCCTGTACCAAGCTCTCCAAAAGTTTGTATTGACGTAGTTGAACCACTCCGTTGCAACTTTGGTTTAACAAAGTCAAAGTCATCGACACTGTCAGAGGATTCATTAGCGACCTCTCTTACACCTTTAGAACTACTTTCTGCTGTTGAATCGAGATCAATTGGATTGGCTGAGTTTTCACCAAGTTCAATACATGACTGAGAATCGTCACCATCTTCACAACTGTCCAAAACAATTAAACTATCGTCATTACTATTTGCTAATGTTTTTTGTAACAGTTGATACTGTTCTTCTAATTCTTCAAGTGACGGTGACCCTGACCTTGCATCAGAAGGTGTCTGGCTAGCCTCCCTTGATAGTGACTTTGATGAGTGGCGGGAGTTTTCATCAGGTGTGGGAGGGGGTGTGGTCAGTGGAAGTGGAGGACGGCTGGGCGGAGTCTCAGGTGGAAGAGGAGGATGGTAACTGATGTCAGCTTCATTCAGTTCATCTGCAACACAAGATGAAAAAAAGAAAAATTCATAATTCATTTTTCAAAAACTATTAAGTTTTGTGGTAGACAGAATCTGTGTTTACCAAAAGGTATTAAGAAATGTCATGACCTGATTTGCTAGTTGCAGAATGTAGAGACTGAATAATTCTGTTGCTCTTTTATTATCAACCACTTATAATCAATCGAGTGTTAGCAGGGATCTCCAGTTAATTAACAAATTGACAAAAGCTTAATACATGTATGCTAATGGACAAAAGTCTTGTCTGGCAGGAAGAATAGAACTTTTTGCATGCCAAACTTCAACAAATTACTATACCGCAAGTAGTGGCTCAAATTCTGAAATTGTTTTTTTTTTCATGGAATGCATAATTTATAAAAATGTGCCTTTTCCATTCATACCAAATTCATGCCGGTAGAGCAATGTGGAATTTAGATTTCACGCTTTCAAAAGAAATTATGGAAAACCATACCGGACAAGACTTTTGTCCATAAGTATAGTATTTTTCTAATTGGAATTATTTGATCCAGTGCCAAAATTGTTTTTGTCAAATTTGATTTTTAGTTTGATTAGCTCCCTGTTTACTCGTAGTTCAAGTTAAAACAAGTTCAGCTTAAGTTAATTCTTCTTTATAACCTCCAGATCAATACTGGAATCACAGTTCTTGTTCAACAAGTTTTGGTAACTGATAATTCTGTTTCACTGTTAAAACACACCTAGAAATACACTTTTTTTAGGGCCAAGCCTAGTGAATAAGACTAAATTCTAGGAAGCTTCAGGAAAAAACAACAACATTTAATCAATATACCATCGAGGTCCATTTCAGCAACTGACACTTTCTGACGCTTTGCTGCCTTCTCTTCCATCTCGTCTTGCTTCCTCTTCAATTCTTCCTGTTAATATTATAAATAAACATGTAATATTCTACACATAGACAATGCAGTATTATAAAATTTATGCAATTAAAAACTGAAGTGTCATATAATCCTTTCCTCCATATATATGCCTTTTTACACATGTGCGACCAGTGTAGATCCAGATCAGCAGGCACATCCGTGCCATCTGATCAGGATCTGCACTGGTCGCATGTTTGGCCAGAAATAACCTAATGAATCAAAGAGCCAACAGTTTAGATCCTGATCACACAGCACAGATGTGCCAGCTTATCTGGATCCAAACTGTTCACCCTCGCAAGAAAGGTATATCTATGGAGGAAAGGGTTAATTTCTTGAGTGCAAGTTTTGCATAACCCACTCTTGACATATCAGTGCAGGCATAAATTCCTGCAGTTGTATTAGCATAAGATTAACTATTAACCCTTGTTGCATTTTGGTCAGAAAAAAACTAACAAATCAAAAAGCAAACAGTTCAGATCCTGATCAGATGGCACGGATGTGCTGGTTTTGCTGGTTTTTGAATTTGTTTATGTTCCCTTGGGCAAAATTCAAGAAATTTAAACCAGCGCAAAATTTCGTATATATTATGGTACCTAATGTAAGCAGCTTATCTCCGCCCTGTGATATATATTCTATGATACATCACAGGCTGATATTTATTATATCATGATTTAATACCTATTCATTATTTAATAGTTACATAGGCAGGCAACTATTTTAAACCAACAAAAAGCTAGCTTATTTTTAGAGTAATATTGTTGTCAATTTAGTCAATAAGTTTTATCGAACACCCTCAACAAAGAACAATGGACTAATCCTTTTCAATAAAGAGAACTTATCACACAGACTAACACTTCACTCCATGGGATATGGTTGTTATCCATGGGCAAACATCAGCAATCCAGATCACAATCTAAAAAGTTCTGTTTGCTTCTGATTCATTAGCAGGGGATAGAGCCTAAATGGTGTCTTCCGTACTTTCAGCGAGAATCTTTGTGGCTGCTTTCCATTATGGCGGATAAAATCGTGAAATTTTGATACTTGTGCAGATATTTTCCCACATATTAGGCTATACCCACTGATTAGGCTATATCTGAGCAAGAAGCAAATATCGTAGATCTTGATCAGACAGTAAGAATGTGCCAGCTGATCTGGTTCTACACTGGTTGCATGTCATAAAACCCATACATATGATGTTAGGAATTAAAACATACAATAGTAATGAGAGAACCAACCTGCATCCGAGTGTGTTCAACAAGTGTTGACTTGAGTTGATGAGGCTGTAGTGGGGGCAGACCATACACATGAGCTTCCTGAAAAATATCTTTACCTGTTTATCTCAGCAATGTTTCAGCTAGGTTCTCTAAAGAAATATGTTACCTTCACATTGTTTTCTGACCCTAATAAATATTAGCCATTTGCAGAGAGTATAATTGTCCAAAAATGTACTCAAACATGACACTGCTATACTAAAAGGTGCCAAAGCATTTCACAGATTCCTTTACTGACTGATCTATGAAGTGTAAGACAGTAAAACTGTACTTTAATATACAATGCTAATTCACTAATTTGTGGGAAGATCTAATCTAACTTTTACTGGTCAATCAATCCACAAATATTTAAAATCCTTAGGCTAAACAGATTTGACGACAGGTGTGGTTAAAACCCTAAAACTAACCAAAAAGGCATTTTACCAAAAAAACATGCAATTTCAATCACGTAAGTATACATGATATTTATTATCAGCTCTATATTCCAGTAAGTCAACCTCATACATTGGATTGCTAAACTGAACATCACCAACAGTGCCTTCAAAACAGTAAATTTTGTGCTCACATCAATGACATCTGGTCCCATTTCCACTGTAAATCCTTCATATTCGATAATCTTCTCCACATCCAGTTGAGGTTCTGGAGTTGTCTCCCCTTCTTCCACAGTTTCATCAACATCTGCAGTAATCACATTTAATTTTTGTGATGATAAAATAATACTAATAAAAAAACATTCCAGATGAAATAAAACACAGTTTTGTTGTCGTATTAATATTAAACAAAAAATCAAGAAGTGTTAATAAAATCTCGCTGTCAAGGAATTCTTTATTTCTCAAATACAGTCAAACTTTAATGGCTCGAAAACTGTTTCCTCGAACACAAGCCTTCTTTCGTACAGTTCATCCGGTCCCGAACTAGAACTCTGTATTTCTTAATTGTTTTAACTCTGATCACACCCACTACCCATTACAGTACTAAAAATCATGAAATTGACAACCGGATCGGAAGCGGATCGGAAGCGGACCGCAAACCGATCCCGTTAGGAGCGCAATCGAAGCCCAATCGAATTGGAAACGGAATGGAATCGAAGCGAATTGCTTTGAGCGTTTGGATCGCTTGGATTGAAAAGACCGGGGCATTTTTACCGGATCGGAATCGCTTTGAACGTTTGGATCGCTTGGAGTGAAAAGACCGGAGCGTTTTGATCGGATCGGATCGCTTCTATTTATAGTTTTTCAGTTATATATAGTAGCGATCCGAATCGCTCTTCCGACTCTTTTAACGACTTTAAACAAAGCAATTTTTTTACAATAATTTAATTGAGTTTTATGCTATCAAACACTAGTAATAAAAAAGTAATTTAACGATAATTTTGTCAATAGAACTGAAAACATATAATAGTAAATGGTGTGTTTGTCATTCACACGCATGATATTATTGAAATTAAGTTCGGAACCTTTTTTTATAAAGTGCTCTTTAAGCGGAAATACGTAATACTTTTTCTTACACAAGGGAAGAAATAAGGAAGATTTACATTCACCCGTGCTTCATTATGGAATTAATGTGTTTTTTATTTAGTAAGGAAATTCACAATTGAAATGTATTTAATACTAATAAACATTTTTGAATGTAAACATTTATTAAGTTCAGTATGAAATATAAACCATAAACGCTGTCCAAAACTAAAAGAGAAACTATTTTTCCCTAATGATTTCAGCGCGAGATGCGTTATAAGTAATGACCAATGAAAAGCGGGAGCGAAATGATCGGAATAGGAAGAATCGGTTTGAGCGTAAAGATCGTTTGGAGCGCATTGTTAATGACCAATGAAAATCGGGAGCGAAAAGATCGGAATCGGAAGAATCGGTTTGAGCGTAAAGATCGTTTGGAGCGCATTGTCTGAAGTGAAAAAAATTGGAGTGCAATCGAATTGGAATTGGACCGCAATGGGAATGGAATCGGATCGGTTATAGATGACATTAGGATCGGAAGCGGACCGGATCGGAAGCGGAAAAATTGTCAATTTCATAATTTTCAGTACTGTACTCGAACAGTCAAACACCAATCAAGGTCCTTACAGTTACTTTTCAATGATTTTGACACCCCTTGCTCAAACTGACTTGTACAGGTAATCATCAAAGGACTAGGTGTGAACAAAGGCACGAAAATGTCTCACCAATTAGGAGGATGCGCTATTTAATTAAGTTGTGTAAATTACACATTTAAGTGGATAAAAATATTTTGATTGTTGTGTAAATTTATACCACACTAATGATGTCAGTGTTAAAAAACTGTTATTGCTTTGTTAGAAAATTTTTATTGTTTTGTCATAGGGATTAAACGATTATAATCGAAAATTTATCGTTTTTAGGATTGATTTTCGATAATCGATTACGAAGTTTAATAATCGATAATCAGTTTGCTGTTCTTTAAGCAACTCACAAGGGAGATCACTAAATCAGAACAAAAACAGTGTTTGATATATGACAAAGATCAGTGTTATTTTGGTTTTAAATAAGCTTTGGAATATGTTCTCCCACTAAGTATTTCAAGAAAAAGACTCCTGTACCTGCAGCCTACACCCTATGCTCATATCAGATATGCAGGCTGTTAAGTGATCTTTCTTCAAAAAGTAGGAAAAAAATAGGAACCATTTTGACAAAAAAGTAGGAGAAAAGTAGGAAAAAGTAGGAACTTTTTCCTCAAAAGTAGGAATACATAACAGTCTTTCCAGAGTCCTTCGGAACTTCACTCTTTCTGTTACACATTATATGTATCATGGTTATCAAGCTGAGGTCCCAACACATGTCAGACTGCCACTGGTAACTTAGAGAGATGTCTATGTGGAGTCAGTATGGGTCAATGGGGCCTAATCTTGGTGAATATACCGGTAAACAGCACTACAGCAATACCATGGGTTTAGTCTTCCTGCTATTATGAGAGGTGTTCGAAAAGTAATCCAAATGCAGTTTTATTGAAAAAAAAATATTGATTTTTAGGTGTTTCAAGTTATACCTAGATAAGACCTCTTAGCAGGCCTGAAAAAACTAGACTGTGTCCTGGGGACACTGATACCCCAAATGCTACATTTGTAAAACAAAGGGCCATAACTGTGGTTAAACTGGTCACATGAAAAAAATTTTTCTAAACAATCATCTTCACATCCTGCTCGATCAATCTTTGCAAGTTTGAAAGAATTCTGCCCGAAGGTTAATGAGGAGCTGATACCACAAGATTGGTTGACAAGTGCAACTCATTATGACACCCACCAAGGGGGCATTATGAGTCAAACTCTATATACCTCACACTTCGTAGGGGCAGAAGAAAAGGGTTTAATAAAGGCTCCAGTCTATGAAAAAGGCCTTTTACTGTTAAATATTTCAAAATAACAAATAAATAAAGGATACATTTGTTAATAGGCATGTTATATATCACAACTTTGCTCAAAAGACCTTGCCCACTGTTGCCATAGTGTAAACATCTTATCACCAGACCTGATTTTTTAAAAATTATTTAACAACTCAGCATTTGTTGCAACCACTACAAACATTCAGACATTCATAAAGCAAGCAGTACTCAATTTCAATAATTGATTCAGCATTTGAAAAATGCTGAGTTACATTATAAATGCTGAATACATGGAACACCCATGGTATGGAAAACACTACTGCAAACATCTACATGTATATGGCTTGGTGAACACAGCATTTTGAAAAACTTAAACAGATTAGGGAGGGGGAGAAATACAGTAGTACAACCATTACAGTGGCAAGGCAAGGAGTCTATAGATTTTTAGTGAAAACTACAGACTTTTTGGCCTTTATATAGGTTTTTCAGAAGCAGTGTTATTTCAATGCCAAGGGATGGGGCCCATGCCCTATATTTTGGGGGAAAAAAACATTATTTCTTCTGTAAGGGGGAAAAATACCTTAAACCGTAAGTTACTGTGCGTGGAATGCAAGATTTTAAAGAAATTTTCTGAGGGAAAGGCGCATGTAGACTGTCTCTACTAAAGAAGAAAAAAAGCCCTGAGAAGATTTAAAAGGTTTTAAGTTGGCTCTGAAATTACAGGTTTTCAAAGGTTTTGAAGGTTACGCTAGGAGGCTTGCTAGATTGATCAAACATTCCTCTAAATACTCTAAAAATTTTGGCCATTTCAGATTACATGAGAATGAAAGTCAGACCTTTTCTAGGGTGTATTAAAGTATGACTGTTTCTTAGGTGTATAAAGGTTCCTGTTTGAAAAAATACTTTATAACAACTTAACAGTTAAATTATCAATTTTAAAAACTTCCATTTAAGGTGTTTTCAACACTCACTTGGCATTAATGAAATTTACTGTTATCTTTTTTTACCCAAAAGTGTTGTAATGAACCCCTTTATTTATATTTTTGACTTAGACAAATGACATTGTCAGGCCTGTTAGACCAAAAGTTATATTGACAGAAGAAATTCATTTACACTTATCAATATGAATACTGGAATGATATTTACTTTACTTTTAGAACACTAAAAATATTTTTTTTTTAAACTTTTTAAAAGATATAGATTTTTTTCTTTTGTCCAACTGACAAAAAAGTAGGAATAGTAGGAGGTTTTTGTAAAATAGTAGGAAAAAGTAGGAACAAGACTAAAAAGTAGGAAAAACTAGGAAAAAGTAGGAAAAAGTATGACCACTTGACAGCTGGATATGGTTACAAATTACAATACATGCAGCCTGTGGGCTAAAAGTGTGGTTCATGTAAATGCTAATTTATACCAGAAAATACACCGGTATCCTTTTGTGATAATACAGTAGTTCTATACAAGGGCCTTCATTTCACAATGGTAGGGACCGAATTTGACCCTATTCCCATCCCCAATTTTTTTCCCTATTTTTTAAACAAATTCCCCTCTAAAGAATTTCTTGTGTGTTTTGCATGCCTTAAGCAGAAGATTCTTAACAATATCATTTTGAAATTTGCTTTTGTGCAAAATAGAAAAAATATGCATTATAATAACCAATTATGGGTATTTTTGAAGCTAGAATATTAATATAGAATTCCTATAAAAGGAATTCTTCTTTATTATAGCATGTACATTGTAATTGTAAATGCTTTGATTATACTATCGCTGATTGATCGAAAAGGGTTGTTCGATTATTTCCGATGATCAATTATGTTTTTTGTCCGATTATGAAACCCTATTTTGACATATATATAAAATAAAGTAGAAAATTATAGAAGTTTTTTTTAACAGAAACCCATTCTCACATACCAACCACAGATTGCTCAAACAAAATCTGCTGGTCCCAAGGCCATCAAAGTTTGACTGTACATGATACATAATCTACTTGTGTAAATACTGGGTAGCCCTCAACCATGGCTAGGCAATGCTGACAGTATTATACTAAGCCTGCAATATTGTGATATCTTTCGTGTTCAGTGGCTTTCAAATTTAATTTTGTGTCTATTTAAACCAACTACATACAAACCTAAATTGTGTTATAGGTGTACTATTATGTAATATAAGTTTGTTCAATAAAAATGAAAGATGTTTTCCAAATAGTCAAATTTTCAATAAAGCTCTCACCCAATGAAGAACAGTTACACTAACTAAAGCCAACCTACCATTACCATCCCCATCAAACATAGAAAGGCCGGGATTAGTTTTGGCTTCCTCCATCCAGCCTGGGGGATAACCCAGAGCTCGCATCTTGTAGATGTAAACAGGTAGCTGGGTCTTGTCTAAACCAAGTGCTTCTTGCAATTCTTTACTGAAACAAAAACAGCAGGGGCGTAGCCAGCTTTTTTTAAGTTGAAGGCACATACAAGAGGTTCCTAGTGGCGGTTGCCTCTTGGTAAGTGGGTCTTGGGTGAAAAGCCCACCAAGAAGCAGTAAACAAGTGAAAATTAAATATAGCAAAATGCAAATAAAGCGTTACAACACAGAGAATTGGAACACAGGCCTGCATTTACATCTGGCAAAGAAAGTAATCATTTTTCCCAGAAGACAAATCAAAGCCAAAGATATATTTGATTAGACAAAAACAACTTGAACCCGCTACCATACCGCCACTTTCTGTTTTTATTGTATTTTTGGGACTTTTGAAAACGTAATTTTCTTGTCAAACTTGTAGGCCCAAGCCTACATGGCCTAATAGTAGCTACGCCACTGAACAGTTCATCTAAAATGCATACAACATGCACTATCTCATTAATCCTATAGCTATCATTTAATCTCTAGGGGGTTGAATTTTTGGGGAAAAGCCACAATTGATATATTTGCAATCGCATAGATTCTCCCAACTGTATTCAAGACACATTGTATATTATTATATTTTGTAACTTTGTTGGGGTTTATTTTGTGCCTTTATCCTTCCACCAAATATGCGTAATTTAAACCCACGCAAAATATAATGAAATCACAATTTTCCCTTTTCTCTCTTATGCTATGACACAATCTGATTAAAATCAACTCCTAATTACTGCTACACTATCTGGATCTGGCCACATTTCACCAAAACGTGCATTTATCAACAACCTCATAAACCAATCAAAATGCAGCCTAAATGGCAAAAGGAAAAGATCGCCTATAAATGTCAAAGTGTTCTGGACGTTGTTTTAAAAATAATATCCATGGTGTATTTTACATAGTACTGCATTCATATCCACTGAAATTACATCTTCAGGTCATTTTTCTATCTTTGCCAATAGCATTATGAATCAAGCTTCCTGTGTTGCCTTTCTAAAAATACTTAGCGGGGAAAACCACTATAGCTGATATAGGGTATTTTCGGGCCATCATCAGATTGTTAGGTCTGACTTTGGTGAGATTGTGCAATGACAAGTCCTGAATGTAATTACATGTAGATGCTTCCGAATATATAAAAGAACTTAAATATATTTGAAAATCTAGGGCATTGATATGGCAATTGTTTTCTACCTGTCAAGTGTTTACACCTCAACATCGAGGGGACTAGTGTAATTATTAAGTGTAGTAGTCTATAATCTTTGGAACTAGCCTATCCATCTAAGGAACTAGCCTACCCATCTACATGACTAGGCTATCAATCTAGGGGACTATCCTACCCATCTAAGGGACTAGAATACCCATCTAGAGGACTAGGCTACCCATCTAGGGGACTAGCCTACCAATCTAGAGGACTAGGTTACCCATCTAGAGGACTAGGCTATCAATCTAGGGGACTATCCTACCCATCTAAGGGACTAGCCTACCCATCTAACGGACTATCCTACCCATCTAAGGGACTAGTCTACCCATCTAGAGAACTAGCCTACCCATCTTAGAGGACTATGCTTTCCATCTTGGGGACTAGCCTACCAATCTAAAAACTAGCCTTCCCATCTGGAGGACTAGGCTACACATCTTGGGGACTAGCCTACCTATCTAAGGGACTAGCCTACCCATCTAGGGGACTAGTTTACCCATCTTAGGGACTAGCCTACCCATGTAGAGGACTAGGCTACTCATAAAGTAGATTAACAGCCATCAAGGGACAAATCTACTTATTAAGTCGAGTACCACTCTCATCAAGGAGACTAGTCCTACACTCCAGTTGAGTTGCCTAACCCTAATCTTAGGGACCAGCATATTCATCAAGGTGAATTGGGATAAAGTAACCAACTCGGTCTGTTAAAAAAGAATATACCTTATTTTCCCTGGTTTGAATTTGCTATATTTGGATTCTTCTACACTTTTCTCCTTATGATATCGTGCAGATCTGAAACAGAAAGGCACTCTTATTCAATATTGGGACAAATTCACTTTCAATGTGAAAAAGTCATTAATGAAAGTTGCAGTGGCTTAGCTCTGAGGGTGTAATGTCAAGCTAAAGTTCAAGCGTTAATTTTCCTGACACGCCATATACAGACTTCTGTGAATGTACTACTGGTATATGGGTCGCACAATGACAACACGAGGCATATTGACTTTTAGGATATTTGTAGAGCCAGATCAAATCTTGAAATAACATCAAAATAGGATCTAAACTGTTAATGTAGTCATCAAAAACTGTTCTTTGGATTACAGTGTAACAGTGTAGGTTCATATGCACAGTCTGGGCTGGGTGTACAGCAATGTATATCAATAACTATGTGAAATGTTTAAAATCAATGAAAAAATGTTATGTACAATACATAACTTAATGTGGCATATCAAACAATCCCTATCTTAAAATTCCACCTTAGACCTCTAAATTCATAAAATGGACTTTCCATATGACATCTTCATTTCAATTGTTAACACGAATACATTTTTTAAATGTAGACTACTTCTATGCAGA
Organism: Corbicula japonica; assembly: GCA_038501625.1. NCBI lineage: Eukaryota > Metazoa > Mollusca > Bivalvia > Venerida > Cyrenidae > Corbicula > Corbicula japonica. The sequence goes on along the minus strand of JAZAYU010000268.1, from coordinate 619,556 downwards.
CTGATGTGGGTAATGCATGAAATGATTACAGTTCCAGTCATACATTAAATGGTCCTGCTTCCTGCTAAATTAATCTATGCACCCATCAATTTCTAACTACAATAAGGCAATTTATTGTTTAAAGAGGTGTTTTACAGGAATTTATTAACTTAATTAATGAATCACGAACAGTATAGACCCGAATAGAATGCTTTAATTTAAAGGCCATCTTGATCTAAACATATCACAAATATAACAAACTTTGTGTTTAAACTATAAGTCAATACTTTACAAACTATGAAACTTACTTTGGACCTTCATTTCTCTCCTGTTTATTAGCCATCATTGCCTGTCGATTCTCATTGATTTTCATCTGGTTTCTTGGCAACCTACATTCTGTCAACATATGTTCACCATCACAGTTCCAACATTTGGGTTTCATTCTGTAGAAGGAAGTGTTGCATGTTTAAAATAGATAGTGCTTCTGCAATAGAACTACCCATCACAATGAGAATACAAAAGTTATCATATAATCATTAACATTCCACTTAAGGTGGAACGCGCCTCAAAATTTTTTTTCGAGTTTCCTCACGAAATTTCGCATACATATAATTGACCATATGTCTGATTTGGACGTGTGCTTACTTTTTTAGTATCCTTAGCCGTTTCGAAACTACAAGCCTTCAAAGTATGCCACTAACGTCACTTTTGAGACGTCTGTCAATTTTCCCGCGTTCAAGCAATAAAAGCCGATATTTCAGTCAATTTTGCGTTGATTGCTACGAAATTTCATCAACTTGTTCGCCTTACAAATTACTTCATTTACATATAATTTTCTTATCCGTGGCTCATGTTTTACTAATTTAATACGTCTTTAACGTCCGTTTTCAGAGACAAAATGACGTCGCGTTTTGCTTAAAAAAATCGCGGTTTTCGTTGATTATAAAAAATCTGCAAATTTAAATTTTGATTTTTTTAACTCTATTGATTAAAATTTTTACGACAAATCGTTTGATATCAAGAAAAGTATACCTTACCAGCTTCGTTTTCGCTCAATATCAATTTATCCTACCCCTCTATCTTCTTTTATTTGGCGTTGAAATACTGCTTTCTTTTACGTTGGATATCTGCCGTTCATTCCCTATCGTCCATTCTTCAATCTTTCTATTATCCCAGCAGCATTGATGGTTAGACAATGATTTTACAATTTCAGTTTTACGCATTGCAAATTTTGCTAGAGAATGAAATAGCTTTTCACTGACAAACGGAATGGACGCAAACACGGGCGTGCATACGGACTTCGCACCACGGAATTATGTAATGCCAGCTCACTATTGGCGACTCTCTAACCGTCATGACAAAGTAATTACCTACTGTAATGTGAGTTTACACATTTCTTCTAGAAATTAAATTGATTTAACACTGCTTAATGTGTTTTTTGTACTCACAATACAAGATTAACAATCCCGTCGGCAATTTTATTACTTCCCTTTATTTATTATCTGGTATTTATTTTTTATGAATTACACAGTCTGCTGGTTAACAATAAGAAATAATTGAAAATGTTAATTATATTTAAAGAGGCAAAGAGAACATTTTTATTCTTACAAATAAAAACCTCAGTGTTTGAAAATTTTGATTGTCGAAACAATGAGTTTTATAGAAAGTTTGTTACCTAGCGAACACATGATTACTGACTACATCATTATGTCCTCGTTTGAGGCGGAAGAGCCCTTAAACTGAGAACAAACAAGAATATTAAGTATTAAAATTAGTTTATAAACCGTTTAGTAAACATTCGTTTTCTTTAATTACAATTTACCATTGTAATTTTAAGGACACTAGCAGAAAACAATAAAATAAAAACATCGGAATAAATATTCAAGTTGTTACATATTCTATAGATCAGAACCCAAAATCATTCACTAATTAATTCCTTCCTTTATTGATTCATTCCTTCTGTCTGACTGATTTGATTGATTGTGATTGATTGATTGTTTTGTTCGTATTTCAATACTTGTAAATGTTATCTTTTTCGAAATAATGGCATCACATTGCAGGTTATCAGAGATCGCTAACGTCGATACTTGCAGCGTCACAAAAGACGTGTATACTCGTAGGTCCCTACATTGTGAAATTGTGATTAAAACAAAAATCCACAGTTAAAGATATTTTAATAAATTAAATATGGAGATATGAAATTAAATATATTATGGAGATGTGAATCCATTGTTCCTGAATACATAACAAAAAACATGCAAAACATATGAGTATTTGTTCCTACCAGATTTTATATGTGAAAATTCGACAAAAACTCGAAATTATAAAACGTTCATTTTATCATATGCAATTAAAATGTTGAGAAATCCAAGGCATTTTATTTTTTAAAAACAGCTCGAAAGGAATTGTTGACATGATATGTCCGTTTTGATAAAATAATTCTGTGCGCCACTATTTTAGTTCAGTAACAACAAATACGGCGATTTACAGCCCATTGCCATTCTTTGAAGGTGTTGTTTGAGAGCCATTTGCCTTTATTACAACTGCCAAAAGCAATATCTGCATTGTATCAGGAATGTAATGATTTTTTATTTAATACCAAATTCTATTATTTTCTTTAAAACTATTTTGACTTAGTAACTAAATTTGCCGAACACACCAAGTACTTTAAACGTCAAATAAAAGTAGATAGAGGGGTAGAATAAATTGATATTGAGCGAAAACGAAGCTGGTAAGGTATACTTTTCTTGATATCAAACGTTTAGTCGTAAAAATTTTAATCAATAGAGTTAAAAAAATCAAAATTTAAATTTGCAGTTTTTTTTATTATCAACGAAAACCGCGATTTTTTAAGCAAAACGCGACGTCATTTTGTCTCTGAAAACGGACGTTAAAGACGCATTAAATTTGTAAAACGTGAGCCACGGATAAGAAAATTATATGTACATGAAGTAATTTGTAAGACGGACTAGTTGATGAAATTTCGTAGCAATCAACGCAAAATTGACTGAAATATCGGCTTTTGTTGCTTGAACGCGGGAAAATTGACAGACGTCTCAAAAGTGACGTTAGTGGCATACTTTGAAGGCTTGTAGTTTCAAAACGACTAAGGATACTAAAAAAGTAAGCACATATCCAAATCAGGCATATGCTCAATTATATGTATGCGAAATTTCGTGAGGAAACTCGAAAAAAAATTTTGAGGCGCGTTCCACCTTAATTTACATTTAATCATTCTTTACTCTATAGATACAACTTTTTTGGCAAGTGCAGACAGTGTAGATCCAGAGCAGATGGCACATTCATGCTATCTGATAATTATCTACTCTGTTTTTTTATTCTTTAGATTTTTTCTGACCAAGAAGAAAACAGTGTAGATCCTAATCGGACAGCACAGCTGATCTGGATCTACACTGAAAACACACAACGAAACCTGTTCATATGGAGTAAAGGATTTTCAGCAGATTCTGTAAAATAAAATTTAACTTTTTAATTTTTGTCTGTTTATGTTGTTACTGTGTTCAATCACCAACAAAAAGTTTGTATTAACTGGCTGACTGATAAAATGTATATCTGATCAAAAGACCTGTGTAAATTTTGTTCTTTTCTATTCCCACTGTTGCATGTATCCTAGTCCAGCAATTTAAAATAAATAAATGTTACATTTAAATATATAACATATAAATGTATAAGTGATCAGTGTAGACCGCGATCAGATTGCACAGCAATGCAGGTTGATCTCTGTCTATAAAGGCTGCAAATGCTAAACTTAGCACAATTACCATTTAGTTCACGAATAGGCTTTTTATTGCATGGGTAAAGAGTGTTGATCCAGATCAGTGCATTCAAATCTGGGCTGAAGGTTATAAAGCTGAGATTGGAAACCAGTCTCAAATCTCAAGTATCTGATTGGCTGAAATGGCGACCAGCCAATCAGATACTTGAGATTTGAGACTGGTTTCAATGCTCAGTTTTATAACCTTGGGCACTGGAACTACACTGTTTGCTAACTGGTAAGAAACAACCTAATGAATCTAAAACTAGGCTAAAAGTGAAAAGTGTAGATCCATTTGTGCAAGCTGATCTTGATCTACACTTCTTGACTATGCAATAAAGGTGCCCCATGTAGAAAAGAGTAAAAGTGTTAAGCTTTAAATATATCAAGGTCCATTTTTTTAATACCTTTCACGCTCCTGTTTTCTGGCTATTTCTTTTCTCTCTTCTTCATCAATTGGTAAAATATCTGCCAAAGCTTGTTCATAACTATCAAAGTTCAGGAAAACTAGGCTAACAAAATCATAACTTTGAACAGAAAAGCATTTGTGGGTTTTGCATAAATATATGAATATAAATGCATTTACTGTAAATTCTTCATGATTCTTTAAGATTTTGTAAAATTTTACTTTAAACCCTTTATATATCTTATGTATAGGATCGAGTCTATTATGACGTTTCTATAGAAAATAGAAGCAGAGAAGAGCGCAATTAAAAGTAGATCGATCTATTTTGTTCAAATGTTGTAAAAATAGAAAGGAGTTCTATTGAAATAAATTGTTTAGAAATTTGAATTTTCATACCTTATGATTGGCTACAAATGTAGGGCAACGGACAACTTCTTAAGTTGAAATTTAGCTCATAGCTGAGAAATTATTTCCGTACGCCATGCAAATAGCTGAAATACATAGATCTGTTTTTGTACCATTTCTATACCAATCACTATTATTATGGATACATAGGTATGTCCCAGCTTTCAGTCAGCGATGGGTTGTACTCCACCAGCGGCCAGCCTAACGTGTCCATCACAAAGCCTTTGTAAAACTGTGTGCAACCAATTATCTATAAAACAAATATAACATCTTAAAGGTGAATGATAGTATAAAGCCAAACAATTTACAAAAATGATGAAAAATCAAACATATTTAAATAACTGAAAATCAATAATGCCTCATGCTAAGATTAATTATAAATGAAACATAATATAAACTTAAAATCAATATTGAATCATGCTATGACATGTAAGGGCATTTTTTCCTTTTTTATTAGGTGCCATTAAAAAGCTTCTTCCCCTCTCAAATTTTCTTAATGTCAGTTTTTTTTTATTCCCCGTTACAGACGAAATCACACTATTTTTTACCAAATTATAGGAAATAATTGTCAAATAAGCAAGATATTGTTAGCTTATTTGCATTCATTTTGCCTTGAGCGGACGCCACATTTCTGATGATTGTGGGTCGTAAATCCCCTAATTGAACTAACAAAGTGTCACTTAAGATAATCAATTCTAAGATTGTTGCTATTTATAGCTATTATGGATTCCCCTATCATATGTTTAACAAAGCAGACAAATATTTTAAGAATAAGAATAAATGATGTGTTCTTTTTTTCTAATCTAATAGTAAATACTGGCCGAATTCTAAATCCATTCTCAAAGCAAAAACCTAGCCGGATACTGTACCTTAAGTGATGAAAAGGACGAAAATTCGCGGTAAGAATTGCCGATTTTTTAACCATGTTAACGGAGAAAATACTACATATTTTCTGAAAACTGTGTTTGATCAGTTGCTTTGGTTAATTTTTGCTTTGGAAAAGTTATTTCACATTGCAATTTTCTACTGGTTTATTAGTAATTACTAGAGATGTCAACGAATATCCGAATATCCGGATATCCGGATACTAAGTCAGTATCCGGATACTAATTTCATATCCGAATATTCGTAAAAATTAATAAAAAATTATCTTAAACAGTAGAAAATGCGTCATTTATTGCTTCTAAACACCTGTTCAGATGTCATAATTAGATAATTTGAGACTGTATATTGATCGTCATAAAACTGCCACCAGAAGTAACGCGGTGTTTGTTTAACAGATTAGAGGTGCGAAAACTGCATCCTCATTGCAATCATCCAGGTGGTCAGGACCAATGTTTGCCAATTATAGTAATCCACGAGTTATATTGATAATGTGATTGTCTTCAAACTAGCGCTGTCAATTATTGTCAATTAAGTTTACCAATGTCCCCGTAATGCTGTCACGTTCATTGTCGAATTTCTTGATTGTTATTTTGCAGATAAAATATTTGATGTAATTTCGATCAAATAAAGTTGATAACGGCGAATGAAATAATAATGAATAAATTATAAAATATTGTGCATTTGTTGTTCATTTTTACTTTGCGTAATTTGGCAAATACATATATAGTCTCTGGAACGTACCAGATAAATCCCAATGTCACAGCTAAGATCAAAGACGTATCTAGATGTGCGAACGGTACAAAATTTTTTTTCAAAGTACTACGCTTTGCAGAAAAATAGATGGACAGAGAAAAACCTTGAAAATTTAATGCAAAAGTCGTATGCAGAAGAACAAAAACGAGTTTAATAATTTAATAATTTAATTGCATAAAAAGAAATCAACAAGAGTTCACTCATTTTTCATCGTGAGTTATCTTCCCCCTGGTCAAATCGCGTGAATAAATTTCAAGAGTTAAAAATAAAATCAAAAATACTATCGATCAATAGTAACACAGCGCTTAGTATATACGGCGACACTTGGCAGAAACAGAATACTCAAAATCACTTAATTATTCTTTCAAGTATCTTTTGACAAGTTTTCGTAGATCCGAAGTTTAATTCTATGCGTTGAAAAAGGCGGGAATATTGATGTCATCACATAACAGACAAAGTCGCCTATCTATACGGTTATCCGGATAGTATCCGGATAGTATATACGGATACCCGGATACCGAAAATGGTATCCGTTGACATCCCTAGTAATTACGTTTGTCATCTATTTTCGCGATGTCTACTTTTGACATACCATTAATTTAATCCCGAATCGTCTTTGCCACTATCCATGAGCATATAAACTCATTCTAAGCAGAAAATTGATGTGAATTAAATTATTTTGCCCAAAACTTTAATGCCTTATTTTACAATTTTGTTTGGAGAAGGTCAGACCTATTTGGTATGTTAACATACGTAGCAGTGAATCCAATCGATTTTGTCTACAATAGTGAAGTGAAGAATGCCTTATCATTAAAAATCATCAGTAATTTTACATAAAGCCAATTATTTTCATTGACTAGGTTAAATTAATAAAGTAATAATTAACAGTTAATCTTCATAACATAGATGATATGTTAGATAAATCATGTTATTTAAAAAACAAAACAAATAATTATAATGCTATTTCCCACGCATGTGGAAACAACGCCTAAATCTTTGGCTATTATTTTATTTTTCAAAACTTTTGTAGCTATTATTTTAAAACAGCCAGCGTGAGCACTGTAAATGAAGAAGTTTGTTGTACTTACAGAATGTGCCTGAAACATCCTGTCAGTTCTTTTCTCCACTGGTATTTTGTCATTTAACTCGGAACAACTAGGCACTGTACTCTGAAATACAACAACACAATATTCCAGCAATCTCTTTGGAATGGACAAGACATAGCCTACCTGCAAAGTCAGGGTCTTAGATCATAAAACTAATATTTGAGATCAGTCTCAAATCTCAAGGATCTGATTAGCTGAAATGTCGACTGGTCGCCATATCAGCCAATCAGATGCTTGAGATTTGAGACTGATCTCCAGATTTAGTTTTATGATCTGGGTTACAGGGGCTACACTAGCTGCTGTATCTTAAGGGTCATTTTCATCCTTTTTAGGGGTTTCTGCCAATTAATAACAAAATATACACCGAATGTAAAAAATGACCCTTCAACAAAAATCATAGGGGTCAAAATGGTTTTTTTTTGGAAATTTCAAGAATCAAAGGGTCATCTCCCTGTCAATAAGAACCTCTGAAAGTCAACCACCTAAGGTGTTAGTCTCCGCCCTTAAGGTGGGTCGATACCTTTGACGTTAAAATATAAAAGTTGTCCGATCATTTTGAAATTTGGCAGGTTGATAGAGTTTGACGTCCCGCGTTGCATAGCAACGTTTGTATTCCTATGACGTAACGTTAATCAGCATGAAAGCGCCCCCTAGTAGCGTTCTTCTGGAATCATCACGCCCGTCACTTATTTGCATATAACTTTATTGTCTGTCATTCGATAGTTATTCTGTAAATTTTGTTGTGTAGATAATTGAATTCTCTTTCCATCCATATCTTATTCTTAGTGTTTGATTCATGATAAATGAGCCGTATTTGTTAAGAATGGCCGGAGCGGCGTGTAAAACGTTAACTTATTGCAGACGCGTTTTTCATAGTTTTTGTAAATATATGAAAAACGGTACGGTGAAAGTTTTTCAATTTTTGATATGTTACTGTTGGTGTAGAAATTAATAGAATGACAAAATAAAAAACACACCTAAACGATTTAGTTTTCTTGCAAAATAGGCTCGAAAAACCTCAATGCGGGTAAAAAAGTGACGTTTCATCGATTGCTTATTTGCATATAACTTTATTGTCTGTCGTCTGATTTTCTTCCTGTAAACTGCGTTGTTTAGAAATTAAAAATATCTTTCTGTCCATATAGTTTCCATTGTACTTAATTCGTGAAAATTTGGCAAATTTGTTCCATATGCGCGTACTGGCGCGTAAAAAAACGTTAGTTTCAGCAGACGCGTTTTTAATAAATTTGTAAAGATAAAAGAATCGGTTCGGTGAAAGTGTTTTAATTTTTGATATTTTAATGTTGGTTCAAATAAATTGAATAACAAAATAAAAAAGGTATCTTAACGATTCAGTTTTCTGGTAAAATAGGCTCGGAAAAGTAAAAATGTAACCTTTCAGCATAGCACTTCGATTGCTTATTTGCATATAACTTTATTGTCTGTTATCTGCTTTTTTTCCCATAAACTGCGTTGTGTTGAAATTAAAAATATCTTTCTGCCCATATATTTTGTATTGTATTTAATTCATGAAAAATTGGACAAATTAGTTCCATATGCGCGTACCGGCGCGTAAAAACGTTATTTTTAGCACACGTTAGTTTTAATAAATTTGCAAAAATAAAAAAATCGGTACGGTGAAAGTGTTTTAATTTTTTATATGTTACTGGTGAAGTTCAAATAAATTGAATAACAAAATAAAAAACGTAATTAAAAGATTTAGTGTTCTGGCAAAAGGGCTCTGAAAAGACCAATGTGGGTTAAAAAAATGACGCTTCAACATAGCGTACAATAAGTACTCCGTGGTATTGGACAGAGGGCTTAGCAGTTTCTCCTAATAACCGTTCTATTTGTTTGTTTTTTTAATGGTGTGTGCTTTATTTCAAATATTGTATTGCCATTTATAAAAATAAAATTAAATACAGTATGTGCCGGGTATAAGCTACACCAATATAGTTAAATTTAAGTTACTAAACTTGCAGCCGGCATGGGTGATTTCATCCTTTTTATGAAATTGAATGTTGACTGAAAGAAGGTTAGATATTTGAATCAATGCTTTTAAACTTTATCACTTTTTTATGCTCAGCGAATCTAATCGTATTATATCGCTGCAGATAAACTTAAAGTTTCAGATCAGGAATCAAATCACTATCAATGTACGGCGTGCCCATCCGCGAAAACGGCAACGTCGTGTCCGATCCAGGAATTTCTGTCTATCAAGGCATTCGAAACGTTAATCAAGTTTTGCATCGGGTAAAGGAGAGATCAGTTACTAGACTAGCACATGTAAAGGCAAATACATATATGCACGAATTTTTCGAACCCACTGTCGACATATTTCGGCGGTTTCACCGAATGATTGAGAAAACGACAGAAATGTTGAGGACATCGACCAATGAGCATTATTGCTTATTCCTAGGAGATCATCCCGCACTAGGTTGTTATCTCTGGAAATATTTCAATCTAATCAATTTAAATTCATATCCTGAAAACCGCTACGCTATCAGGATCTGACGACGAGTACCAAAACGTGCTTTTATCACTAATCCTTTGAACCAATCAGATTGTCGCTTACAATATCGCTAAGGTGAGTAAACATAGTATTTTAAACCATGGAAAGTGTTGACAGCGTGCGTAAGACATATTTTACAGAAGATATATGTGTTTATGTAGTATTGCATTCATTTCTAAAGTATTGACATCTTTTGCGAGCGTTATAAATCATGCTTCCTGTGTTGACAACTTCTAAAAATAGTAATCGGGGAAAACCGCTATAACCTTTGTACGGTATCTGCGGTCCGTCATCGGATCTAACATTATGTTAGATCTGACCTTAGTGAGATTGGAAATGTTTATAAGTATATTAAAAACAACGATTTTGTCGCAAAAATCAATAAGGTATTAATAAGAAATTTCGCGACATTACCGTTTTCGCGCAGTGATATTGATAATGATTGGAGTCCTGAATTTTATCCACAGCGATATATGATTAGATTCGTGGAGCATACAAAAAGTAAGAAAGATTACAAATATTAATTTTAATGTCTACCCTTATTTCAGTCATTAAATTACATATAATGGATCAAATCATACATGTACATACCGGCTGTAAGTTATAGTAAATTTAAATTTAACGATATTGGTGTAGCATATACATACTGTATTTGATTGTATTTTAATAAATGGGAATACAATATTTGAAATGAAGCACACACTATTAAAATAACAAAATACGAAAAGATAAATGGCGATGCCAATTTCATCCTCCTACAGAACGGTTATTAGGAGACACCGCTAAGCACTCTGATCAAGACCACGCAGTATTTATCCTACGCTATGTTGAAGCGTAACTTTTTCTTTACCCGCTATGGCCTTTTCCGAGCCTTATTGCTATAAAAACTAAAGCGTTAAGATACCTGTTTTACTTTGTTATTCAATTTATTTGAACTTCAACAGTAATATTTCAGAAATTAAAACACTTTCACCGTACCGATTTTTTTTTACTTTTACAAATTTATTTAAAACAGGCGTGCTAAAAAAGGTTTTTACGCGCTATGCTGAAACGTCACTTTTTTACCCGCAATGGACTTTTCCGAGCCTATTTTATAAGATAAATGAATCGTTAAGATACCTTTTTTTATTTTGTTATTCAATTTATTTGAACTTCAACAGTAACATATCAAAAATTAAAACACTTTCACCGTACCGATTCTTTTATCTGTACAAATTTATTAAAAACGCGTCTGCTAAAAATAACGTTTTTTTACGCTCCGGTACGCGAATATGGAACAAATTCGTCTAATTTTCATAAATTAAATACAATGCAAAATATATGGACAGAAAGATATTTTTTATTTCTAAACAACGCAGTTTACAGGAAAAAAATCAGATGACAGACAATGAAGTTATATGCAAATAAGCAATCGATGAAACGTCACTTTTTTACCCGCATTGAGGTTTTTCGAGCCTATTTTGCAAGAAAACTAGATCGTTTAGGTATGTTTTTTATTTTGTCATTCTGTTAATTTCTACACCAACAGTAACATATCAAAAATTGAAAAACTTTCACCGTACCGTTTTTCTTATATTTACAAAAACTATGAAAAACGCGTCTGCAATAAGTTAACGTTTTACACGCCGCTCCGGCCATTCTTAACAAATACGGCTCATTTATCATGAATCAAACACTAAGAATGAGATATGGACGAAAAGAGAATTCAATTATCTACACAACAAAATTTACAGAATAACTATCGGATGACAGACAATAAAGTTATATGCAAATAAATGACGGGCATGATGATTCCAGAAGAACGCCCCTAGGGGGCGCATTTACGGTGGTTTACGTGACGTCATAGGAAAACAGACGTTGATATGCAACGCGGGACGTCAAACTCTATCAACCTGCCAAATTTCAAAATGATCGGACAACTTTTAATTTTTCGGTCAAAGGTATCGACCCACCTTAAGACCAGAAAAATTTCACAGGTTTCTTGTATTAGATTATTATATTTTCCGTTAGCCAAAAAATTTCATTTTCAACCCTTTTGCCCTTTTTTTTATCAGAAATAACCTAATAAATCAAAAAGCGAACAGAATCAATTTTGATCAGATGGCATGAATGTGCTGGTTGATCTGGATCTACAGTGTGCCCATGCCAAAAAGGCATACATAAGGAGGAACGGCTTATATCTTATATGACTTACCCTGAGATCTAGTTTTTGCAGAGTTTCCTGCTCTGAGTTGGCATCTTGCTCCAACAGGTGTTTAACAAAATCTTCTATCTGTGTCTTGTACTTCCTGGAGAATTCAAATTTATTAAGTTGGCTAAGCGACAGAAATACATTTGTTACTTCAATCAACAAAAAACTAGCCTATTCCTGGCCAGTTAAGTGTAAATGGCCAGTTGCATAGATAGACTGGCATTAATTTAGGTATGTAGGTTCCAAGTTAAAATAATAAAAGACTAATGTTAAAAATTTTTACTTGATGTTTTTGTTTTTAATGCTAAAGGCTTGGAGTTTATCTCTAAATCATACAGTAGGTGGTATTTACCACCCAACCTTGCCGTAGACAAAAGGATGTATGACCAGCCTCAGCAAATGTTTGAAATGTGAACAAAAAAATGATTGTGTGTATGAGTGAGTGTGTGTTTTAGACTAAATTAATTTAATACTTGATATACCCAGTATGAAATTAAGAAAATTTGAAGGATGCATTTCAGGGTTTCCACTAGCTAATGAATCTAAGGGTCATTTTGTCAATTTTTAAGGGATTCTCTCAACTACAAGCCTAAAATACCCATAATTAAAGGAAAAAATGACCCTTCAGCTAAAATCCTGGTGGTCAAAATAAGGCATTTTGGAAATTTCAAGTGTCATAGGGTCATCTACCAGGTGAAATGGAACCCCTGCATTCAATGAAAAATACAGCAAATATACGCTTAATGATAATCACACCCATTGAAAAAAATTCAGGGCATCATGCGCTGGAACCCGAACACTCTTGAAAATCTTTGCCTAGGTGCTTTTGCTGCTCTGGATATATGGCCCGTCTCACAATTCTATCACATACCTGGAAAATCTGTTATTCTGAAAGAGGATCTGAACTGCTGCTGATTCTTCTTCATGTATAAACCTAAAACAACAAAAAATGCATAGCACATTAATATAATTATAATCTACTTAGTTTTTGCAATCAAATGGATTTCTTTAACATTTAGTCGATTAATATGCATTTTTATGCTTGTGTGAATAGTGTAGATCCAAATCAGCCATCACATTCATGCCGTCCAATCAGGATCTAAACTGTTTACTTTTTGGTTAGAATTTCTTAGAAATAACCAAATAAAATAAAAAAAGTGAACAGTGTAGAATCTGATCAGATGACACAATGTGCAGGCTAATCTGGATCTTAAGTGTTTGCTTGTGCCATAAAGGCATAAACATGGAGGAAAGGGTTAAAATATTTAAGTGCCATTCAGTATTCAAATTGATGCTTTTGTTTTTGTTTTTATAAGGGAAAAGGTATTAAAATAGATCATTTTCACTTAACAGGCATTCAATATGCACACACAAATAAATTTTACTTGAGCACTTGAATGGTGTAATTGACTTTTAATTTAAATCTAGTAATTCTTTACCGTTATTTTGTTTTCCTCCTTTTGCTGGATTTAAGGTATATAGAGCAAACAGCGAGGAAAACTAAAATTGAGACTCCATGTTTTAATGGAAACTATTCCAGAAGCCTTGACATTGGTTTTTATTCTTAATCATGTAAGACCTGCTGAGCATAAAAAATTTACCTTGTCGAGTCGATGATATTGCAGAATCTTTTGAACTTATTTCCTATTCAAGAGGTTAAGGAAAACAAATCAACACATCAATCTGATTTGGTCATATTGACCATCATTGTAATTAGTTTACCACAAAAATTTAGTAAGACTTTATGCAAAAGAAACTGGTATCAAAAGTCAGACTAACTTATTTAAGTAACTATGCATCACAAAAAAAGTGCAAGTTTTCAAATTTCTACATAACTCAGAAAAATAGATGAAAAATTTTCTATTTCAAATTAACAATATTGATACAAGTGTATGTCACAGTAATGTACAAACCTATGACAAAACAATAGTTATGAAAACAAATGAACTGTAGATTTGACCCTATGACATGTAGAACCAGATTTTATTACAGACTTAAACATTCCAAAAACAATCTAAATTGTTGCGTAGAGGCATTATGAATGCTTTTTGTGATACACTGATTTAGAATGCTTTTCTGATAACTCAATAATGAAGACCCTGATCTAACTGTGCAGGGTGATCTGGTTATACACTGGTCACAGAGAAAAAGTGGAAAAAATCAAATTTGCAATTTGCATGCATCAAAATGCAAGAACCTGCATCTATTGAAATCCTTGGTAGATCTTATTGTTAACAGAAACCATTTATTTTTATTATTTTGTACACCCAAGTCACAATCATAATTCTAATTTAATATATAATTAAAAGCTCTGTGTGTAAATACAATACAGGTTGGGTGTCTTTTACATTTTTCACCGCGTTAATAAATCAGTCCGGGTGGAAATTCACCGCGAATATTTCCTTCCGACGCGGCGATTTCAGATTGATTTGCCGTGATTCGCGGCGATAATTCTGCAGTCATTCTCGCTCTTCTAGTGTTCATCGTCAGCAGTTTAGCTCCAGGTCCAATCACGGGGGATTGCGGTGAAAAATCTTTCGAGAAAGGAGTGTTAATTAACAATTAAAATGTATTTTTTTAATGTAAAACATTCTTTCTTTAACAAATTTGAACATAACTTTGTCTCAAAATAATGTAAAAATTTTAGTCGCGTAATCGAGCGTGCCAATTTGTCAGCATTAAACAAAAAAATTTTTCTTTGTTTGCGAATCTTCTGTGAAAATATCGAGTTTCTTAATAAATGTAATAACTTTTCAATTTAATATAGCTTGATTTTATTACCCATGCCCGATTTTTACAATATATTTGTGCATTGATCAAGTTTCAGATCTTTTCTCTGATAGGAAAATACGAACAACATATTTCTTTTAAAATAAATAAATTCGGAAGAATGTCTTTAAATCAAAGGTAAATCTTCTCCGCGATTCGCGCTGATAAATCGCGGCAAATCACCGTGATTTTCTTGTCAAATGATTGCGGTGGAAAGATCTACGATCACCCATGATCATCCCAAAAAAATTGGATGTCGCGCTGACCCTGAAACGCGGTGATGAGTGAAAAATGTAAAAGACACCCGACCTGTACTGTAATTGTGGTATCTACAACTAGCCAACCAGTAATATTTCTGAGACTTGAAATGATTTTAATGTGTTAACAGCCAGCTTTTATCACAGTTTTAATGTAAAATGCTATAGAGTCCAATAGGGCGATATGATTGTCTTAAAGGATACGTTCATAATTTAACTTGTAAGTTGACATTTTGGCCTGGCGATCTTCACTGATGATCGGCCTTCTAGAGCTGCTTTCTGCCTCTTCCTGAGGATCACTGTCGCTGTCATCCCTGAGGCCATTTATTTCCTTTGTTGTACCATTTAGTTCTGCAATGTGAGGTTTGTGTTTTTCAAGATTAGCTTGCAGTTTTCCAACTGCATATGCAACTGACTGTTCTTGTACTTTCAGTTTCTGTTCGTCTTCATCGCTGTCTTCTGAAGAAGAGGACTCACTGACTTGAAAAATAAATTTGCTTTGATCATAAGAACCATGCTCATCCTTTTCGTAGAGAATAAAGGAACCAGAGGGCTCTCTTTCTTTATCAAACTCGGCAAACAGTTCGGAATCTCCAAACATGTCATCGTCCGCCATTTTTCCCGGAAACGGTGCGTAGGCTAAAAACCAAAGATACCGAAAATAGCCTCTTTCGCGAAAATAACATAAGGTGGCCGAACAGAGCCCCTAAAATCAATTTGAATGATAATAACATTAAAATTCAATTGCAATCGATTGAGAATGGAGATAATATTGATAAATGGAAAAAATCCAATATTCAGGGGAAATGTACGCCAGTATTGCAACATAACTATGTTTATACAGGAATCTAAACTAGCTAGTATAGATTCCTGTTTTATATTTACGAAAATATAGTTTCAATAATTCAATCAAAAATTACATTTTAAATGAATAAAAAACATACAATAATATGATTTGATAGTTGATCAATCGTGAATTTCAATTGTTAACAAGAGCCAGTCGGAAACGACAGCACGCTCGACTATTCGAAGTCAGACATATTTAAGCACATTTAAAACTGGGCTTCATTTAAACTGGGGAGTGATTCAGGAGTTTATGACACACAACACACACACATGAACAAAAGTTTCTTAATCCAAGTTAGGAAATCAATAAATTACACTTAATTTATTATTGTAGTTTTTTTAGAGGGTTTACACAACCCAGTCCATACACCCCTGCCCACCTATAGTGTGGTGTAGTATAGTAAGGTATGGTATTGTTGTTGGTGGTGTTGTTGACGGTGTTGTTGGTGGTGTTGTTGTTGGTGGTGTTATTGTTGTTATTAGGGTTTTTGTTGGTTGTGTTGTTGGTGTTGTTGTTGTTGGTGGTGGTGGTGGTGTTGTTGTCAGTGTTGTTGCTGTTGGTGGTGGTTGTTGATGCTATTGTTGGTGTCGATGTTGTTGTTGGTGGTGTTGTTGACAGTGTTGTTGGTGGTGTAGTTGTTGTTATTTGTGTTATTGTTGGTTGTGTTGTTGGTGTTATTGTTGGTGGTGGTGTTGGTGGTATGTGGTGGGGGGGGGTGGTAGTGTGGTGTGGTGTGGTGGGTGGTGGTGGGTGGGTGGTGGTGGTTCGTGGGTGGTGGTGGTGGTTTGGTAGTGGTAGGGGGTGGTGGTGGGTGGGTGGGTGTGGGGTGGGTGGGGGTGGGGTGGGTGGGTGTGGGGTGGTTGTGGGTGGGTGGTGGTGGGTGGTGGTGGGGGTGGTGGGTGGGTTGGGTGGGTGGTGGTGGGGGGGTGGTGTGTTGGTGGGTGTGGGGTGGGTGGGTGTGGGGTGGGTGGTGGTGGTGGGAGGTGGGTGTGGGGTGGGGGTGGGGTGGGGGTGGGGTGGGTGGGGGTGGGGTGGGTGGGTGTGGGGTGGTGGTGGGTGGGTGGATGGGGTGGGTGGGTGGGTGGGTGGTGGGTGGGTGGGTGTAGGGTGGGTGGTGGTGGTGGGGGTGGGTGGGTGGGTGGGTGGGTGGGTGGGCGTGCATAGACCTCCAACAGAGAACTGTCATAAGGAATAACAGCAACGACTGAGGACATAAGTGCCAACTGAGGGCGGTCTCAATTGGCAAATTTATAAAATAGTCTAAAAGTTCATAATTTGACCCAAAACGAAAAAAAAAATGTTTAAAAATTTCAGGCTTCTGTTGGAGGTCACAAGGGCCAAGTGTATGGCCAGTGCGTGACCTTCAGAAAAATGCCGTAATTTGCCGCTTTTACTTTCACACTACGACGATCTTTATTGGCGGTAAAAACGCACGGTGAGTACGGTTTATTGTTATAACATGCTTTATGGTGGCTTTATGGACAAAATGAGAACCTTGTATCGTAAATAGAGATGTTTTATGTTTAATATGGTAAAATTATTAACAGAAATAGTTCACTTTCATTGAATTTCGTAAATGTTTTGTGTTTTCGCGAGGTCTGGTTTTGTCAGCGGATGGGGTGAGGCAGAAGTCAAATCATCTTAAAAGTTGTGTTTCTTAATTTAGTAATAGGCAGAAAATGTGGAACTCATGATGTGCACATGTAGGCTGAATCTGGTTCAATGACTGTTCAAAACAAAGTCTAAAGATATCCACACAGTTTCGACTATTGCTTCCAGGATATAAACATAAACATTATTGAGTCCTGGCGTTCGCCAACTTTCTTGTCAAAAAACTCTGGCCAGATAATATTTCAGTACTGTAAGGGAGTATTTTGTTAATGTCTTTATTAGTGAAAAAGGCATATACTTTTCAGTTTCTGAAACGGTTAACAGAATTTTTTAAAAGACAATTAGACCGATCTTGCGTAGATCTACTGGTCGTTCTCTCATCTGAGAGCATATTTCTCTCATCCCTCGGTTAAGACTCGAATCCGTGATGTATATCATAATTTGACATAAAATATCTTTTTGACATGATGTGCATGTTTTTCAACGAACATAAGTGTTCACTTGATATTTATCATTTAAATACCAGTATTGTAATGCTAGGTAGCCTATAGTACCATTACAAAATTTCGTCTAGATATTATCGACATGTATCAACAATAGCACTTCGGAAAGCAAGCTTAGAAAATATGGATGTCATGTAGTTTTTCACCCTTTATGGTTACCAGACCGACCCTATTTGTTTGGCTCAACCCTGATATGTTTTACGTGGGTTCGAAAATTAATGAGTACGAAAACATCGTAACGTTTCGGGGACGAACAGAGCGACAACAACACAAACATGTTTAAGGAAATGAAAAGTTCCTGGAATTTTTTTCTAATTAGTTGAAGTATTGATAAATAATTGTTCACATTCATTGTAGTTATGGCTGGTTACCTGTCTAGAGGCAGGAGAGGGGTAAGTAAATGTGATTTATGAGTTTCATCTACACTGTTGCTTACAAAATCATGAAATGGATCAATAAAGTGGATGAAAAAATGCCTATGTTCAAGCTCATTTTTCTAGTAGACGATTGAAAGTCATATATAAATAATAGTGCAAGGGTCAGTCGTAAAGTTTCCGAACTCGGCTTATTATTTTGATACAGCATGTTTTATAACCAAAATTGAAACAACAGTTGGGAAGCGGATATTTATTGAACTGCTGTAACAAATTTTTAAAGAAAACAAACAGCATACAATAAAATTACAGCACATTCTTACATGTTACCATTAACCAAACGGAGCACTTAAAGGCCCGGTCACACCGGCCGAGCGTTGCTGGAGCGTCCCTGGAGCGGTGAAAAAATTCATCACGCTCATAACCGTTCACCACCGTTAAACAAAAGTTGGCCTCCGTTAAAGCAACGCCGTATACGCTCGGCCACCGCTGATGTCTCTCGAAGGGCCCTCCTACCGCTCCGAAAGTTTTGAGCTGCACAAAATATTGCGAGCAGTGAGAAGGGAAAAATTTTCCACCCAGGCAAAGTTCTCCACCGCTCCACCAACGCCCAAGCAAAGTTTGGCACCGCTTGACACAAGTTCGTGGACGCTTGGGTATGCTAGGCCAACGCCGAGTTTTTTGAACGCTGCACCACCGCTGCTTCGCCAGCGTTGCCCGGGCGGCGATTAAACGTTGCAAAAACGTTGGTGGAGTGCTTATAAGCGTTTTACGAGCGGACACGGGGTTGTTGGAACGGTGTCGGGCGCATGTGCAGAACGCCGCTGTACCAAACGCTCGCATCACCGCTATAGCAACGCTCGCTATCGCTAAACCAACGCTAAAGCAACGCCGGCTTCAGCGGTGCACCGCTGAACCAATGCCCGTGTTTTTGATTTTTTTTCCATTTTGTGAGCGGTGACGAGCATTTGGTCCACCTCCCTACCGTTCAAGGAACGCTCCAGCAACGTTTGGGCGGTGTGACCGGGCCTTTATACACCAAAAAAGACGTGATGTCATGTCTAACGTCAGTTTTTTTCTAAATAATCATCACATGCATTAACAGATCTCCGGTGTCTTTCCACCTACTTTTCAAACACATATTTGTTCCACGCCAGTTAGTATCCCAGGATATGTGCCTTTGTGGCCATCACAAGTTCTTGTAGGGATTTGAACACCGGCTTTGAAACTTGCCGTTTAACCTTGGGAAGTACGCAAAATTCATGAGAGCCAGTTTTTGACTATATGGAGTATGCTGAAGATGCTCGTATCCAGGGAAGTCTATAGTCATATGTGTATCCTCGGGCCTGATGACTAATATAAACAGCTTGACTTAATTAAATCTTCTTTGTAAAGATGATAACTTGAAAAATGTAATACCTAACAAACATTTTAAGATGTTCAGTAATACAGACTGTATATGTCAAAGGTAACTAAAATCAATGAGTAAGAATTTCTCTATTAAAATTTAAAATAGTTAAATTTCAAAAAGTATGCAATTTATTAAATTTAAATGCAAAAAAACATTTATATTTATTAAAACATTTAAGGTTTGTTTAACATGAACAAAATAACTCATACTTTAATATTACCAAGTATTAATATGATTGAATACATCATGCATATTTTATGATAACACTCTGGGAACTTTACAACTGACCCTCGTATACTATATTAATTTATACTTAATTACTTTTGAAATGGAATTGATTTGTTCATGTGACACTTGTCGTACCTTACAAGATGTATGTATCAAAAACATTTTGAGTAGAAATTTACTATTGAAAAAAGTACTTTAAGTAATATTTTAAGCAGCACTTGCCATCTTGTGACTCACACTACCAGTGCAAATGAAAATTTGAGTTTTTCGAAAAATAGCGGGTTGGGACAAGATTTAACTACATGAAGTAATAAAGTAATGAATACACTTCACATTAGTAAAATGAATTTCGGCCAAACAATGTAAATAAAGCTTTGAAATGGACGTTTGAAGTGACACGATTGACATTTTTTTGTAAATTTTGGTGATCGATTGTATTTTTTCGAAGTTAACGTTGTATCACGTTCATTTTATAACTCGACTAGCTCTATTTCTTGCTAGTCTAAGTATTTAAAGTAAAAGAATTAAATAATTACTCTTTATTAAATTTCTTACCCGCTTTTTAACCAGCTCCTTCGGCTATGTGTATAGTCAGCACAATCGGAAGTAGGGTCGGACATTCGAGTGTACACTTTGAAATGGCTGCCTGATGATTGATTATATAACACTTGCAAATTGTCATTGTAATGTAATTTTATTAGTCTTGAAAAGTTTTAAAACCAATCTTATATGATCAGAAGTTGTAAAGTGATTGGAATGTTGGTGGCCATTGGGTGTGGTATGAAATACTTAAGGTTGACAGGCTTCCAGTCTTTAAGATGACTATGTTGAATGTGCCTAGCTGTACGAAATGTAAGCTGTAAGAAATTGAATACTAGAGATATAAATAGAAACACTTTTGCATGTCCAGTTGTGTCAACTTGTCCTCAGTACGAGGTGATTCGGTTTGAACTGTTCTTGGTTGGACCTCATTAAATTTTGTTCGGTTTGATAAAAAAAATCATGGTAATGCACATTCTTGTTCAGCATTAAATAAAATGTTCTGATGTTTGGCGTTGCAGCTGGACAGTCAAATGATAATGCAGATACTTCTGATGATGATTCATTTGATCTAGAGAATGTTCAAGCAGAGACTAAAATAGATACACTTATATCTGAGCAGCTTTTTTCTGAATGGAATTTCAGTCTGTAAGAAAAATCGCTGCCTGATATTTGAGTAGCATTCAATAAAAGTTTGATAAACAGCTGAGCATAGAAGAAGAAAATATCTAAATAACAGAGATGGCACTTTGAAAAGTCTTTTTTTCATGTTGTTGTTATGTCTCAACTTGGCCTCAATTGGAGGTTATTTGAGTTGAACTGACCTAATTTGTAGGACATTCAGGCGCGTAGCTGCCTATACGCGTGTACGCGACTGAATCCACATGATTCACCTCTGAACGCCCAAAATGCACCAGATTGCACCATTGATATAAAAAAATAGGGGTGTGGGGCGTGTCCCCCCCTCCGGGCAGCCCAATTATGAATCCACATGAAAAGAGGGCTAGCTACGCCCCTGTCATTGTAAATATTTGAAAAAGTCTTCATTGTTGATGAATGGTCTAGTTTGGAGTGGTGTTATCATTGTTTTAATAATTAACATTGCAGGTGGACAGTTTCCTGATGATGCAGGTCTTGCTGATGTTGATTCTTTTGATTGTGAAAAGGAGAGAAGTCAGGCTGAGACTGAACAAGGTACATTACTTCTGAGTTTTGTTTTGAATTGTGCTTTAGTCTTTTTGTCAGACAAATGGCTACTTCATAGTTGGTTGTATGAATTTTGCATTTTCTCAGTGTAATACTTTTTGTCTTAGAATTTATTTACGACCCAACTCATCCATGAACAGTTGCCAAGTGATAGGACTTCAAGTGTCCCCATTTGGATGTCAGTGTGTGCATTTTAAAATTTGTTATGTAAAAGAAAAGTGAAAAAGGGATAGCAGGAATAGCCACATTCATGAAACAAACTTTTAAGCCTCCCCACACATCCTAAAAGTAGAGAGGATATGAGTGTTTAACTGCTTGTAGAATGCAATCCCAGAGGGAGGAAAAAATAACAGTATTGATTGAAAGTATGGGGAGATGTTTTACGGCTGCCACACAGCACAGACAAAAATGTACAGATTATGATAGAATTTCTATCCATAGGGATGAAGACTGTTTACTTATTGTGTTTTACTCAGTATGTCTCTAGCATAATATGAACAGTTTGTCATTGCATCTTGTCTCCAGTTGGAGGTGATTTGTCTAGAACTGTCCTCAAATGGAAATCATTGTAGGTGTTGTGAACTGTTTTTCATATATTCCTATAAGAATGCATCTGTTCTTTGTTAATGTGGTATTCCACCTAATATATTCTCTTTATTTCCACATTGCTGTGATTATAACAGTGAACATTTAGCATATATACATGAGAGGACATATGAAAGGAAGCATATTTAAATATATTATGAGAAAAATAGGAAACATGAAAATGAGCATTAAATATAACATGAAAAGTAACACAAGTATAACCAATAACCTCCCCCACCCCCTAAATAAACAACAAAAAAACAACAACAACAAACAAACAACATAAAACACATTTAATTACTTTTTCTTTTTTTATTTCTGAAAAGAAACTAACAAAAAATCTTTAAAAGGTTGGGTGGGTTTGAGCGATATCTTAGAAACCACAATTTATTTATTAGTATTTTCAGTTTCTGAGATTATGCACATAGGAATAGCATTGCTACAGTCAAACTCCTTTGCATCCATAATAGAAGAACCCCTTTTTTGAAGCAACTGCAACTTGCAATTCTACCAGCACTTTACGATGGTTTGTTAATTTGCATTTCAGCTATTCAGAATGATGACGATACAGATGCTTCTGATGATGATCCTTTTGAGTTTGAAAAAGAGAGGAATGAAGCCAAGACAGCAATAGGTACACTTATTACTTTATTGCTGTTGTCAACTGAATTTTAGTTTTCCTTCAATATAAATAGCTGCCTGATGATTGACTATATAATACTTGCAATTGTCATTGTAATGTATTTGTATTAGTCTTGAAAAGTTTTATACCCAATCTTATATGATCAGAAGTTGTAAAGTGATTGGAATATTGGTGGCCATTGGGTGTGGTATGAAATACTTAAGGTTGACAGGCTTCCAGTCTTTAATATGACTGTGTTGAATGTGCCTAGCTGTACAAAATGTAAGCTGTAAGAAATTGAATACTAGAGATATAAATAGAAACACTTTTGCATGTCCAGTTGTGTCAACTTGTCCTCAGTAGGAGGTGATTCGGTTTGAACTGTTCTTGGTTGGACCTCATTTGTTCGGTTTGATAAAAAAAATCATGGTAATGCACATTCTTGTTCAGCATTAAATAAAATGTTCTGATGTTTGGTGTTGCAGCTGGACAGTCCCATGATAATGCAGATACTTCTGATGGTGATTCATTTGATCTAGAGAATGTTCAAGCAGAGACTAAAATAGATACACTTATATCTGAGCAGCTTTTTTCTGAATGGAATTTCAGTCTGTAAGAAAAATTGCAGCCTGATATTTGAGTAGCATTCAAAAAAAGTTTGATAAACAGCTGAGCATAGAAGAAGAAAATATCTAAAAACCAGAGATGGCACTTTGAAAAGTCTTTTTTTCATGTTGTTGTTATGTCTCAACTTGGCCTCAATTGGAGGTTATTTGAGTTGAACTGACCTCATTTGTAGGTCATTGTAAATATTTGAAAAAGTCTTCATTGTTGATGAATGGTCTAGTTTGGAGTGGTGTTATCATTGTTTTAATAATTAACATTGCAGGTGGACAGTTTCCTGATGATGCTGGTCTTGCTGATGTTGATTCTTTTGATTGTGAAAAGGAGAGAAGTCAGGCTGAGACTGAACAAGGTACATTACTTCTGAGTTTTGTTTTGAATTGTGCTTTAGTCTTTTTGTCAGACAAATGGCTACTTCATAGTTGGTTGTATGAATTTTGCATTTTCTCAGTGTAATACTTTTTGTCTTAGAATTTATTTACGACCCAACTCATCCATGAACAGTTGCCAAGTGATAGGACTTCAAGTGTCCCCATTTGGATGTCAGTGTGTGCATTTTAAAATTTGTTATGTAAAAGAAAAGTGAAAAAGGGATAGCAGGAATAGCCACATTCATGAAACAAACTTTTAAGCCTCCCCACACATCCTAAAAGTAGAGAGGATATGAGTGTTTAACTGCTTGTAGAATGCAATCCCAGAGGGAGGAAAAAATAACAGTATTGATTGAAAGTATGGGGAGATGTTTTACGGCTGCCACACAGCACAGACAAAAATGTACAGATTATGATAGAATTTCTATCCATAGGGATGAAGACTGTTTACTTATTGTGTTTTACTCAGTATGTCTCTAGCATAATATGAACAGTTTGTCATTGCATCTTGTCTCCAGTTGGAGGTGATTTGTCTAGAACTGTCCTCAAATGGAAATCATTGTAGGTGTTGTGAACTGTTTTTCATATATTCCTATAAGAATGCATCTGTTCTTTGTTAATGTGGTATTCCACCTAATATATTCTCTTTATTTCCACATTGCTGTGATTATAACAGTGAACATTTAGCATATATACATGAGAGGACATATGAAAGGAAGCATATTTAAATATATTATGAGAAAAATAGGAAACATGAAAATGAGCATTAAATATAACATGAAAAGTAACACAAGTATAACCAATAACCTCCCCCACCCCCTAAATAAACAACAAAAAAACAACAACAACAAACAAACAACATAAAACACATTTAATTACTTTTTCTTTTTTTATTTCTGAAAAGAAACTAACAAAAAATCTTTAAAAGGTTGGGTGGGTTTGAGCGATATCTTAGAAACCACAATTTATTTATTAGTATTTTCAGTTTCTGAGATTATGCACATAGGAATAGCATTGCTACAGTCAAACTCCTTTGCATCCATAATAGAAGAACCCCGTTTCTGAAGCAACTGCAACTTGCAATTCTACCAGCACTTTACGATGGTTTGTTAATTTGCATTTCAGCTATTCAGAATGATGACGATACAGATGCTTCTGATGATGATCCTTTTGAGTTTGAAAAAGAGAGGAATGAAGCCAAGACAGCAATAGGTACACTTATTACTTTATTGCTGTTGTCAACTGAATTTTAGTTTTCCTTCAATATAAATAGCTGCCTGATGATTGACTATATAATACTTGCAATTGTCATTGTAATGTATTTGTATTAGTCTTGAAAAGTTTTATACCCAATCTTATATGATCAGAAGTTGTAAAGTGATTGGAATATTGGTGGCCATTGGGTGTGGTATGAAATACTTAAGGTTGACAGGCTTCCAGTCTTTAATATGACTGTGTTGAATGTGCCTAGCTGTACAAAATGTAAGCTGTAAGAAATTGAATACTAGAGATATAAATAGAAACACTTTTGCATGTCCAGTTGTGTCAACTTGTCCTCAGTAGGAGGTGATTCGGTTTGAACTGTTCTTGGTTGGACCTCATTTGTTCGGTTTGATAAAAAAAATCATGGTAATGCACATTCTTGTTCAGCATTAAATAAAATGTTCTGATGTTTGGTGTTGCAGCTGGACAGTCCCATGATAATGCAGATACTTCTGATGGTGATTCATTTGATCTAGAGAATGTTCAAGCAGAGACTAAAATAGATACACTTATATCTGAGCAGCTTTTTGTGTCCCCTGCGATAGCAGGTAGACACATAGGGATGCTATTGTCCGGCGTCGTCGTCGTCGTCGTCGTCGTCGTCCGGTAGTCCCCCAACTTTAATCTGAAACTTAATGTTGCCTATAACTTTGAAAGTACTTGTCCTATTCACTTCATACTTGGAATATATCATCAGCATGAACAATGCCATCTGTGACGACAAGAATGATAACTCCAGTTTCAATATTTCTTGAGTTATGCCCCTTTCAAATGCAACTTTAATCTGAAACTTAATGTTTCCTATAACTTTGAAAGTACTTGTCCTATTCACTTCATACTTGGAATATATCATCAGCATGAACAATGCCATCTGTGATGACAAGAATGATAACTCCAGTTTCAATATTTCTTGAGTTATGCCCCTTTCAAATGCAACTTTAATCTGAAACTTAATGTTGCCTATAACTTTGAAAGTACTTGTCCTATTCACTTCATACTTGGAATATATCATCAGCATGAACAATGCCATCTGTGACGACAAGAATGATAACTCCAGTTCCAATATTTCTTGAGTTATGCCCCTTTCAAATGCAACTTTAATCTGAAACTTAATGTTTCCTATAACTTTGAAAGTACTTGTCCTATTCACTTCATACTTGGAATATATCATCAGCATGAACAATGCCATCTGTGACGACAAGAACGATAACTCCAGTTTCAATATTTCTTGAGTTATGCCCCTTTCAAATGCAACTTTAATCTGAAACTTAATGTTGCCTATAACTTTTAAAGTACTTGTTCTATTCACTTCATACTTGGAATATATCATCAGCATGAACAATGCTATCTGTGACGACAAGACTGATAACTCCAGTTTCAATATTTCTTGAGTTGTGCCCCTTTCAAATGCAACTTTAATCTGAAACTTAATGTTGCCTATAACTTTGAAAGTACCTGTCCTATTCACTTCATACTTGGAATATATCATCAGCATGAACAATGCCATCTGTGATGACAAGAATGATAACTCCAGTTTCAATATTTCTTGAGTTATGCCCCTTTCAAATGCAACTTTAATCTGAAACTTAATGTTGCCTATAACTTTGAAAGTACTTGTCCTATTCACTTCATACTTGGAATATATCATCAGCATGAACAATGCCATCTGTGACAACAAGACTGATAACTCCAGTTTCAATAGTTCTTGAGTTATGCCCCTTTCAAATGCAACTTTAATATAAAACTTAATGGTGCCTATAACTTTGAAAGTACTTGTCCTATTCACTTCATACTTGGAATATATCATCAGCATGAACAATGCCATCTGTGACGACAAGACTGATAACTCCAGTTTCAATATTTTTTTAGTTGTGCCCCTTTCAAATGCAACTTTAATATAAAACTTAATGTTGCCTATAACTTTGAAAGTACTTGTCCTATTCACTTCATACTTGGAATACAATATCAGCATGATCAACAACGTTGATTACACTATGAATCATAACTCCTGTTTGAGTATACTTTGAGTTATGCCCCTTTCATATGCAACTTTAACATGAAACTTAATTTTGACTTTCACTTTGAAAATTCTCTTGATATTGGAAATAAATCACCTTCATGAACAGCGTTATTATGACGAACAAGAATAATAACAACTGCTGGACTATTTTATGAGTTATGTCCCTTTAATATACAACTTTAACATGAAACTTAATGTTACCTTTAACTTTTAAAGTACTTGTCCTATTCACTCTTCGAATATATCATCTTCATGAACAACAACAACATCAGTTACAACAAGAATCATAACTCCTGTTTGACTTTTTTTTTCAAATGCAAATTTCACATGAAACTTAATGTTGCTTATAATTTGAAAGTACTTGCCCTATTCATTTAATACTTGGATTGTATCGACATGAACAGTGCCATCGACAACTACAAAAATTATAACTCCTGTTTGAAAATTTTATGAGTTATGTCCCTTTCAAATGCAACTGTAACATGAAACTTAGTGTTGCCTGTAAACTGGAAAGTACTTGTTCAATTCACTTAATACTTTGAATAACTCATCTGCGTGCACAAACCAATTTTTGAAGATGATTACTCTTGTTTCACCATTATTACAGTTATTCCCCTTTTAAATGCAACTTAGATGACACAAGTGTTCTGTGGTGTAGTATTGAAATCAACTTAAATAAAATATTTTTATTATATATGATTAAACATAGGCCCACATTTCAACGTTTTCCATGCAGGCGACACATGTGTTCCGCGGAACACAACATTCTAGTTTCTGAATGGAATTTCAGTCTGTAACAAAAATTGCAGCCTGATATTTGAGTAGCATTCAAAAAAAGTTTGATAAACAGCTGAGCATAGAAGAAGAAAATATCTAAAAACCAGAGATGGCACTTTGAAAAGTCTTTTTTTCATGTTGTTGTTATGTCTCAACTTGGCCTCAATTGGAGGTTATTTGAGTTGAACTGACCTCATTTGTAGGTCATTGTAAATATTTGAAAAAGTCTTCATTGTTGATGAATGGTCTAGTTTGGAGTGGTGTTATCATTGTTTTAATAATTAACATTGCAGGTGGACAGTTTCCTGATGATGCTGGTCTTGCTGATGTTGATTCTTTTGATTGTGAAAAGGAGAGAAGTCAGGCTGAGACTGAACAAGGTACATTACTTCTGAGTTTTGTTTTGAATTGTGCTTTAGTCTTTTTGTCAGACAAATGGCTACTTCATAGTTGGTTGTATGAATTTTGCATTTTCTCAGTGTAATACTTTTTGTCTTAGAATTTATTTACGACCCAACTCATCCATGAACAGTTGCCAAGTGATAGGACTTCAAGTGTCCCCATTTGGATGTCAGTGTGTGCATTTTAAAATTTGTTATGTAAAAGAAAAGTGAAAAAGGGATAGCAGGAATAGCCACATTCATGAAACAAACTTTTAAGCCTCCCCACACATCCTAAAAGTAGAGAGGATATGAGTGTTTAACTGCTTGTAGAATGCAATCCCAGAGGGAGGAAAAAATAACAGTATTGATTGAAAGTATGGGGAGATGTTTTACGGCTGCCACACAGCACAGACAAAAATGTACAGATTATGATAGAATTTCTATCCATAGGGATGAAGACTGTATACTCATTGTGTTTTACTCAGTATGTCACTAGCATAAATCCATCCCGAGGGAAACTGTTTGGGGCAGTAACGAGGCTCCCAGCTTCATAACCGGCCAAAAAACAGCTTCCCCTGTGCCGGATTTTCCAATTTGAACCATATATTTGTGAAAAAACTTATATTATTGTTTAGATGTGTAGTAATTTTACATTTTCTAGCTGACTTCTAGCTTATACCTACTGGTTCAGTAAGTAACTTTGGACACTTTTTGAGGTTTTTAAATATTATTGTTTTTAATTCCTAGAGGATCTTAACAAAAATTAACATGCACTATTGTCAGTACCTCTTACATGTATTTATCTTGAAATATGTGAATGCTTTTCATTTTTTAATGAAACAAATACCATAGAAAGACTACCATGTAAAGTAGCTAAATTTCTGTGTTGGGATAAGTATTTTTTGACAAACTTTTAATACCATTATTTCATAAACGCACACTGTTGTACATTAACAAATGACAAAATATACATGTCACCAATTAAATATTGTGTCTTTTTGTCCAGAGTTACTTATTAAACCAGTAGTTTTTTTACAAATTAATATTCCGGGGATGACTCACATACTGACAAATATTCTATGTAAATAACATTTTAATCATAGTTAATCATAATTAGCAATGCTTCAAAATTGTGTTTTATTGTGCTAAGCTCTGTTAAACCACTAATCCTGACTGACAACCAGTACCCCACAACCTAGCTTGAAATTTGACTTTTACTGTTACTGTTGTGACTAAAAGATAGAATAACTCTATTCTTTTATGCCTGTCAAAATGACATGGTTAGACAAATTTTGATTTGGATTTCATAGTGGCACTTGATAGCTTTATAGGTCATATTGATACTCCAGCTCTCTTCTGGTGGAGGAAGACTTCAGATGACCCTCTGTGCAAATTTCACTCACAACTGGGCACCTGAATATAACCACTGACTCTCTGCAAGGCAGCTGGTACCTTCCAAATTAAGTTGATATGAATAAGTTCCTTTATAATGAATCTAAATTAGATATTTGGAGAAGGTTTATTTTATTGTTTTTGTTTGGGTGTGCAGATTTTCAAGCAATATGGTTATGCCAGATAGAGGACCGCCAGGCTTACACAAGCATTTTCTAGTGCTCAAGATAGATGGGATTACACAGTGAATTGTTGTCAATAAAAAAGTTCAGTATTTCTGTTGTTTTTTAGGGAAAAAAGAAAGAATGTAGTCAAAACAGCTTGGAGCAAGGAGGAAAATGATGTGGTGGAAAATGGACTTAAAAAGTGCTTGAAACTCAAAACTGCCAAAAAAAGTTAAAATGCCTTGAACTGATAAAACAGTAGCCTATTCTTGCTAGACGATCATGGGTAATGGTAAAAGGATACATCAGAACTAGGCTACTGGCCATGCAAAGGGCTCATCAGAAAGCCAAAAAATAAAAAAATAAGTGTTTTGGTAAACTACATGACTGGTGCAGTGATTTCATTGCATTTTGATTTGGAGAGAAGTGGTTAAGGGGTAGAGTGTTGGGCCACAATAAGTCAGTTCTTTGTTTAATGTTCCACTTCTTGAAAGAAAAACATACATGGAGTATCAGTTAAAATCATGAAATCACTGGTTATACCTTTAACACTTTGGTGTCTCAAATAACAAAATACTTGGATTTTAGTTTTTGTATTATTCATTTGTTGTCAGTAAAAAATAACATTTGATGCAATGTTTGGAATTAAAACAACTAAATGAGATAGAATTCAGATTTCTATGTTATGATAATCAACATAGAGAAAAAAGACATACTGTGTAATGGGTTATTTTCGCGATTGAAAATTTTCGCGATTTTGCCATAATTTAAATTTTCGCGTTTGTAATTTTAGCGAATGTGTGATCGCAGAAATAAATTTCGCGTTTTTACTGTTCCAATGCATTCATATTGCTTTTTTGTAATCCTATACCAACAGATGTGCAGGTGTAAAAATTAAGTATTATCAGAATAAGTGTTTGCTATGGTGTGAAATCTGTGCATTTAAAAGAGGTATTTTATCAAACTATTAACAATCAAATTGTCCTAAGCATAATTGACATGGTTTTAATAACAAAAGTGATAATTTTTCTTTCAACGGAATAAAGACAGTGACCACCGCAGATATAGACTATGAAGCGATTATTAACCTTAAGCCCGCTGACTGGGACGATTATAAAACCTTTTCAAACAGATTATCGCTCATGAGTATTGCACTTCGCCAAAATAAAGTTGGGCGTTATTATTTTAGTGAATTCACGACGATGGCGAAAATAGCGAAAATATTATGCTCGCGAAAATAACCCATTATATGGTATCAGAATTGGTTATTTCAGAACCTACTAGTCCATTCTAAACATAGATCTGGATCTGCACAGTTCACTTTAAGATTTATTAGATTATTTCTGACCAGGAAGCAATCAGTGTAGATCCAGATCAGTCTATACGGATGTGCAGGCTGATCTGGATCTACACTGGTCACACATGTGATAAAAGTTGTATCCATAGAGTAAAGAGTTAAAACTTGCACACACACAATAAGAGCTATAAATTGTCATTGTACTATAAATTGTTGTATAGTTATTATTTTCATGTGGAACTGTCTAACACAAGAATCTTAGTGTTTTTTTACTTGTGTGTGTCCTTAACACCTATAACTATTTACTTTTTTATTTCCTTTGCAAGTAATTATGTTTTAGAGCAAATGCATGTAGATTTGTTATTGGAATTTTGGTTTCTTAAAAAACCTGCATCATGTTACTAAAGATATAAATTTCTTGTCTGGGCAATAACAAGATACTAGTTTTGGCTAATCTCATCAAACTATTAAGCATCCGGGCACCACTCACTTTGTTGGTTTTCTCATTTTTTGCAAAGTTGGTAAGGAATTTAGTCCAGAAAGCATATGCACATGGAAACCCAATGTTCTTTCTCTCGTACTAGCTAGTTTTTGTTGTTGCCATTATCTGTAGAACTATACAAAGTGGAAATTTTACCGGTGTGTCTAAAATATACGCCGGATATTAATGCATTGAACACTGACAAGTCAACAGAATTACTGGACATGAAACTTAAACGTTCGACGTGATGTATTATATCTTGTTGACAACTGAATTTATTACCATTATTTTGTTTTTTCGATTTTATCTTTTTATCATTTTTTCTCATAAACACATAACAAATTAAAAAAATGTTTAATTGGCTTTTGATCCATTCATGACCTGTGTAAGCTTGACTCTTTATCTATTACTGCAAGTGACCATTATATACGTGCAGTGCTTCGTTGAGGATTGTGAACGAATTATGCAAGAATCCAGATGTATCACGGGACTGCCCAAATGTAAAGTTGATGAAAGTATCATGAAATCATAGCCAATTTTATGTATTTTTGTAATTTTTTAAGTTTTTTTATTAAGTTCCAAGTTCTATTTAGTCATTTAGTCATAAAATAAAATGTGAAGACAGTTAGGGTAGTGTTTAAACTGAATTGTTAGTTTTATGGGGGGGGGGGGGGTAAAGTTTTTCTTCAGTTAGTGAAAGTAGAACAATAATTTTAAATTCTTTAAATGTCAATTCATACAAGTTACATGATATTATTCTATGAACTTTGTATTTTATCTGTATTCTTGATTGAGCAGTGGAAAATATTTTTCTACAATGAACAATGAAATATAATATTTAACTGTTTAATTTTGTTTGATTGGACAAATAAAACATTGATGAAAACCATCCATAGTTGTTTTTGCTGCCATTATCCTCTATCTATTGGCTAAGTGCAAACAGAAATGTGAATAATGTGTCACATTCTTTATTTGTTAATGACACAATAAGATCAACAAATTGCAACTTACACACAAAACTATTTGCGCCTTTGCTGATTTTCTTGCAGCTTACCTTTAAATTGTGTCTGGAGCTTGTGCTGTATTTACAAAATTACCTCAGAATCACTTTTTATCCCCCGCCGCTGGGGATATAGGAATGGTCTTTGTCCGTCTGTCCATCCGTCTGCGCACATTTCGTTTTCGGTCAATAACTTTTCAACCCGTAGAAGGAATTTCATGAAACTTTAGGCAAATGTTCTCCCCATCAAGACGACGTGCAGAACCCATGTTCCAATATGGCCGGCTTAATGTCAAGGTCACTAGGTCAGATTAAAGCAAAAATTTTGTTAACGCAATAGAGGTCACATTTTTTTGTCCGATTGTCATCAAATTTGGTATGAATATTGATATTGATGATCTCTACTGAAATTATTAGAATCATGTTCTTGAATTGCTCAGGGTCTCCGCCCTGGGGATTTTTTTTTCCTTTAAAATCTGTTTTTAATCTTTGATTTTCTACAGTTATCATCCTGATTTTAACACAATCTTTATACCATCTTAAAATTCAATCTTTCCTGAACAATTCATTCACTGGTTGTTCAGTGATAAAACTTGAAATAAAAATTTTAGTAGCAGAGAGAAAATTTTAAGTGTAGAATTCCAGTATTCATACCTTGTCTTAAGATATATATAGGATGCATTGTAAGAGGTCATTCCTCTAGTTGCTTGTCAATGACCTGTTGAACTCTACTGCTTTAGGTCTGTGTTATGTAATATCAACAGCAAAACTTTGGAGGTTTGTATAGGGTAAACTTTATAATGATATTTTATGCTCCTTTTGTGTCACTCTTCCGAAGAAAAGACAATATATAGATTGCTTTGTCCGTCTGTCTGTTACGAAAACTTGATGTTGGCTATAACTTTGCCTTCAAAATTATAAGTGCTAGAGTGTTTTGTTTACATTTTTATAACATTAAATGCATAACTGATTAGAACTTTTCAATTTCTGCTTGTGAGCTAGATTAACATAGGCATTATGCAACATTTAGAAACTGTATGTCTTAACGAACCTACTCACAAAATACAAACACTGTATTGCAGTGGGCAAGACTTTCGATTTTATTGGAGGACAGAGCTCTTCACATATTTAACACATATTGTATTTTACCATGTACTGATACAATTCATTTCTCTCAATTCTTATTTCATGACTGTGAGACACATTTACGTCCTCGAAAATATTTTACAATATAAATATAATCAGAATAACCAAGTTGCACAACCACAATCACTTGTTTTTAAACCCCAAAATGCACAGCTAACTACTATACTGCATATAAAATTTTCAGTGAATGTGCTCGTATATCCGTCATAGGAATGCTGGCCGCCCACGTAAAACCCCCTTCTTTTGGGAGGAACCGTGTATCCGTAGCAAATGCACGAAATTCTATATCTTTTCGTTCTTTTCAGAACAGAATTTCTCAGACCATTCCTCAGAATATTGGAACTACGAATTATGTCCAAGTTGTGCACATTGATTACACTTCAACAATATTAAGAAACTAGCTAAGACATTTTATTAAATAAATTAAATGTTATATCCTTATCCATTTGAATAGCTATAATTGTAAAGTTAACAGTACGAATTCGAGCCGTAGAACTGAATTACAATACCAACACGCGGGTTTTATCTCCCGCGTATTACCACGTGACTAACCACACGAGTAATTCGCACCAGAACGTTAAGACATACGTTCTTCGCTTTACTCCGTACCGCGAAGAACTTCAAATTCATATGTAAGGACCTTATGATTTACTTATTCACTATCAGTTTGTCAAAAACAGTTTTTTTGCAGTAAAAATATATGTTATCTGTTCTTTTGATGTGTTTTAACAGTGCACAATTAATGAGTTTAGTTAGGTAAAACTTCATATAATTTATTATCGTTGTATTTATACGTTGAAGAACTATTGTTTTCCCAGATAGTTTATTATTCTGATTCACACCGCAAATTACACTACGGTCACAAGTAGTTTCCCTTGGGACGGGCCGTCTCTAATGTTGGCATAACTTGTGGCCCAACCCATTTGCTATATTATTTTGTTAATTCGACTGTACATTTACATGTGTGTAAAGTTTATAAAATAGAGCAATAAAATATGTTTAAACTAAGTAGTTTCCCTTTGCTACTAACTCCAGACCGATTGTAATTATATTTTAGAGTAAAACCGTTTCAATTTGAAGATAAAAATTGTAAAATACCAATTACATTCAAAACACAAAATAGCGAAGGTCATTTTCAGCCAGAAATATCATAAACCAAAATCTAGCGGTGAGATTAAAAATTCCCAGAACCCACATCCCGGACTCAATTAGAATGTGTCGTGGTTATACTTCCACCTGTTTTAAACCGACAAACTTTTTTTGGTCTAAACAGCTGAAATAAACTCATACATTCAAATAAAAATTGAACTAATTGCGTATTATTTATAAATTAATAATAATCTTTGTAGAACATACTATATAAACTGTACAATATATATTACAATAATTTTACCGGACCTGGAGAAAAACACCTATAGCTTATCTCTGGATCCGGGTCTGGAACTTCCTAATCAGTATCATTATAAATGTGTAGCAAATTGTCACATAAGACGGTACAAAACGCCTCATAGCAAATAATAGGAAAAATAGTTTGATACAACAGCCTTTGGGACCAAGTCTCAGGACAAGCAAATTGTCCTGCAATAAAACAATAGTGTTCGAACTGTGTTCGAAAACATGCTCATCCACAAAACTTATTTAAACCACAGACTTTCCTGTCATTGTAAAGTTGTACTAATGAAATTACCCGGGCTGACAGTTGTGACAGCTTCTTCACTTTTTTAAAATTCTTTTTCTTAAAAAGACAAGAATTATTATACCTTTTTTCCACCCAAGAAAGATGCACTTTACAAAGGAACCCCAACTCTCGACTCTTGTTACTGCCTGTTGTTCCAGATGATTATCACTGGCTTCACTGCATAGCTTTATAAGATGCCTTGATTAAATATACAAGGCATCAAATAATTTATAAACACTGTGCCAGGACATTTCCGAACTGTCAATCATTGTCAAAAAGTTTCAGTCCATACAATTATCCAGATCGATTTCAGTTTCAGATGTAAGAAATGTCAGCCTTGATTGAACATGGCAGATATCTAAAACAGTTCGGTAAAATGAACTTATTGAAGCATGTGTTTTTCGTTCCAAAATGCACATTTTTTTTTATTTAAACAGGTTTACTACCGCGTTCGCTTTCATTTGTTGTTGTTTACAGATGGGTCTAAAATCAAGCTACCGGACCTATCGATCGCAGACTGTTGCACACTTAAAGACAAAATTACAGCCCTATAGTAGTTGTGGAGCATAATTATGATTTTGTTACACATTTTGACAATAAAATCGTTTTTTTACCGCGAAATGCATAATAAATAATGTCATCTGCTCAAATTTATGACGCTTTTTTCAAAGATTGACGTCAACTGTTCGAAGGTACCTTTTCTCGTGACGCGCCCCATTTAAAAGTGCCATCAAAAATGCGATGAACGATTTAAATTACATTCTATATATTTGCATGTGCGAGGAACGCACGATATATGCACATTTTGTAACCATATACAGTACGTTTAGAGTATTGTACTGCTGCAAATACTATCTGACACATGATATCAAGGCACCTATAATGTCTAACAAATATAAACATTATAACCCGTTATTTATAAGGAAGTGTCTCCTCGACCGGAGACCCAGAGTCTCCTCGACCTAGTATATTCTCCTCGACCGGCTCCAGACAGCATGATTTAACATAACAGTTCAGCATTGTTTTTTTCTATAATCAACGGAATAAAATTGAATGTATTGTATGATTGTAATACTATAGAATAAAGGCAAAATTTATGTCCACGATTAACTGTTTTTCTATGAGCCTGGTAACATTGGATGAGTATTTTCACCCTTCAGTGTTATCATAGCTGTGTCGTGCTGGAAAATGCCACCAGTGTTGTTAATATAAGCCACCACTGTCAGGAAAGGTATAGAGTCAATAAACCGCCGATTTTATGAAGTGCACGTTTAAACTGAGAGTAGAAACCACACTAAGATCTCCAGCTATTCAATGGTCAGTTCTTAAACTGTGTTTATTTTCAACCAGTCAGCTTGCTGATATTTGAGACTGGCATTAGTAACGTTACTTAAACGTTGGAAACGATAATTTTTTCCCGCCATGTCCGTATCCCAAACCAAATATGCAATATTGCAAGTACGATGTGATTTCATCACAGAAATAGATTACTAAGTTTTGTATTATGACACAATTTTGATAAAATGTCGACCTTCACATGAATGAGTTACCTCCCACAATGATCCGAGTGACGAAATATTACAATATACGACAAAATTAAAATTTTAAATTGAACATACCTCATTTGTTTTTCCCATCTCCGTACGATTCAAGTTTCCTGCCTCCGTGTATACGATTATAGGTCAGTTCACTAAACATAATATCATCTTTAAAGTTTTACTTTGGAGCGCGCGCTTTGGCTGCGGCAACTGATCTAGAGTCTCGTTTGTAAAACTGCTCATTTTCCTGTTTCTTGTATCTCAAAATTATAACTTTTAAACTATCAAAGTCATGAAAAGTTTCGCCGATTTGAAATAGGAAGTGTCTCCTGGGCGCCTTCCCTGTATGAATTGGCCTTTCCTGTATGATATGGTTGCAGCTTGCATGTACCTTTAAATTGTGTAGGGAGCAAGGCTACCGAAAGTTACACGTCACATTGATTTCTTGGCTGGTCAGCACGTTTCGTTACAAGATCTAACATCAGGGATTTTCTTCCGTGCATCGTTTATAGCGACTCGACACGTATTGTAATTAAACTGCCTCAAGAAAAATGTGCAACTTCTGAAAACATCTGCAGAACTGAGATAAATTTCATATGTTTATTTTTCTATTCTGATAACAACTGAATCACATCTTATAATGCTTCATTTGTGTGATTGAAAAAGACATGTTTCTTATTGCAAGAAAAAAAGAAAAATCTTGATTATGATTGTATATCATGATTTTTGATCGTGGATATATAAATGTGCCAAAGTACAAACTGAATCAGATTTAAAAATTAAACGCCACTCATTTAAGGACTGGAAACAGCATGTTACTCTCGCACTTTAATACAAACAGACTATATTAAGTAGTTTATTTCAGCCGCAGATACGATTTGGCACAGGTAAAATTTTCAGAGAACGTGCACTGTTGTACTTTTTTTGCAAGATTTGATGGCTAAAGTTGATCATTGGAAATTGACAGACAGCTGTCGTTAACAATGCCAAAGTAGTTTCATTTTGGCAGGACATTCAGATGTATCGGTAGGCTCTTATCTGCTATGAAATTGCTTGCAAGATTAAAAATCATGCATTATTTTTTATTTTTCGAATTTTATTGGTTCAACTACGTTCGGCCTTTGCTACTATGAATATGCCAAAAACTAATGATCTTTTATTTAACTGCTCACGTGCCTGTGATTGCTATTAAACCCGCTTTTGCCAGCAGTTTCGCTGCTCGATAAACTCATAAAGGTGACACGTACATGGAACACTGCTTATGATTAATTATTAAATTTGACATATATACTAGAGATATACTTTTTAGGATAAGCGGAAAATAAAGCGACGCATATAGACCGTGCTTTTTATTGCCGTTAAATATATTAGTATACTGTATGAACGCACTACATATAACAACCGGTATTTACTCGAGCAAGCGCACTAAATATTACAACGCTTATGACCCTGTAAGAACTCAAGCAAAAGTACTACATTTTACAACCCGTAGGTACTTGAGCAAAAGCCCTAAATATTACAACCCGTAGGTACTCGAGCAAAAGCACTACATATTACAACCCGTTTGCACTCGAGCAGAAGCACTTCACATTACAACATGTATTTACTCTACTCGAGCAGAAGTAAACACAAATTCAATTTGTATTAAATTCGCACTCTTTCGTTAATAAATTTTAAACTGAATTAGTATGGCTTAGCCGGTTGAAATTCTTTTAAATCTTTTAAAACAAATAAATAAATCATGTCATATGTTGAATTGTTTAACTAATTAGTCCAAAAAGATACATTTTGCTGTTGTGCTAATGTCCTCAGTTGACGCTTGAGTTCTTAGTCGGCGGTGTTTTTTTTATTTCAAAACATGTTTTACAAATAAATAACACAGCACACAGGCTGTTTATTATGGAAGCCCTGGACTGCAATTCTGACTTGTGACTGATGACTTTTGACTTCTGATTTCTGACTTGTGACTTATGACTTTTGACTTGTGACTTAATTGTAAAGTGATTTTGGCGCGCGCGCTTATCTACATTCTGCTATAGGGAAATATGGCCGACGACAACGATACATCCGACGAAGTAAGTCATTTAACTCGCATTCAAAGTTTATTATTAAATATAGTAAAAATAATGAACCAATTTATAAATAATAAAACATATTTTGCTATGATACTAAAATATTGTGTGTTGGAATTGATTAGTAGGTAGATTTGACTGTTTCACTGCGCATGTCTGTACGTAATCACATATGATAGAATAAATATCCTTAACCCTTTGCTGTCTGATCAGGATCTAAACTGTTTATTTGATTCATTAGGTTATTTCTGACCAAAAAACAAAGAACAAAGAGCGGATCATAATTCAGCTCAATGGTTTGCACGTCTGCCTCTGGGTCCAGGGATCACTGTTTCAATCCCCTACTACTCCAACTAAAATAACTAATAGTCATTCGGATGGGACTTTAAACTAAGGTCCAATGTAGTGGTGCTATAAACCGGGCACTTAAAAGAACCAGTGACGATTCTGGTATTGGAGAGTCTGAGACCTCTGCATCTTGCACTATCCTCCAAAACCTTAAATGACTAACACTCTTCTGGAGGCGTCGCTCATATGGGCTCCCAGCAGCGACAATAAATAAATGGAAATAAACACGTACAGCAAGCTCAAACACTGCATACAAAGAGTTATAAACCTATAAATTACAGCTTATTTATAACCAGTAACTCGGTTATAAAAGAGGAACTTTGTTGAATACAATCTTAAGATCCAAAAATATATAATCCTAAAACATAAATAGATAATAGCATTAAATAAAAAAATACATGTAGATTGGGTAAAAAACATTAATTATTATTAAGATTAAGAGTGTATGTGTGTGTGTGAAATTGTTAACTTACTAGTATTATATTGCAGGAGAGCATAAGAAGAACACGGATTAAAGAAATTCTACAAGACATTCGTTTAAAGAGACCAAAAAAAGAAGATCCAAAAAGGTGTTTTACCAGAGAACAAAATAAGGATATACTCGTAAGTTAAAGAAATAAAATATTTAGTGAATGAGATTAAACTCATAGAAAAAGAAAAAGTTGTATTTGAGAGATATCTGATATGTATAGGTGAGTAGAGAAAACTCATACTGCCACAGGGCTTTTCATTAGGAAATCGGGAAGAGGCCCTGACCTTTCCAGTTGGAATATTTATGCGCAATGATTGTTCATTTGGGGACATTTATGTATGATGATTTTAAATTTTGGGAAAACAATTTTTTTAATTATTGGGTTGAACTATGTTGTCTTGAAATTTATTATTTAATATCGTTTAAATCTTTATTGATTGTTTTCTTAAATGAAACCAAGAATATTTACCTACGCCCCAAGGTCAAAATTAGAACTAGTGTTGCAGAATCGGACAAATATGATAATCGATTATCAAATCAAAATTCCTAGAAGAAATCGATTTAAATCGGATAATAATTGGAAACTTTGACACAGGCTTTGGATGTTAATACCTGTGTTTTGCTATGTACCTTTAATGTTAAATAATGTTTTCTACTATAAATAAGCTACTTTAAAATGGTTCTGGTCCTTTGCATGTTAAGGTCTCAGGAGCTTAAAAATATTTTCAAAGTAAACACAATTTGCTGTACTGGACATGACTTCAGGGGCATATGTCTTTTTACAATGACATCTCTTGTTTTGTAAATGTAATTAAAAAGTAATTGAAATGTAATCAAGATTACATGTCTTTCATAAAATGAAATTTATTACGTT
The DNA here is from genome assembly GCA_038501625.1 of Corbicula japonica. Classification (NCBI taxonomy): domain Eukaryota; kingdom Metazoa; phylum Mollusca; class Bivalvia; order Venerida; family Cyrenidae; genus Corbicula; species Corbicula japonica. Next base: position 578,691 of record JAZAYU010000268.1, on the reverse strand, counting down.
ACCGTTAGTTGTAATTGATATTTTAAATAACGAATTACACCTGTAACCAAATAACATCAGATTTTGTAATTAATTACACTCAATTACACAATTACTAATTTCAATTTCCTGCCTTCATGCTTACATTGCCTGTTGGTCATGATTTCATACAACTCATTTTTTTCTATATTTCAGCACGCTGAACAAATACCTGATCGAAAGGGAGGAAGACACAAGGGCCACAAGGTTCATTTTGGCTGGATCCACTACAAAGAGAGTACAAATGGCAGAAGCAACTATAAACAAGTAAAATGGAAAAAAGGGGAGAGTTTGTACCAGAATCCATACAAGTTGGAGATGTTCTTTATCTTGACAAAAATGAAAACAACTTTACCTTTCTACAAGCACACATACTGACATGTGAATACACTATTTTACATGGTCCTGCATAAAAATGTGGAACAGAGGACAGTGGGATGTCCGTTATAATGGGAATGATTACAACAAAACATGGCATGGGTGAATGTACATTTACCTGGATGAATAATAATGAATACATTTCCACCGGATCTGAAAGCTGTATTGTAAGAATCAACCAACCAAGATCTTACAATGTCATAATTGAACATAATGGAGTTTCATATAGTTTTGAAACACCCCTTATTGTGTCAAAGTCAAACAGATCATAGCCTCTGCAATATCACCTTTCAAATATAACTAATATGGTAAACTTAGGAAGCCAAGAAGCTCCACAGCAGTTGGAAAGCTTGAACAAGCATACAGCTTTTGTCAGCGAACACAGAAAAATGAGAATACACTGCATCATGAGAAAAAACTGAAAAAGACCATAGATCAACCACTGATAGACTTGAAAGAAATAAGAAAGCATTAGTATGTCAAGAAACAGTAAGTACTGATGCATTTGTTGTCAAGAAAAAAGAGAAAAATGAGAAACTAATGGAATCTTTAAATGAGAAGGATCATGAGGAAAATTTCTAGTCTGTGGCTGAATTGTTTGCACCTAAAAAAAGGTTGAAAATCAAGAAGTCCAAGTTGATATGGAAACAGATGAGCCACTATGTAAAAAAAGTAAAATAAAGTACCCAGAAGAATTACGCGGTTGATTCACCGTAGAATATTAAGTTTTGAGGTTTTGAACTTCTTGAAAAGATTGGTGAAGGAGACTTTGGAGAAGTGAACCGGGTTAGTAACCTTGGAAAAAGTATTGATGTGAAGTAATTGAAAGTCAAACGGATGAAACTAATAAAGCAGTCAGTGCTTAGGGAGATGAAAGTAAACAGCCACATCCGTCACCCGAATATAGTGTTATTAATGGAATACTCCATAGAGGCTGGCCACTTGTACATTCTTAGTGAACCTATTGAAGGCCCTAACTTAGATGATGTATTGTTTTGGAGAACAGGGACACTCTTTTCAACTAGGCCAGAAACATGAGATCGAAAAACAAGTGTCTTATGATATTGCCTATCTGCATAACAGAAACCCTGTTATCATCTACAGAGATATCAAACCTGAGAATATATTGCTTTCCCGAAACTTGGAAACTGCAAAAGTCTGTGACATGGGATTATCAAAGTTGAAAACAATCAACACGATGCATTCTACTATTTTATAGAAGAATGAAATGCAGCCGGGAACGCCAGTATATCAGGCACCTGAAGTTCGTGTCCACTTGGAATCAGCAAAGACACCTGCAGATATATGGAGTCTGTGTAGCACATATGTTGAGCTTTATACTGAGGAACAGGTCTGGGATAAAAATTTTGACCAAGATGATGCAAATTCTGTTGATCTGATAACTAACTTCATGAGAAAAAAATTCCACATGGCTTGGTTCATTTAAATGCTAAAGAAAGTGTTCCATATATTATCAAACAATTTGTCAACGAAGGTTTACAGTATGACCTGACATTGCGTCCAACAGCAATAAAGATTTGTTGTGTCTTTCGAGAAGTAACAAGAGATGTGAAATGACAATAAAAGCCAATTTCAGTGTACTTTTAAAGTCGCTATAATGGTCATCTTTTGAAAATCTTTCAAATTTTATGTTACAAGTTACATGTTGTAAGTCACATGTTATAACTTATAACTCACAAGTTGTAATTCACAAGTTACAAGTTGTAACTCACAAGTTACAAGTAGTAACTCACAAGTTACAAGTAATAACTCACAAGTTACAAGTAGTAACTCACAAGTTGCAAGTAGTAACTCACAAGTTACAAGTAATAACTCACAAGTTACAAGTAGTAACTTACAAGTTACAAGTAGTAACTTACAAGTTACAAGTAGTAACTAACAAGTTACAAGTCAAGATTGAATCCTAATTAAAAGTTGCAAATTGTTTCAATCTTCTGTAAATCACAAGTAATCTATTTTTCAGGAATTGTCTAACTAGAATAGTTATTATATAATTTATAGTCGATAAACCCACATGCAACCTACTGCATGGGCAAGTTCTACCCAAGAAAACTATCATGAGATCATTAAAAATGAAAACTGACTGTTTTTATTATTGTATCATACCTCCGTAAAGATGTTTGTGAAGGTATATATTAGTAAACTTGTCGGTCAGTCTGTTGGTCAGGTTCAATTCCAAGTCGGTGGGTAAAACATTTTCCATGTTTATTTGAACGAAGACCCTAGTAATTTATCTCTCACCTCTTGTGGAAATTATGGTAGAAAGTTGGCAGTTACATGAATAGAGCATTGATTAGTCTAGAAGAACTTGGTAGGTTGACTGGCTGTCTGCAGTGATATTTCAGGGCATTAAATTTTCTGTACTGTTTCTATAATTGAGAAAAGTTAAGAAATGCTGATTGGCACTTCTTAAAGACTCAATCAATGGATATAACTTTATCAAAGAACTACTTTGTAGAAACAAATTTTAAGTGAGACTCCTCAGTTTTTCCTCTGCTCATTCTTGCTCCAGTTTTCTGGTACTGAGCAACTATTATTTAGTTTGGGGTCACTTTATAACAATAATAGTATATAAAAGGTCAAGGTCATATGGGTTTAGATACTAAACAAGGTCATTACACAGAGAAATATATCTCCATTTATAATTACACGTTTACAAAGTTGTGCCCCTTTTGGAAAATCATGGTTAAGTTATTGCATGTAAGTTACTTTCCCAAAACCCTGTGCAGATATTAGTAACTATAACACAGTAGCTAAAGATAAACATTACTGAACAATTCCTGGTTTAAAAATGAACTGATCCCCCATTTACCTGTTGCTTATGATAGAAAAATATTCATATAGTGACAATGCCTTCGAATGGCTGTCATGAGACAGCTCTTATCTTCTATGGAAAAACACGTTGTCACCAAACTTTACAAGTATGTAGGACATAAACTATAGATTACGACTTTTATTGGTTTAATGTCATTAAGGCCAAGGTTGTATCATATTTTAACAGTCAAAAGTTTGATTTGCGATGATTAGCTCGAAAATGATTTGCAATTTGTCATCAAATTCCATGTTTATGTTTGGAGTAACCAGTATATGATACTTATTGATTTGAGGTTTGTGTTTTTCATATTTTTTACAGCAATTTCTACAAGGGGAAACACATCTGTTTTCCCATCAGCTATAGTTGCATATTCATTTGTGATGGTTCCTTTTGAGTGATGAGTACTCCTTAAAGTACCAGCGACACTAAATGATAAAAAGACTTGTGGAGACAATTTCAAAACAACATTTTTTACGGAGTTCCAGTATCAAAATATTTGTTAAGGTGTGTATATTTGCTGATATCTGTAAAGCTCAAAAATTTTGTATGAAGATAAGAAATACGACGGTTCTTAGCTCTTGTCCAGAACAAAGAATTGTATGTCTGACTTACAGACAGCCTTTACATTTAAACCATGCATATATTGCATTTATTCGATGATTTTAGCAATAATAATCTTTTTAAAGAATTAACTTGTCAAGTTAAATATATCAATTTTAATCATAAACAATGAAACAATGAATGTTGAAAATAATATGTTGTTCGTATTTTCTATATCAACAAATACGAACATTGTTGAAAAAAACAAATGGCTTCACATAATTTGTGTGGCATTTGAAGGTCAGGCTTCAAAAATTTTGCGAACTCTTTAAAGTTCTTATTTTCGTTCTTCTGAACGGAATACATTTTTTTGACAAGAAACTACGTCAAGTTGATCAATATTCGTACCGTAATCTTTGGTATCAAACATTTCTGGTAAAAAGAACATCACGTCAGGTTTTCCATAATTCAACTCAATATTATGCTGGCGTCTTATCTCGCGAGTTCCAGTTTTGTGCAATGCGGTCAAGATGTGTTGAATTCGATCCATAAAACAAAAATTCAGATTTGCGCAATGAATTGGGTTAAGCTCATCATACCGCCCAGATTCACGCAAGTCTTTGAAGAAGCTCACACACCATTGCAAACTTTGTTGTCGTAAATAACCCCCAAATCGTTCAATTCTCTGATTGGAGGTACTTTTTTTCAATTATAACACTCCTGTGTCTTGCCAAAGCATCAGTTGCATCGTGCCGAAAGAATTGTTGTAAAAGGCATACAAAGGATTTTTCTGTTCCAGAATCCGAAGAGCCTTTTTAAATTTCTTAAGTGAATCAAGAAAATAATTAGAAATTAGTTTAGGTCCAATACCTCTAGCCAGATAAGTCTTCTACTGAAACCATCAATTGCACCGTGGACACAAAAGCCAAAGGGTTTTAATTTGTCATATCCATCCAAATGCTAAATATAGTTTGGGCCTTTTGCACAATAAACACGCCTTTTGAGACGGAGAGTTTTTCTCAGATGAGTACCCTCGGGATCTTATAGCTTCATTACGTCCATAACGCTTTACCTTCATATTATAATTTACTCTAAGCCGGTGCCACATAGATCTATAACCAACAGTTTGTCCATAAGTGTTCAGCTCTTTGTGAATAATATCGACCACAGTATCCAGTGGGGTGAACGTATGCAATACCCGTCGTTTCAGGTTAAACTTTTATAAGGATGTTATATAACTGTCGCATTGACAACAAAATCCCGTGTCTTAATAATAAAAATCCAAGAACTTCCTTGTACTTGAAGCCAAGATTGAAATACTCAATAATGAGAGTAGACCTTGAAGTTGCAGTCGGTAAGTAAGTTGGCACAACGCATAATACTGTATCCAGAAGTGCCAACATAAAAAACAGCTATAAGGCTCTTCATTTGTATTTCTTTCAAGATTCTGTACCTGTAAGTATGGAAGCCATTGACCTGCAATTCTATCATTTAAAGTCAGAAGTCACAAATCATAACTCGAAAGTCAGAAGTCATCAGTCACAAGTCAGAATTGCAGTCCAGGGCTTTTATATCGTCTATTAATCGAACTACCACTTTTTTTCTCGAAACTTGCTTTATAAATAGGTGTCCTCATTTGGAGGCAAAATACAGAATGTCCTTGGTTGGAGGTGTTTTATAGTCATTTTGCGGGTGTGTCAATGTCCCCAGTTGGCAGCTTTTTTACAAGAACTGTTTACCTACTAAAAACCCCTAGACAGATAGCATTCAGTCCGGTTGACGTTAAGGTGTAATTATTTTTCAATATTTCACACTAGAAAACGATGTTCCCATTTGGGTGTGAAATGTCGTATGTCCTCTTTTGGAGGTGCATGCAAGTATGTGTGTGTGTGTGTGTGTGTGTGTGTGTGTGTGTGTGTGTGTGTGTGCGTGCGTGGGCGTGCGTGTATGTGCGTGTGTGTGTGTGTGTGGTTATTAATTCGTGTAATACATAAGATACTAGAAAAAATTGCCAAAGCTACATAGTGATTTGTTTCTTTGATATTCTGAGTGATGGAATTTACTATACAAACACGTATTTTAACCAACGTCCCACGAATGCATACATGTGATCGCAAGAGAATAACAAATAGGATGTTAGTTTCTCCAAAATCTTAAATTTCTTCTTTCAAACTGGACATTTTACGGATAATAAATAAAGCAAATCCTTTTTTGTGTTTTAGTGTAGTATACAAAAAAAACATCATTTTTTACATGTAAGATACTCCAATGAAAAAGAATAATTTTACAACATGTATGCAATGCCATATTGGGAAACCAAGAATTCATGTTAAAAAGCTTCCAATTTCTTGAATGCTAACTTACCAAATTACTGGATTATTTTATTTTATGATTAATTGAAATTGATGATTTTTAATTTACTTGCATTTTAAAATTTCATCGTTGAGACGGAGAGAGCGGACGTTAATTTTGTATAAAAGTTATTTGTTGTCACTTCTGCTACGGCCGTAGTCTCAGATCAGTCAATGCTTCTAGACATTCTGATAAGGGTCTACACCGATAGTAATACTGCAAAACAATACATTGCCTCAGATAAAAAACTGGGTCGGATTGAACTTATGGCAAATCAAATGGGATAAGAATTAAATTGGTCAAATTATGACCTTTACATATTATGTTTACCTGTCATTGTATGTATTGCATTGTCGGTAATTAAAACAACGTGTGATAAATATTGACTAGTTCTAAGCGTATTTATAATATTCGCTTTTACAAAACTGATTGATTTTCTCCATTTCTTAATCCATCATATTTCTGAACCTGAAGGTGCTAAAGATTTCTAGATTACATGGTTTATCAGATACAGGCAATTTGATCTCTATTAACGTAAACAAATTTGATAGAGCAATGTGAGTTACCCCACAATGAACTTTGTGTGACCCCAATGCAGCCTGTATTCGTGATACACTGAAATCAATTTCCACAAATCCCTTTGTTCTTGGAGCTAAGCGAAGGTCAAAACAGAACAAATGACGAGTTTACATACCGGAGCCTGTCTAGTGCTCACGAACTGTCATGAAAGATTGTTTGCTAAAAGTTTTCTAACTGTATGAGGATGTTGTTATGCAGAAAAAGAAGATGAACTGTAACTGTAAGTAAATCTTGTTGTTAATGCAGATTGATTATCAGTAAAAATTTATTGTATGATCTTATTTACGTTTTCTCGTCACATTTGATTTTACATCTTATATGCTAACCTTATAAAAATCGACATACATTCAAAAACACTATTTAAGCATTTAACCTGATTGGATTTTTATATTGATGACGAACTTCCTAAAAAATACTCAGAATGTAAGAATTGGGATTATAGTATACTAGTCTTCACGCCTATACAGTCTGATTAGGGTTTACATGGTTAGCCATTCATTCAGAAAAACATTTTATTGTGTCTAGTAAACGCTCTAGATACATTTGTATTTCTCAGACCATGTTAATGTGCAATTTTAGCAGGATTTACGTTTATTACAGAGAATTCTAGCTTGGTTTCTCATGCTTTGTCACCTAAATGTAGCTACATGTTATGATAGTTTAGGTACATACAACATACTGGGAAAATTCTGTCTGGCAGTGAAATTAAAGACATCAGAAATGTGAGTTTAATACGGGTCAGGTATTGTATTTAACCTGATGGTAAATGCTATGTTCTTCGAAGAATTGCGGATATATTATTTTTAGCATGATCGGATATATTTGATGTTTTTGATTCCTTACAAACAATATTTTCGGTGAGATGATCTTTGAAAAATAGTTTGTATATGATTAAAGCGCTAAGGTGGATTAAATCCTGCAATCAGTCCACTATAATGAAAATGCTGTCGTTAGATATACTATTCGTTATATGAACGTGTTTGTAATTAAGTAGGCTAAGAAAAACTTACTTCCTTTTTTTGCCTTATCGAAAACTAAGGAATATGATATAGTTTATCGTTTTATTCAGAGTCATCGTTATCATCGAAACCTTAGTCCGGCGGTCTTTTATTTGACATTAAAATTAAAGTTCACTTAATTCTTAATAAGAAATTGTTCTGCAATAGACTGGACAATTCCAGTTACTGTCAAATCATTTTATTTCGCGCGGGTTTAATTTTCGCTTATTTCGCTCTACGGCAAGAGCGCGAAATTCAACACCAGCAAAAAACCAGGGTTTCTTTATAGGAAAACACAGTTGCGCAAATTCATTTCCCCGCGAATATGTTATTTACGGGTTTTGCGCGAAAATTCGTGCCCGCGAAATTAAATGATACTACAGTAGCACGTATACTGTCATTTAATTTCTTCTTATTAATCACGCACAATTGCAATAATATTCAAACACTTGAATTGCAAAATCAAATTCGGTGATGCTTTCAGAAACAGTCCTGTCTTTATTATCTAGCCTGTGAGAATATTCCAGTTAATTGTTGTTGGAAAATTGTAGGATTAATGATAATCATATCACCCACGTGCGAACACTTTACCTGCACCCAGTCTGCTGGATTTTATCACAAGCATCATCCGCGTAATTATCAATCCATGATATGTTATTTTAGCTCCTCTGTCCAAATGGTATAAGAAATGAAAGAACGTTTTCTTTCATTTTAAGACTTGCATTACAAGAGATAACACATATGATTTTAATGTCATAAAAATTCACAGGTCAATACAATTCACATTCGGCAGATTTTATAAAAAATTATTTAAATCGGATATCATGTTTCGGTCAACAATATTACAAATAAAAACATCTTGAATAAAGTATTATAATTTTGTTTACAAAATGTTCGACACCTAATAGATATAAAAGCTAAGAACTTGTAATTTCATAGGAAAAATGCATCATATAAGATGTACATCAAAACACTTAATTTCTGCGCCTTCCTTTAGAACATTCTTATATAAAAAAGTTAACAACATCGCTCAAGGGCTTGGTACACTAAGGTCGGGACTTTTTAATCTGGACTAAATATCGACAAAAATAAGAAACAATCATACTATCACTTAAATTTTGCTTATAATTAGGGAATACATGTATATATTATCTTAAATATATGTATCTTACTTGGTGCAAAACAAGCTTGTACAATTAATTGGCAGTATAAAGTTTGATCAAAGAAGTCATTTTCGGCCAGGATTATAATACAAATTTATATCGCGCATACTTGTAATTTATATCCATATGAGAAACGTGACTAGAACAGATATTGTACGTTCGTCATTATGTGGTCAGTTACATGTATTACAGTCGCGAGTCTCTTATCACGTCATCAATCTCTAAACGACGATGGAGCTTGGATAATACTTGAGAAAAGTCATGTAGACGAAAAATGTAAAACAATAAGTAAGGAGTCGACATATACATGTACTCATTTTAATGCATTTTTGTATCTCCTATTATATATTATTGCAAAGCCCGTACACCCTTGAACGATTTGCCTAATGAGCCTTTACAAATAATATTCGCTAAAATATTAGTGTTTACTTTACCACACTGCAAGATAGACAATATTAGAATTAATAAGATAATAAACAAAATAATAATAACATATTTTGGATTAAAACTTTGCAACATTATTCAGATGAAAATACTTTGTCTTTGGTAAATTAGAACGCAAATTATAATAAGGCAAATAGTGTAGGCTATTCGAATTAGTTCTACACTGTTATATGAATAGGAGTATGCTTATCGGCATCATTAATTGGTCTGAATGTAATACAGTCTTAAATCTCTCACTCCTCAGGGGAAGATTACATTAAATGACCAACAAATCGCATGCTAATTGATGAAGTTATTTGTTATCATCCCAAGGTAACGTAGTTCAGCAGTTATGTACTTTACACAGTTATTCCGACTTATTTTTACTATCAGCATGAGACCAATTAGGGGGCTCAAAACTTCTCGCTGAAGTATGGCTTTTTACCGATGTTAATGATAAGTTTACTTATCAGTCCATTACTACAGTAATTTGCAGAACTACTATTTTTCTGAGATAGCATATTGAAGTTAACAATTTCATGTATTGAAAATCGATTATGACAGTCTCTAAAATGTTATTATAACACATAATTATGTTTAATTCTTGATTATGCTAATGTGATTTTGTTTGTTCTTGTTTATTATAACTTGTTATTGTATGAAGATAAATAGGTAACAGTAAGCGCCAGGAAAGTTTTGATGCAAAACCGTTAAAGATTGTTATGCTTTACTGGTAATTTAAGCTGTGCAAAAAGTTATTATTCAACTTAATCAGTTTAATCAACATACAAGATCAGAAGGACCTAGAAATTAAATGTACATGTACCAGTTATTATGTTACGGTTATTATACAGATCTAAGAAAGTTTAGGTGTACTTCAAATTTGTTAAAATACCATTTCGACCCATGGCTCCTACACATTTTATAAATTCAAGCACTGCACTCCTCATACAAGTAATAGAGCAACACAAATCATTCGACGGTCATTGAAACACCATAAACGCCAGATTAGATCGGGTCAGTGGAGTTATTATAACATATCACATAGAGAGAATAACAGTGCTGCTGGAGATAAAATCTTTCAGACCTGATAAAACTTGAACATTGTACAAATCTCTTGTCTGTCGGAAAGAAGTGAAATAATAATTTTCAAAAACAGATACATTTTTATTTTTTTTCAGAAATTTAAATTCGCTTATAAAAAGCAGTAACGCAATCACGATTGAAAATAAAACTTTTACTAATCCTAACCCTGCTGCTGTGACTTACAACAACAACAACTACTACTACTACTACTACTACTACAGTAACTGCTGGTTGTCTTTGTCCTCCTACTGCTACTACTGCGCCTATTACTTTTATAACAAAACAACAACGGTATCAGCAACATCAACAACAATGACACCTACTGCAACAGCAACTACTACTACTACTACTTCTATCTACTACCTACTGCTACTTCTACTAGTACTACTTCTGCCACTACTTTCAATACGACAAATGCTACATGTACTTCTACAACAACAACGACAACAACAACAAAACCTACTGCTGCTGCTGCTTTTTACTTAACAAAAAAAGGACAGCAGCAGCAACAACAATAACATCAACAGCAACAACAAAAATAATAACTTATACTTAAACTATTACTACAACTACTACGTCTTCTCCTACTACTATCAATACAACAACTGCTTCATGTAATACTTTAACTTCAACTACTGCAGATGCTTTGTAAAACTATCCTGACCGCGGTCTTGATGTTTCTATTTCAATTAAAAGTAATTGATATATCTAATAATTTCATTATATTATTTTAATGTTAGAGGGGTTGGCATGAATTGTATTTGTATTTACATACTATTAAGTCCGTATATTGAAATATCAATAATAATTTTACTGTTTTGTAAGATTGTTTTGTAAACAAATACATGTAATTTGTTTAATTTCTCCACAGTTCGAAAGAATATCAAAGCGTTTTACCTAAGTCATATTAATCTTTTCAATTAACATTTTAGTAGTAAGCTAACAAAGTCATTTATAGAATATACCTATAGGCCAAATTTTAACCATACACTTTATAAATCAGAATTTTGCGAATTAGGTGCAATTTAATTTTTTCAAATCAGAAACACACAATTGCACGAAAACAACCATATTATACTTTTTAACGTTATTAATGTTAAGTTTGAAATGTGTTATCGTTTGGTGACTAAAAACTGCTAAATCGTGTTAATATCAAATTGACAAAGTTACATTTTTGAATATAGAAAGAACATATTTGCAAGTAACCATGATGAACTTGTCCGGAGTTTATAATGGTTAATTTTGATGAACTCTTGAACCGTTAAATCTTTCCACATAAACCAGAAAATCGAAGAAAAGAACCCATAGACTTATCATTGAATAGCACCCACATTAGAACTCGACTAGCTAACTTTTTTTGGATTTTATCGTATTTGCGCTTGAACATTAATTTTAAGTCGTTTCTATGCTGTGATAATAATAAGGATTGATATAATGAAATCAAGAAAGCCCATAATGACAAAAGTAATTGATTTGATGATTTACAATGTAAAACATTAAGAAATGAGAGAAAAAAAAATGAAAATCAGTTAAAATTATCAGTTATATGTGAATAATATATCATCCTCTTTTATGCGTATATTATAGAAGTGCATATTATATATTGTGGTATTATTTAATTTCGCAGTGCTTTATTTTCGACGCCGACGACAAATTTACGCTGAAATAAATTGGTTTCGCGTAGTAGTATTATCCACATAGTACATGAATAAGATATTATGTGTTAATATTCGCTGCTATTTTTTGCGCACAATTCCAAGCGCGAAATACGCGACTTTTAAACCCACGCGAAGAACAATGAAAATATTCAGTGTCGTACAAAATGTGTTACTCGGCTCTAGACAAATTATAATTTACATTAAAAATCGCAGCCGAAACTTAAACTTTATAACGAAAGATTAAAGTAGTGTAATATGCAAATAACGAGCGGCCACAAATAAAAGACACAGCTTCCCTACACATCATTCAACATTATTTTGGTAAGTGTATAAAGATTAACTGATAGGAGCAGTTTATAGTACCATGCAGTACATGATCAGAAAGACCCGCGCTAGGCAAAGATACATGAAGTACTTTCAATTAATAAAAATCTGTTTTAATTAGTTTTATGTTGTAAATTTGTTTTAGGGTTTGCAAAATGGAGTGACAGTACAAACAAAATGAGAAAAGGCAAAGCTGAACCAACATCAGTTCATGTCGTCATGAATCAAGGTATTATATCGCTTTTTTATGTTTTTGTAAACTTGACAAATAATACCATATGTATCTTATTAAATGAAAAGACCATTCGGCTGACTTTACCATGTACAGCTGCGGAGAGAAGAACAACAAGTCCAGTACATAATTATGATAGTATTGATGTGAATCTTATTTTGATGAAATGTTAACAATAATAACGAAGTAAAACAGTAATTTCAAAACGACTTGCGCTTACCCTGCACATTAAACAATGTTTTATAAATTTGTTTCTTGATTGATTGAAATTAACTTCTGTTCTGGAATCTCGTTTAGTAGGTTTCCTCGAAGGGAACTATAGGTTAAGCTCCCCGTGTGTCTCCACGTCCGCAACAAATCCTGCATTAATTAGTAATACGTAACAAATTGCGTCTTCACCGTTATTAAATGATATAAAATCGCTCCAAATGATTCATGATGAATGTTTGATAAATATCAAAATGAATCCACTTTGTTACCGAACAGAACAGAATAAATGTAAATCGTTCTCTACAGAGGCATTTATTCAACTATTTCGAGTCAGGTTTTAACTAGTATATTGTTCCATGCGATCTTGGCTAAAAAAAAAATTTGATAGTATATATTATTTATTTCCTCAAATATTATAAAGATAACACATTGCAGCGAGTTAAATGATTAACTTTTTTTCAGGTTGATTGTCGGGCATACCCACCGGGATGTAGAGATTCTGGTTTTAAAAAAACGGAAGATATTCTACGTGGAAGTGACGCTGGTACTTCTTAAATTGCTGCGCGAATACCATCAGCAAAACAACTCAGAGGTCAAAAGGACATAAAGAAAACAACCAATAAACGAATACAAAATGAACTTACGACAGACATTGTAAAAGATTACAGTGTGCTAGGGGCAATTTTATTGGAACTTTACACCCTAATATTATATTACCATCGTTACTTAAATTAAATTTAGAAGTTTAAGAACGTCATCGTTAAACTGGTGGAATAGATACTTGACATACGAAGGTTGTCCCAATAAATCGTAGACTATTTAAATAAAAAGAAAACTACTAAACATATCTTTAAGCAAATTTCACAGTTAGTTAAGACATCATTTGGTAACACGTATGCTGAATTTTTAAGAAAAATCTTCAAAAAATAAAGAAATTACATACAATTTATTAAACTGTGATAACGATCGGCGGCGCGCGTCAAAAAGCGCCACGATTTGGAATTTAATAATTTACTTAAAACAATTAAAACATTACACAGTGCCATTTTAGCCGCAAATTGTTAATGTTGCCATAATTGGTGGTCATTCTGAAATCGATCAGCAACGTTTTAAAAAGTTGTAATAATTGTTATAAGAGAAGTGTTTGTTTCATGCTAATAGGTAAACATTAACTTCTTATGAAAATCGCGACGTTTGAAGAAGCTGCGGCGCACATTTCAATCATCCAATATTGTGATAACTGCGGATTGACGCCATAAGATACCCTGAAGAAATAAAAACAAATTAGAAGCATCCTCATATCTAGTGCGTTGGTATACAAGAGTGACACAGAAAGTTTTCGCATGGTGAAACGGAAATAATACTCAGAATCAGTCACCCCTTTACTCGCCGGACCTCGCTCTGCCAGACGTTGTGTACTTTCGGGCTCATAGGTCACAAATTTGAGATCTGCGACGGGATCAGAAAGCTTTGCCTTTATCAAAAATCTTCTAACAGAGTTTTAAATTAATTTATTTAATAGCCGGGTAAACAAATATCGTGAGGGTATCGAACATGCTGAAGAAAACTTCAGGAAGGAGTAACGGTATGCTGTGTGAGCATTGTAATGTCGTTGCGACGTGCGCCGCTGGTCGATGGGTCGCCTTGTTAAAATGTTTGCACTTTCTTTATGATCATCTATTTTTCTTTTATATTTCGTCTACAAATAACCCAATGATGTCTTAACTAACTGTGAAATTTGTATAAACATGTGTTTAGTAGTTTTCTTTTTATTCAAATAGTCTACAATTTATTGGGACAACCCTCGTAATATTACAAGAAATGTAACAGTTTTCTTAAGTGGAAGAACGAATGGAAGAATGAATATAATTGCATAGGTCTACTTGAAGAAATGTAATAAGCTGAGGGTACAATGAAGCTGGGTTTGTACTGCTTAAAAGTTAGTTCGATTCTCGCATGATGGGTTTGTGCAGAATATGTCATGCTCATAAATATTGTTTGACCCTTAATTATTAATAAGGACTAGTTTCATGAACATATATTGAGCAAATACTAATTGAGTGACAATTAATATTTTGTTCTGTATTTATTTATTATTAAAATGTCTTTTGGGAATGTTATAGGAATGACATGATTCTGTAAAACGCATGGCTTTAAGTCTACTTAAAGAAGTTTTATAAGCGTAATCTTTATTTATGGAAAAATAGTTTAAGTAAACAAGTATGATCATAAAAATGTATATTTTACAGACTTGTATTCTTGTAGTTCTTCAAATTAATGAACCATTAAATTTATGTTTTGTCCTTATTAAAATTAGATAAATGATGTAGATTTCTTAGATTTATTTATTTTAATGTTTTTTTTTTAATTATTTGATACTTTACTAACAAATAAGCAATAAGCGCCATATTTTATATCATGTCCGTGAATGATATGTTTGCACCTACAATTTTACCAAGATGTTTTCAGCTATGCTTGCTAAGTTATGCAATTACTTGTTTCAACCTATCTGTTTCATGACTAAACACAAAGGCTATATGTTTATGTTAGACCTTAACTGAGTCTTCTCATCGACAATTATTGAACGTAAAGCTAAGCAAATACATTGTTATGCTCATAATTTATGTTTGAACGACCAAAATTGTTCAACTTTTAATGATCTTACGACGTTGCTCCATAATTTATATTAATTTTATATTTTTAATTGAAATGTTTGCTGAAAAAAGGTTCTGCACCAACATTTCGGTAAAGTTTCCAGCTGAAATGTCAGCTGGAAAGTGCAATAAACTTTTTGCACCAGCTTGTATTTCGATAAATTTTCTGGCAGAAATTTCTGCTGGAAAGTTCAAAGCATGTTCTCCACCATCATTTGTTTCGGTAAAAGTTCCAGCAGAAATTTCTGCTAGAAATATAAAGTTTAGAAGATATTGCAATTTGAACAGATACTACTGCTACATAAGTTGAAATTGTAGAAAATTCCTAGTAATCGCGGCAAAGTTTAAAAGACTGTTTACTATTGATATTTCTAGCAGAAATTTCAGCTGGTAAAAGACCTAAAGTCATGCTGGTGAAGAAAGTTTCTTGAGTTTTCTAGCAGAAATTTCAGCTGGAAATAGTCTCCAACAAAACTGATCTCAAAAGGGAAAAAAAGATTTTCCCTTTTTATTTTGGACTGCAATTTAAATATTGCTGATAACCCGACAGTCACATGATAAAAACGCTGAAATGAAAATACTATTTATAAACTTATTTTAAAGGGGAATTCCGAAAAATTTGAAAGATCTATGATTGCTTAGATCAACAGATGTTCTACATGTGAGTGAAAGAATTTTAAAAAGCGGACAATAAATAACTGAATTATCGCTGTCAGAGGTAACTTATTCACTGAGATCAGTGACATCATCAATACTTGTGCACAACTAAAAATACATAAAGACAGTCAACGAATTTTTGGCGAATTTCTTTATGAAATTATTTTTTAATAAATGTAATTAGTGACAAATAAATGTGTGCACGTAAACTGATGATGTCATTGGTCACCTCAAAAAGACCACAATAATAAATTAGGCTAAATAATGAAATGACAATATTTTTGCAAACGGTAAACCGATTTTAAAAAAATCCTTTTAGTTCTGTGCTTAGTTTCTAAATGTTTTGTAACGATAACTGATTCCTGTAATCCGAACTATCTCTTTAAACATCACTTGCTGTTTTAGCCACAACAGTCCCTTTACACCGCAATTATGAATTGTAAGAAACTGAATTGGCACTGTATCTATATCAGTAAGACTTGGAGACCAACTACCATTTGATCCGTCGAGAAAATGAACACGAACTTCAAAAATAGCATTGGTGCATCTGCATTCTTTCATAAATTTTAGATTAGTTAGATTGACATGGTCCATGTCTCGTATTGTGTCCTCACTTAATAGATTTTGTATCATATATGTTGGAAACTAATTTAATTATATTGCTACTGTATGCTTTACGTTAGGTGGGTTAAGTACCTCAGGGTTACTTTTTGGTATAGCTGATTCGAATCTACACAGTTCACACATACAGCTATATCCCATGGATTAAAGGGAAATATACTAATAACTATTTCATACACACCAGCCCTCCAAAATATAAACAGTGTCAAGCTGATGACATAATCCATGTATGAGGCTAGAAAAATGTTCAACGAGAGGTGATGTTTGTTTGTTTCGACATTCTTACAAATTTTAGTTAAATTCTTATCTTGTATCTCTGCAACAACAATATCAGTTCCGTTGTTTATTCCCTGTCACTGGTTAAACTCTGTAGGCTTAATTCAAGGAAAATGTCCACATCATATTCTGATAAAAAACGTTGACAGTACCATGAAGTTTGAAGAAACTTTGTTTCGTTACACCAGCGTCATGGTTGTGCGCGATTGAGAGCCTCCCAATATACCCATGATATGGCGGAAAAGTAAGACTTAACATTAACTTTTTCGTATTTTTATGAGGGTAGGAATCTTAATACCCACGGCATAAACAAAATAAATCATACTGTGACTACTTTTTCCCGAATACTGGCCCACGACATCTGAACATTTTATTGATAAAACATAGACGGTATAAATAAATGTCATAGACAGTTAGGAAAATAAGTTAAACAGTAATGTGACCGATTTTCAGAGTTTACTGAAGGTGATCGGGGAAAATAAAACATACCGAGTGTGATACAAGTGGAATGGTTTTATTTCCCGAAACTACTCTTTTTTAATTCGATAACGAAACAATATACGGTCGTATAAATAATGTAATGTACACCAATGGTAATTGTAAACGTAATCCAGTAAAATTTAGATATTTAAACATCAACATATATACGAGCATATTATGAAATTTATGCTGTTTTAAAAGATCTCAAAGCGCATGCATGTACTGTATAGAAAAAAAATTAGTAATCTCATTAATTTATTTAGCATTTAAAATATTTATAAACTATTCCCAAAGAAAGTGTTCACTTCGTTTTCAGTAGTTGCTTTTCCTAATATAGACTAGTCAAAAGTTCTAAGTACACACTTGATAAATGTTGATTTTTCAAATTATTTGATTGAATCTTTCAAAATAGTGTAAATTACAATGAAGAAGAATAAATATTCTATTAAAGCACACCAACAAATTTAAATCTGCTTGACCCGATTAAAAAATAATAACATTTTAGCTCACTTGTACTCAGAGAGCAATTCTCAAGTTAATTATCATTGCATCGGCTATCATTTGTGATCGTTTTCTCATCTCTGTATCATTTAAAGTTCATGTACATTTAAAGAAAATACTGTAGTTTGCCATTCCATTGCACTGCAATAGCTTCATGTAGCTTTGTAATGGTCTGCTTGGAACGATGAGCCAACGCTCTCTTCTCTATTTTATCCATAACGTTTTTACAGGATTTCAAGGAGAAAATTCCTTTTTCACAGTTCTTTGTGCAAAAAGCTTTTGAATTGTCTAGCAGTTTGGGATGATGCAATTTTCTATGATAGATGTGTAACAGCCTTTCCGAACGGGATGATGCAATTTTCTATGATAGATGTGTAACAGCCTTTCCGAACGAAAAAAAATGTATTCATTTCGATAAAATTGACCAGTTTTCGGATACGCTTTTTGACCAAATAAACGTCATTTTCGAATAATTCGATTTTAAGGTTTATTGAATTTTTTTTTATAAATTTTAGTTTTAAATTTTTATTTATTGGACACTTATCCAACACATGTTACACTACTATTTTCGAGTTTACGTTGTTTTACGTAAATATTTAATGACACTATTGAGTAACGTCTGCGTTCAACGTAAGCAACGTAATCAATCTAGAACATAATATCGTTTGATTTTCTTCTTACATTAATAAAATATGCAAAAATGAGGTATTTCTGTTGCATTTACGAAAACCGTCAAGATTTTTTACAACAAATTTGAAGTTGTGCCAGTGAAACGAATTTTGACGGGAATGTCGTTGTCTGCTGACGTCAACCGTTCAATGGTTACAATTTGTTGGTGTGTTTTTCGTGTTTGTCTGGAGTCGGTGAACATGTGAAAAACAAAAACGATTGTAAAAAAGTTAATTTGCCTCACGGGGATTACGCATAAATAGCGTATGCCGACGTGGATGACGTAATACATAAAACATATGCACACGGTTTTCAAAAAATATTATTGTTTGACCATAATTAACATTATATCAAACTTTCATTTAATTAGAATAAGTTTACTTTGAGATATTAAAAAAAGAAAAGTGTGCACTTAGAACTTTTGACGAGTGTATATTATCGAAATTGACATTATATCATTTAAATTCTTAATATGACTATCTATAATCTAATGTCAATTTTAACACGAATTATTAACATGACTTGGACATTGAGAAAAGAAGTTAATGAAAAATTACTAAAAATTAAATGCACACTTTCTTTTGGAAAATATTATATATAAGAAAAATATCAGCATCAAAAAAAATATCCTTATCCGTAAAACCCACAATCAAAAAGCAAATTCAGTTAAAACGTATATAAGGAGTGGCATGGTTCACAAATTGTATAGAAATCACTGCCGCCAAAACTGTTTGCACTTTTGTTCTGCTATTTGTTTAACTTTTCTACATGTTACAATGCGTCATGTTTTACACAAGCTTGAGTAATTCTAATCAACAACTTATTGTTTAAATCTTTAAGCATATTCATAATTAATCAACTGAAAATATATTTTCTTTGTGACAAAACCGATGTTTGTCGATGTTTGTCATGACAGACTTATCTTGTTACAAAATGTTATTGTAATGTATTGTACAATAGCAACCTACAGTTCACTTTAATAATAGACATAATTTAATATATTGTAAAATCTATTGACGAAAATTAGTTTTGTAAAAGTTAAAAGCTATTATGTTATGTAACCATTCTACTTCTGTAAAATGTTCATTTGATGACAAGTATATGTACATGTAGTTAGGTACGCTATGTTATGATAGTAATAAAGGACGAGTGTTAACTGACTTCAAGCTCTTCTGAAACGACTTGTAGAATCTTGATAGAACTTATAGAATCTTGATCATAGAACTTATAGAATCTTGATAGAACTTGGCATGTGACATCGTTGAGTGGCACACTCAAGCAATCTGTCATCCCAAGAATATCAACTCTGACCACGATATGAATTTATAACAGCTTTTACAGCTTTCGCCGTGACATTGCTAGTTCGCTCCCAGCTAGAGACACTATTATTTGAAATTCACAGTAGCGCTTTTTGTGCAGTGTGGCGGCCGTAAAACATTTAGTCAGTACTGTTATCAGTAAAATAACCCATTACCGATGTCATGCAGTGATTGTTACGAATATCAGGGCTATCCGATCGACCTTTTTTCTGAGGTTATCCCGGTTAGCCTCAGTTGAATGCCTCGCAGGAATTGCAGGCTAGGTGCTATCGCCTCGCTATCTCCCAGCTAGAGACACTATCATTTAAATCACTCGTTTTTTTAAAAGAGACACTAATCAAGCTAATTATATGGCTCAAGTTTGTGTTAGATCAAATTTACACCGTTATTGGGATTACATGTGTCAAGTTTGTGTTTTTTTAATTTTCTTAACGCCTGTCAATCAGTAAATAATTTGTTTTCACATAATTGTCATTCAAAATTTAATAATAACCATAGAAGTGGTTGGTGCAAACGTTGACTTTTTTCCAGCACCGACGAAGCACGGGAATGACCGACCTGATATGCAAAAAAAGGTTAATCTGTTCCATTCAACAACTTCTCCTTTCCTACCCTTTCGTGAAGTTAAAACTTCTGGTTTAAAATATAAAGTTTGTTTCTTTAACTCCAAGAAATGTTCTGTAAAACCTGCCAAATTATATTCCAATATGATAGCAATTTACTGATAATGCATACTGTACATGTCAATCTCATTACAATATGCCAGATACAGTCTGTTGCCATTTCCATTATACGCACAAACTTTCTGTACCGCTTTTGTTATCTTTCCAACTTTTTTAAGGTCAGCTGTTAGCCGATGAAAATTGCCTGCTTTAGTCTGATAAACATACGCGTACCATTCACGATATATTGTGATACCATATGGTCTAGCTAAATCAACGTCCTGATAGGTTGTCTGCACGGTTCCATCAAAATCCATACTTAATACTGTGGCCGTGAAAGTATCGCATGCATATATTTTTTATCATTACTTAGAGGTATACCATGAAAATCTGCAGGGTAGTGTCTAATTTATTTGGTTTATTTACCTTGCATGTCGGATACACAAATGTTACTGCCTCTAGCACTGGACGTAGCGTAGAACAAATCTTTACTATAAGCCATACCCCAGAAAAAGTATTTAACCCCAAAAGATTTATTAGTATCAGATATGATCCCTGACGCTGATACAGACAGGATCAAGACCTGCCTCAAGTCTTTGATTGATACAGATAAAGCTACTTGGTCTTTGCCTATTGACACTATGGACCATAATTGATCACATTCTCTTAATTGCTGTTGAGACGTTACACTCTTAGATTCTGTGTCAGTTATCTTTACATTTTATTTTTTAAATCAATTACTTCACAGAAATGTGCCTGAACAAACGTGAAACTTCTTATATCAGGTTTGGTTGCATCTTCTTCTGTACATATGCTAATATGCGAAATCAGTTTAATGATCGCTGTTTTGTCGTTTGACGGTGTATACGATTTCTCTTTTTTTTACTTGTAATAATTAAAACTTTAAAGTACTTCTAAACAATTAATAATTGATATATGTGGTATGGTCATGATTTTTACACCCAACACATGTTTCGTTGACATAAACACGTCGATAATCCGTAATTTGGAATAAATTGGTAAGTTGCAAAGTTATTTTCACAAGTATGTGTGGCATTGACCGTTGAGGTAATGACACACTCCACATTAAGATGAACACATGTGGAATGTTTAGTTGAAATTCTGTCAGGGGTTGCTAAGTTATCCTCAGAAACCAGATTTGTTACGCACGAATGGACAAATAGACGGATAAGCGATCACTTTGCTTCAGGGATCGGGGAAAATAAAATATACAGAGTATGATATAAGTGACAAGGTTTTATTTTAAAGGAGTAGGGCATAGATTCAAAATTCGTTATCAAAATCATCTGTTCAAGTAAATCATGTAACAACACCAAATTAAATAAATATATAACTAAATATATTATTTGAAAATTAAGATCATATTTAAACACAACATATCATAAAATGTATATACATGTATATACTGTGTTAAAAGAACATTTAATGTATGCATAAATTGTGTAATCTCATATCCAATTTATTAAGAATTCTAAATATAAATACATGTACTCTATTCTAAAATAAAATGAACTTTGTTTTTGGTGTTTTTTTAACTGCTTTTCTAATTGTCCAAATATTTGGTATCAAACCTGATATAAGATCATTTAAAGGCTATAGTCAAACAATCTATCATCTAATCCCAATCTTGATAAAAAATATTTATATCATTTAGACATTAAGTAAAGCAGTAAAGAAAAAAAACGAATAAATGTTTACACTTTGCTTGGAATACAGTATATAAAGTAAAGTATAGTTATCAAAGTTAAATATCTATATCAAGAATATCGACATTCAGATAAAAATGAGTAAAAAAGTATATTTCGATAAAAAGTTGAATTAAATCGTTCATCAGCCTGGACTTTAGGCTTGTCTAAGCTGCCAGTGAATGTATTGCTTGCTTCCATCTTTTTCTGGACGAATTATGGGTCATGTATTATGTTAATTATTAACTATTAATAGAGGATGTTTAATATGTACAACTAGTTTGACCCAAGAGAGAAAAGAGGGTTACTAAAAAAGTTCAGGAAAGATGTTGTTTTGGTAAATACATGGTAAATACATGTTTTTGTTACTTAGTATTCAAAGTTATTGTTTTAGAAATGAAATGCAATGTTATAAACGTTTTTATGGGTAGAAACCTTAGTTTTTGAAGTGAAATTGTTGAGTGAATTTGACGAGGTAGAAGAACTTTTTGAACATCCCTTTCATTAAGTTATGTTTGACTGCTCTCCCCTTTCAGTAAATTATGTTTGATTTCTCTCCCTTTGCATGCTAAAAATAGATTCACTGATAAGATTATTGACCTAAGCAACCTTGTTAGCTGTACAAATTTTTGTATGACTTGCATTCAGTTTACTAAAAATTAGCTTGTGTTGATGCATGATCTGAAACCAAAATCTTTATACCCACAAATGAACACAAGTTCAAAAAGTGGATAAGTGCATGTGGTTGTATTTCATTATTGACAAAGCAAAAAAAAAAATTAAAAGTGGACATGCAAATTCAGTTGATATTTTGTTGGAGGAAAAGGAACTACAGAAAGAAATCCAGACCCTATTCGAGTCTCTTATATTCCGCTTTAGGTATAGAAAATTAAGTCAATCTTTTAGCTGTAGACATTTTTTGCATGGCAGAATAGTAATTTTCGGGGAGAAGAATTAATATAAGCTATCATCTGAAAGCTTGTTTTCTCATCCTCTCAAATATTCTTGTATTGTCTTGCTCTGTTATACATCGATGTATATGTATAATTTGAAATAAATACTGTTTAAACCAATAGTAATTTTGAGGCATCTATATAACTTTTCTCTTTTGAATTATGGTACTATAAATTTGGAACCATTTGCCCTAATCAATTAATAATAATATCCTTCTTGTCCCCAGCTTCAATACCTGCCTTGCATCTAAAAAACAATTACAACAACAACAAAAACAATACATTTAATTTCTACATTTGATAAAATATACTTAATGACAATGAACAACAGGAAACAGATTGAACCAATTAATTGTCACATTTAGCAAAAAGTGTTGTTTTTTATTTTCGGGGTACAGTTTTTATTACGCAATAACTTTTTTATTATTAATAAATTTTCATAATTTTGGTATCTAAATTACTGCAATGCATTCGGTATTATGAAAATGTGAAAATGTTGATAATATGTATATTTCCTTGTCAAAATGCAATTATCCCCACCATCCTTTTTAATGTCCTTAAGTATATTAACATAATTACTGGCAAGAATACCTACATACATAATTAGCCATATTAATTTTACAATATCTTTAACTTAAATATACAGACAAGATTAGTCATGATACACCATAAAGATACTGAAACTGCACCTGTTTCTGACCACCTCCAGCTCAAGATTATATAATGCATGCTTTAACTGCTTGATATGAAAATACTATGAGAATTTCTATGAATCTTTTCAATTAATGCTTGCCTTTTCCCTGACAAATATAAACCTTGACACTTTTATCTAAGTTTCAGTTAAACATTTCAATGCTCAAGTTATGTCAGATGAGCGAAACTTACTTCAAGGTTCATAATTTTCTGTTAAATTTACAGCAAATATCTTATCATAAGGAACCATTGTTTACACTGTGGATTGCATAAAACACCTTTTTACGTTGTATCATTTAATATTGCAACATCTATTTACATGTACGTCAGAAGTTCTCGTCTATGTTTTGTGAAATCTAGTCTAACTAAATGTTTTTAATACATTGCTTAACTTATGCGGACAATATCCACTTCCCTCTAGCCAGTGATCTTTCATCCATGCTAATATTCTTGAAGATATCATAATCACATCATTGCCAGTCATATGTGATATTCAATAAAATTTACTACTTATACTTGATGTCTATTTCATATCATAGGTCAAACAACTATTCACTTCATATCTACAATCAATTCAATCCACAACTTGGCTCAAGGACATTACATCATTAGCATGAATGTCGTCCACATATAACACGTGTGTGTTATACTTTTCTTGTTATATCT
Organism: Corbicula japonica; assembly: GCA_038501625.1. Classification (NCBI taxonomy): domain Eukaryota; kingdom Metazoa; phylum Mollusca; class Bivalvia; order Venerida; family Cyrenidae; genus Corbicula; species Corbicula japonica. The sequence continues at coordinate 554,037 of JAZAYU010000268.1, read as the reverse complement.
GAAAGAGCATAAATAAAGGACTTTCAGTTGTAAGAAAAAATAATGTAGTTAAGTATTGCTCCCATGTCTGTCTATCTGAAAGAGCACAATTAAACGATTTTCAGTTGTAAGAAAATGTATTCAAATATTGCCCCCCCCCCCCCTTCTTCTTTCTATCTGAAAGATCACAATTAAACGATTTTCAGTTGTTAAGAAAATATCTTAAATATTGCTCCCTTGTTCTTTCTATTTGAAAGACCACAACTAAACTATTTTCAGTTGTTAGAAAATGTATTCAAATATTGCTCCCTTGTTCTGTCTATCTGAAAGAGCTCCATTAAACGATTTTCAGTTGTTTAGAAAATGTATTCAAATATTGCTCCCTTGTTCTTTCTCTCTGAAAGACCACAACTAAACGATTTTTAGTTGTAAGAAAATGTATTCAAATATTGCTCCCTTGTTCTTTCTATCTGAAAGGGCACAATTAAACGATTTGTATATGGAATGTTATACTACACATTGAAGTAATATTCCAATTTTCTTTATTTGTTTCTATAAGAGCAATGTTAATCGATTTACAGTTGTTAAATATTATAGTAAACTAGATATTCAAGTATTTCTGTCATATTTTTTCTTTCTAAAAAAACACCTTTTAACAAGTTTCAGTTCAACAAAATAAAATATTAGATATTCAAGTATTGCTCCCATTTTCTTTATGATCTGAAAGATCACCATGAAAAAGTATTTAGTTGTTAAGTGAACTGCATACAATATTCAAGCAGTTTTATTCTCATCATATCACAAACAACTTTGTGGTTTCATTGTTCGGCGAGGGTTTATTTTTTAGGTAAAATGCGCGAAACTTTACCCTACTAAAATTTAACCATGTGATTGCATATCTTTTAATTAATATGGAATATACACGCAAACAAGGCATTGATATCTTCTGTGAAAAATACAACAACAACAATATTGCTTATGGCATTTATACAACATAATTCATTCACATGATCACATAGTTTTATAATCACACGATATGAGTAATGATTATTTAAATTGGAAAAGGAATTCTTAAAAGAGAAACTATAATGATAAGCAGATATACTTGCAAATTTTAAACATGAAAACTTGATATAATTACAAATTAATATAAACATATGGCCCTGCGAAATTCAATTATAACACATTATACTGTAAAACTGTTTAAAATACTCTACCTTTTAGGAACCTTCAGCCCCGCCAACAGCACCTTGGGTAGCAGGTGGAAGACATGCTGAAAACATAAAGAACGGAAAAATTATTAATGAGGCACATCATGTGAACATGTGTTTTCCGCGTTTTTTTTGACATTTTTTGTTTTTAGAATATTTTGACAAGAACTTTTAACTATCTGTTATTTTCTGATAACTAATTAATGATTTTGTTTACAATTTTGGATTCGTGAATGTTACCTGTATCCCAAAAATTGCCATCTGGCTCTCATCAAAAATCGAAGGTTGCTCATTAAAAAATATCGAAGCTTGTTATCAGTTTAGGACTTTTTAAATGAATAAACCACCACTTGGGTTGATAATTTTCGTAGCCTGGCACCAGTTTCATAAAAAATATTGAGATGGATTTCAAGCTAAACTCAAAGCAGTTATTTTTAAAATTGTAAAATACCCCGTTTTCTTGACTGATATAAATTTGAAGAATAAGCTTATATAATTTTTTTTGATATTTTTTTGTTTTTAATGCAATTTAGAAATTTTTTTATCTGTATATTATACTTAAAAAAATTCCAAATAACAAGTTATTATAGAATATCTAGAATATTAAAGTGTTATTTTAAATATTTCCATGATAAAAGGAAGATTTTTTAAAATTTTTATTGAGTATTCCTTTTAAATTACTGACAGTTACTTATTTGAATAAATAAGTTGAGTTGAAAATTGAGATTGAGCATAACAATGTTCGTGATATTGGAGCCTGATAAGCTATAAACCCACAATACACTAGTCAAAATATGGCGAACAGTCCAACATTTTGTATAAGCAAAAAAAAACCCAACTAACTGTTGTACAATTAATTACATATATTTTGTATATTTTGATATTCGCTTACATGGTTGTATTGTACAATTAAACTGCTCCTCCACCACAGCGATGATTCTGTTCATCAGGCTGCCGTAACTATGTAAATACCGCTGACCTTCATTAGTGTCTCCGCCATTATTAACTGACTCGTACACTGCTCCTATCAGTATGGCTACCACATTCACTGTATCAAGCATGTTTGGATCATCGGAACAAATTACAGAACCGCTATCTCCTTCCTTCGAGAACGGCTCAACTGAAAATAAATAGATAAACATTCACAAATTTAGATGATCATGGGCCATGACACATATATTACGTTTTAAATCAACAGTTTCCCCTATGAGAAAAGTGTTTCTGTCGGATTTGTTTTGCGGAATTCTTCGGTAATATAATGGTTTTGATAAATACTTAAATTGTCAAGAGTTAAATTAAATTAAATTTGCCCAGACATAAGAACATGTGTCCATCGAAAATTTCAGAAAAAAACAACAACAAAACCTATCCCTTTATTACAAATAATAATTATATTCAATTAAAAAACATAATTTATGATGTTTGCATAATGGCAGTATCGTCTGCAATCCCAACCATCAGGAATCAAGGACATAAAACAAACAAAAGTGTGAAAGCGACGGCTTATCATTTAACAGTAGAACATCATCTCACTCCCAGCTGAAATAAAATTCCATTGCAGCAAGTTATTATTTCTTTTGACATATACTTACCACTACCTTCAGGACGATCAACTGGTTGACCAGTCAAAATATCCTCAAGGATATCTCCAGCTCCAGGTAACGGCTCAACTAAAATAC